>RZGM01000034.1:3366-330515 GCA_027886205.1 Fusarium piperis
TTTATTATATAATATATAATAATTAATATAATATTATAGCTTTTATTATTACTTTATATATTAATTAATAAATTAATTATAAAGTTAAGGCTAATCTCTTAAAATAGGTATAATAAAAGTAATAATAATTAAAGTTTATTATATAGCTTATATCTTAGTACTTAGATATCTTAATAAATTAAATAGCTTTTAATATATTCTTAAATAATATCTACTATACCTAGTTAATAAAATTTTCTCTTTATTAAGTCTAAGGTCTTTTATAATCCTATATATCTTACTCTTAGATTATTATAGTATTAATAAAATATCTTTAACCTTAAGGCCTTTTATTCTAAAATAACTAATTAATCTTTAAATTATAATAATCTAGGTCTATTAATAATATAGCCCTTATATTTATTAGTAGCTTTATATATCTTTTTTATTAGCTCTTTATATTATTAATCTTAGCTTTATAATTTCTTAATTAATACTTTAAGTTTCTTAGAGAGTTATAAAAAAAGTATTATTTTACCCTTTATAAGTTATTTTATAATAAGGCATAGGATATATTACTTTAAAATAATAACCTTAGTTATAAGAGGTTCCCTAGAGACTTAATAAAAGCTCTTTACCTTCTAAGTAATTTACTAAGTAATAATCTCTTTCTTCTTAGCCCTTTAATACCTAATAATAATTATAAATATAATATAATAAGCGCTATTCTTTAATATATATTTATTAAAGGGGATAAGGCCCCTTATTATAGCTCTAATAGCTTATATATAAGCTAATATAACTAAGGTCTTATTTTCTAAGTTAATAATATTTTATTAAAGCTTTAATAATAGCTTATATATAATAGCTAGCTTTTTAGCTAATATAAGAAATATATCTTAATATAATACTTCTCTTATTATATAATCTAGCTACCTTAATAAGTTATTAATAAGGTTTTTTTTTCTTAGCTAATATTAAATATTAAAATTAAAAGCAAAGAGTTTATAAACTTATTTTATTAATCTTTTTTATAGCTCTTTTAATAAGGCTTTTATAATATTAATAAAAGCTTAGTAATTAATAAAAATTAAGAATTTCTCTAAGAGTCTTTATAAATAATAGCTTTAGTACTCTAGGCTATTAACTATAGCTAATAATTCTTATTATCTTATAGCCTAATATTACTTTATATCTTAGAGCTTTTATAATTAATAGGCAATAGGTTATTATTAAGAATTAATTAATTAGGTTAAGATACTTAAAA
Source organism: Fusarium piperis (assembly GCA_027886205.1). NCBI lineage: Eukaryota > Fungi > Ascomycota > Sordariomycetes > Hypocreales > Nectriaceae > Fusarium > Fusarium piperis. Next base: position 4,613 of record RZGM01000034.1, read on the forward strand.
TAATCTTACTTAATGCATTAGTTTTAACTCTTATAGGCTTTAATAAGTCCTAATAATAAAGAATTATTATTAAATAAAAGATATACTTTAGTGCTTTAAATATATAATTTACCTCTATAAGCTAAGAGAATTCTTTTATTTTTTTCTTATTTTTATTACCTTTTAATTATTTTATTAAAGGGCTTATAATTACTAAGTAATAAATAATAAACTTTTAATAAAAATTATAAAACCTTAAAAAGACTTATATATCTTTAAAGTAAGTTAATATAGGTTATTTTTTAATTAACTTAATATATAAGGGTTTTATTTAAATATTTTTTTATATTATAATATAGCTAAGGAATTTAATACTTTATTAATAAAAGTTATATTTAAATAATTTCCTATAGAGCTATGCTTTATAGAGCCTTTATAAGACCTCTTATAAATAATAGGTATACTTTTCTTAATTCTAGGAATATATAATAATATTATTTATATATAAGATATAGTATATATTAAATAGGTTAATAAGTAATTAGTAAATATATATTTAAAAAATAATAAGAGTATTAATTAGCTTAAATAATATAATAATATACTTAAAGTAATTATATTTTATATAAAAGATAGTCTTTTAATAATCTTTTTCTTTAACCTTAATTTAATAATAAGTATTATAAATATTAATCTTTAATATATATTTAGCTTTACTAAGTTTATTTAATAAGTTATTAATAAAAGGGAAAAGATAATAATTCTTAATTATAATCTTATTTAATCTTTTATAATTTATATAAAGTCTTAGGCCTTTATTTTTCTTAAAAATAAAGAGAATTAATGCCTTAGCTCTATTAATAAAATATTATATATACTTATTTACTAAGTTCTTAGTAATATATTCTTAGAGCGCCTAGTATTATACCTTATTTATTAGGTATAATAGACTATATAGAGGTTTTTTACCTTTTATTAAATTAATCTTATATATAGCTTTAATAAGTATAAATATACTTTTTATTAATTATTTATTAAAGAACCTTTTTAGCCCCTTAAGTTCTAAGGGTAGTTCTTTAGGTATCTTAATTATTATATCTCTTTTCTTATTAAATGCTTAATAGGCTATCTCTTAAGGTATAAAAAATGCTATAATATATAATATATATACTCTTTCTTTATTTTTAATAATCTCTTAGGCAAAAGATATTAGATTAGTGGCTATAACTATAGCATAGTGCTATTTATTAATAATATACTTAATAATAATACCTTCTTAACTTATTAATAATTATAATATAATAATATTATATAAATTATCTTTTAAATCTACCTTAATAAATACTTATTAAACTTTCTATAGTTTATTATATAAATTAATAAAAAAGAAGGTTAATTAGTAGGTATTTCTTAGGTTTTCTTATTTTCCTTTAAAAGACTTAAGGCTAAGGGCTATATAGTCTTTTACTAGCTTAAGGCCTAGCTTATATATAAGATTTATATTAATAATATTAATCTTTATACTAATATCTATAAGGACCTTAATCTCTATTTTAGCTAGGCCTTAGAAAACTAATATTAAAGTAGTAATTACTTTTTTAATTAATACTTATTTTCTTATTAATAGAGATAAAGATTTAGGTTTAACCTTTATCTTTCTTAATTTTTTAATAAGTTAAGCTCTTAGGCTTTAACTTTATTAACCTTTATTAATAAGCCTACTTTGGCTCTAAGATAGGTTTAGTTTATAAAGAGATTATTATTATTAATATATATCTTAGTATAATAGGCTTAGGTATAATAACCCTAATAGCTATACTTTATATATATAAGAGGCAGCCTATCTCTAGCCTATCCCTTATATATCGCCGCTTAAGGCATATTAGGGCCTCTTAGATTATAATAGCCTTACTTAATAGCGAGGTATAAATTATATCTACTAAAGGGGCTCCCTTTAAAGCCTCTTTTATAACTAAGAGAATAATGCCTTTTAGCTAGCTATTTATTATTATTTTATAGATACTTCCTCTTAGGATAGCCTATCTAGTTAATACTCTAAATCTAAAGGTATTTTACTTCTTAAGTAATATAATAAGCCTTTTATATAAGGTATTTTTACCTCTCTAGCTCTTTCTTTAACCTATTATATAAGTTATAAAAGAATTAATAAGCTATAGCTCTATTATCTTCTTATTCTTTTAATAAGCTCTTATAAAAGGCTTATTAATAAGCGAAGTATTATATTAATACCTTATTTATTCTTTAGGCTAAGGTTATAAGTTAGTCTTTTATTTATTTTTCTTAAAGCTCTAAGTTAATATATTATTTTTATATAAATACCTTAAACTTTTCTTATATAAGATCTTTTACTAAGCTAATAATATAATTTTATTAATTTATTTATAATAGGTAAGCGAGTTTATTTATTACTTATTTAATCTATTACTTTAATATAGTTTTTATGCAAAGTTAGTTTCTTATATTAATTGCCTTAAGCTAATTATTAATATTAATAATTATAGCTTCCTTAGTTAAGATCTTATAGTTATACCTTAGTGGCTTATTATAGTCTCTTAGGCGGCTATTTATTAGCTATTCTACGAGGCGCTCTAAGATACTTAGTAAAAGGCCTTTTTATTTCTTTTTCTCTATTTATCTTCTTTATCTCTACTCTCTCCTTTTATAGCTTTTTTTTAATCTCTTAGAAGAGGTTACCTCTAAGGATAAGGATAAAGAGGAGTTTATAGAGCTTAATTATCGCCTTTTACTTAATAAGGTATCTCTCTTATTATATATTTTTATTAGCTATTATAGTTTAGGTATTTATTGCTATCCTATATCGAGGAGGTCTATAATAGCTATCTTATTTATTAGTAAAGGATTACTATAGAGCTAGCTTATAGGTAGAGGTAGTTCTTATTACTCTTTGACTTCCCTAATTAGCTCTTTAATATCTCCTAGGGGAATATAGTTTATTAGTATGCTTCCTAGGTCGCCCTCGGCGAATGATTATAAAGTAGGCGGTTATCCCAGGGAGTATAAGGGTTTTCTTAGGTCTTTTATCTCGATTTTGCGCTAATTATTTATAAGAAAGAAGTTAAAGAATTATAAAGGTATAAGCTATAAAGGCTAGATTAAGGTAAAATTATAGATTAAAGGTAGGTATTAATAGTATATAAGACTTTAACTTACTAAGTCCTCGTTAAGGGCTTGGCTATAGAGATTTCATAGACTCCGCATTACGTGACGTATTTCTAAAGTCACGCCGATTAGTCAGCGATCATGCGCCGACCTATATCCTTACATTTTATAGCTTTTTCTTAATCTCTTAAAAGAAGTTACCTCTAAGAATAAAGATAAAGAGGAGTTTATAAAGCTTAACTATTACCTTTTACTTAGCGAGGTATCTCTCTTATTATATATTTTTATTAGCTATTATAATTTAGGTATTTATTATTATCTTATATTAAGGAGGTTTATAATAGTTATTTTATTTATTAATAAAGGGTTATTATAGAGCTAGCTTATAGGTAAGGGTAGTTTTTATTACTCTTTAATTTCCTTAATTAGCTCTTTAATATCTCTTAAGGGAGTATAATTTATTAATATATTTCCTAGGTTGCCCTTAGTAAATAATTATAAAGTAGGCGGTTATCTTAGGGAGTATAAGAGTTCTCTTAAGTCTTTTATCTTAATTTTATACTAATTATTTATAAAGAAGAAATTAAAGAATTATAAAGGTATAGGCTATAAAGGCTAGATTAAGGTAAAATTATAGATTAAAGGTAAGTATTAATAATATATAAGACTTTAACTTATTAAGTCCTTATTAAGGGCTTAGCTATAGAGATTTTATAGACTTTATATTATATAATATATTTCTAAAGTTATACTAATTAGTCAGCGATTATGCGCTAACCTATATTCTTATAAATAATTATATAGCCTTATTTATAGCTTTATTTTACTAGGCTAATTTAATTCTTAACCTAAGCCTTCTTTACCTCTTTTAAACTTAGTATATTTTATATTATTATATTTCTTACTTTCTTAAATAATATAATTACCCTTATAGTATAAGATATACTATATATATCTTTAATAACCTTTAAGTAATTACTAATAGCCCTCTCTAAATCCTCTAACTTAACTACTTATAATATAATAAAAAGACTCCTTATAAAATCCTTATAAAAAAGCTCTTTTAACTCCTTTATTATAATATTACCTTAGCTCTTTAACTTCTTTCTTAATAATAATAATAAAGCTTATAAGTAATATTTAAAAATAATAATATATTATTACTCTTATAAATATATAAAAAAAAAAGTTAACCCTCTTATTAATATATAGGATATATAAGGTAATATAAGAGGCAGCTATAAATCCCCTCCTTTAAGTAAAGAGTTAAAAAATTAAAGGGAATTAAAAAGTTAATTTTATAATTAACTTTATAATAGGCTATTCCTTGCCTCCTTTATCTTAACTTTAATTTTATCCTCTTTTTTTTTCTTTTCCTCCTTATTATTATTAGCTATTAAGGCATCTAAATCTTAAGCTTTTATTATACTTCTTATATACCCTCCTTATATTATCTTATTTATTACTATAGTAATAAGATAACTTATTAATAGGTTATCTAAGAAAATCTTATTTTATAAATTAAAAGAGATATAAGGACTTATTAAAAATCTATTATTAATAACTTTATTCTTATAATTAAGATTTCTATCTTTAATCTTCTTAATATTAGATTAATTAATATAAAGCTAGCTAGTATTATTATTATACTCTATACCTAAGAGATTAATAATATTATAAAAAATATATTAAAATCCCCTTAAATTCCTTAGCTTATTTTTTAATATCTTATATACCTATATCTAAGATAATTATCTTAATTTAAAGCTAAGAATAAAGCTCTTTAATATATATTAATATAATATAATTTTATTTATATTTAATTTATTATCTTAATAAGCCTTTAAGAGCCTTTAAAAGAAATATAATATCTACTTATTAAACTAATACTAGCCCTAGCTATTTTAAAGCTATAACTTAGTTAGCTATATACTTAGATCGCAAAGGTAAGTAAGTGGCCCTTTTAATTCTTCTTATATAATTAATTATAATAAAGGACCTTATTAAGACTATTAATATACCTATAAAAGCGATATCTCTTTAATTTATATATATTTTCTATAAGAATCGCAGGGATAATACTCTTTATCGCGAAAATCGCATCTTAAGGCATTAAAATTAAGCTTAAAATATAATATATTTACCTCCTTAAGATCATAGCTATAATAACTTCACTATAACCCTCTGGCACGTGGGGCAAGGCGGTTAGAGCCATTGCCCGTTGAGGAATAGCTATGAACTTAACGGGGTTTTCAGTATAAGATAGTGGCTATGCTAATTTTATGCGATAGGATGTCCTCCCTCATAACCGGGATCAGTCAGATCCCAATCCATGATCAGGGCCTAAGCTCCGTGACCAAATATCGCCGACCATCCGCATATTCTCCATGCTTAATTAGTTTCGGCACAGGAATCGTTGTTTGCTCAGAAATTAGCTTTAAAGCTTTAGCTTCGTTTATAATACGTTCATGGTTCCTATTAAAAATATAATAAGTATAAATAGCAGAAGGGATATCCCTTATTAATGACCTATTAAGGAAAAGTTGGTAGTTGCTTACAATGGTCTAAACCAAGTGAATGGGGTGCCGTCGGGAAATGGGTCACTAAGAGGGAGTCGTGACGTCTTTTTGAATGTTGTGGCTGTGAATTCGTATGTCATATCATTCGTTTCATAGGATTTGAGGACCGTATCCAGTGTAACATCTTTGACACTTAGCTTAAAAGGAATAGAACGCCATTACTATGAAAAAGCTTACTGGTTCGTGCCTCCATATTGGCCAAATGGTGCTCTCCTGACAAGGGATCTATCGCATTGCCCAGCGTGGAGCCAAACTAGTGTGCTGTCGGCAGGTCGTGTCGAATGGCATGAAGGATCGTGTTGATAGATCGTATCGGTGGAGGACGTTAAAATCGATTACGACGGCGTCCTTGTTGGTGATGCAAATCATTGCATAGAATAGAGAATGGTGGGCCAAGGTGGCCTGACACTGGCGTACCAGTTTAGGCGGTCAGAGCTGCTTGAGATGCACATGACTGGCTTACGTAAAGACTTCATAAATCCCCCAACTGTATCCGTATATATACCATAGACGAACGCCATAGTCTGCCGGGACCAGAGCCACGCGTATATGCTCAAGTGGACCGATTTATTCTATTGACGCGGAAGTTCCTTACGAGGACCTCCAAATTAATGCTGCCAAGAAGCTCATTATCTACATATTGAGGTGCCTCGAATATGAAGATGCAACTAAGCGCCCGCCATCCAAGATCAGCCAGCCCATGAGAAACTGATCTACCTATGTGATGATATCTAAGACATTTGGATCGAGGCACATGGGGATATGTCTAATCAGAAGCTTGCCAAGACATTCGATCAGCTCAAAGTAGCAGCAGTCGAGTTTTTATCTCTTTGCTCAATGATCATGCCAAAGATAGTGAGCATAATTACCCTATGGTCTCTTTTCTCGCCGTCCTTCGCATCGCGCTAGATAGCACCTGGCATGGATTCGATACCTTTACTCCGTGGCTCTCGGTAATCATGGTTATCTCGCGGCTGCTTATCCTTAGGGAGGCTCATCTGATCAGATGCAAGGCGATTGCGAGTATGGTGTCGGGTGGTCTGAGTGGCACCAAGACTGAGGATCCTCTCAAATAAGCGTCCTGTGAACTGGCGCCCGTGGCCCTGTCGCGTGCTCATAGAATGATTTGTGTGAGGTTGCAGTTCATGGACTCTAGCTGTTCTATGGCAAACGAGATGAGCTCACCTACAGGAGACACCCATACCAAGATCGGTAGCAGTATAGGCCCTCTAGAGCTAGCAGAGGATCTGATCCAGAGTTCCAATCCCAAGCTTGTCCCTTGATTCTGTTCTAGGTTCCATCATCTCCAATTTCTAACCTCATCGTCATTGCTCGGCCCTCCCCAAAAATACGAGACAATGCATGTGGTTGACTACCCCTTCAATGGGACCTCTGAGTAACTCAGGCCTCCTGACATGTTCGTTTCCATTGTCTCAAGGTGTGCGTCTCAGAGAAAATGATCCGAACACGGAGCAATTGCTGTCGATGGACTCGGTGTCCTCAGCGGGAGTCGAGACGGTGTCTTTATCGGGACGTTTGGCTACTGTGAAGCACTTGTTAGTGAAGCCGAGCGGCACACAGCAGGGAAACTTACGAAGGGCCTGAAAGAGCGCTTCCTCATGGTCCGACCAGCCGTCGGTGGCCTCTCCAGAGTTGGGAGGGGGAGTGACCAGGGAAGACCATTTAACGGTCTTGACATCAACAGACTGAGAGTCCGCCTTTGGGGCCACGCTAAACATGATGCCTCCCACTGGGGCCGAAGGATTAAATTCTCTGGCTTGGCGATACGCCTGGAGAACGGCCTCCTTGCTGTCAACCTTGAAGCAAATGGTGCTCTTCGCCTCGGACAGCTTGGTGTAGATGTTGAGCTGTCTTCCTCCGCCGCTGCTGTCGCTATGAACAGAGAGGCCGGGGGGCTTGGTGCTGTTGGTGATCTTGACTGCCTGAAGGGCCATGCTGTCGACTATGGCCAGGTCGTTTCGTGGTCTGCCGGTACTCTCTCGGATTGCTCTAGATGGTCTAGAAGGGCCCTGACGCCAGGAGACTTGACGCTGGGGCTGCGACATGCTGTGTGATATCAGGGGGTGGTATCAGGGTGGTGAGAAGGAATTGTGAAGGACTGCAAAGTGCGACGCAGAGATAAGAGGAGATGATCCAAACTCCAAGGTTTATTTTGGAGAAGGGTTTTCTTGCAGCTGGCAAACAGCTGGCAGCCCGCTTTGAGTCCTGTTGCCTCAGGTAGCCCTACCAACCGAGCACTGCCAAACAGATGCTTGTATGATTCACAAACACTCAATTTCAAAGGCCCCATCTTCTTTGAGAAAAGTCACTCCTTCACCAAGCAAAAAAAAATATAATCAACCATCACCACGGCGGAGTAGATATGGCCCTATGCTTGTGCCTGATTCCTCGAGGAAGCCCGCTTGGACTATTAGTACGGTGTAGTCTGTTTGCCATGAGGAACTCGGTATGACACCATCCTTACATTCTCTCGAACCAACTAACAAAACACACCCGAACGAATGCCGGGCACCAATCAATCCGCCTCCCCGATGATAAAACTCCCCGGAATGAGAGTAACTGAATGCTCCCCCGTCTTCCCCCTCGTCTTATTCACCGGCCCAGAGCAACTCTCCTCCTTCCTCTCCGGCGCTCTCATCTTCAAAGGGTCGCACAAGCCAATAGGCGACGCTGCCGCAAGATTCTTGATAGTCAACTCAGGCCCGGGATCCGGAAACCTCACATCCTCCGAATCCTCCGCCGTACACCCGTTTCCGATATTCGCCACAAACATGCGCGGTCGGTCAAATAAGCTGACCTTGTCTTCCCCGGCGTGCACGGTCGTCACCGAGGCGCAGTTCATGTACATCTCACGGTTGCCCAGCTTGTTGAACCAAGTCCACGCAAAGAGCGCGCGTTCAGTAAGTGGGACATCGGCGGGGACTCGGAAAGGGAGAGTGTTGTTGCCAGACGTGGCAGGGCAGTTACCGATGTAGCTGTGAAGGACATAAAATGTGCTTCCCCCGTCGACAGACAAGGAGATCTGGCATGAACCACCTCCTTGAGAAGATCCTCCAGTGAAACTCATCCAGTATGAATTGCCGCCCTTCAGGTGTAGCACTGGTTGTCCCAAGGATGTAGAAATCTGAAGATGGTATCCCTTGCAGGGGAAGTCGGAGCCATCGTTGAGTAGAGGGTTGGTCATGCTGTGGTCAATTTCACGGTCGGTGGTGTATAGGTTGAACTCGGATCGCAGGGGAGGGGGGTTAGACATTTGCATATGGCCAGAGGTGCTGGCCACCAAGAGGGACAGGCCAGCGGGAATGGTAAAGCGCATGGTGATAGATCTTCGATGGTGTTCAGTATTGATGAGGTTGAGGATTGTCCGTGGAGAGGCCACATCCATGGGGTTAGTCTTCAAGGCTTCTCTTTATACCCATTCCCAGGACGTCTAGTCATTCAAGCAAGCAGACACTCACGGTAGCTTGGTGTTGCTCATCAATCACTTGATACCTGGATGGCCGACGCTCATCACTCATACTATCGACAGAACTCAAAGACACGAGAGACACCGTGATCAATATGAGCAGCAAAAAGCATACATTGATGCCAAGCAAGAGTCATGTCCTGAGTCAATAGCAACAAATGGCAAAAAAGCAAAAAGAAGGACTGTTGGTGGGATCAAACCACCTCTGATGGACGAACAGGGAATCGAACCCTGGACCACTCCCAGATGATTCGGACGAATTATGCTAAGGGAGTATTATACCACTAAACCATTCGCCCGGTTATTGTTGGATGTTGGGCCGCAAATGAGGTATATTTGCGTGGGTAGAGTGTGTGGGCTAGGGTCGGGTCTAGATGTCACTGGTGCCAAGGGTCGAAGTGGGTATGTCATGAGTTGATATGAGCCAGTATCAAGAAGGCAATAGTAAAAAACACAGAACGGTTTGCTAGCGTATGAGCAGTAGTTTCCGTAATCATTGTGAAGGTGAAAGGGGAAGAAGTCATTGCGTTTCTACCTGCCACGAGACGTTGAGTCAAGGCGTGGCTTACATAAGGTGAGATTTGGATCATGATAACCCCAAAACACAAGTATTCATGATCTGACTGATTTAATCAATACCTATTCAGAGTCAACAACCCTTCAAACAATCCCCAAACATCATTGTTTCTCTTCATTACCATCCACAGCCAAGTCTTCCAATCCGGGGTGGACCCAGCCACACACTAAGCCCCACACGCCACAAGCTACCCTTCCTTCCCAAGCTCCCCCTCCTCCACCATCACCACCATCACCAAAACCTCACGAGACAAAAGAAGCCATGGCCTCATACATCGAGAACCCCCTCTCGGATGCGGCTACACAGCCGGCACCAGAGATCCTCGGAGAGGTCAAGAAGCCAAAGAAGAAGAAGGTGCTCCTCATGGGAAAGTCGGGCTCTGGAAAGTCGAGCATGAGGAGCATCATCTTTAGCAACTACATTGCCCGAGACACACGTCGCCTGTACGTCTCCCCGTGTCTGCTCTATACCCAGATCTAATATGTGTCAGCGGCGCAACCATCGATATAGACCTCTCCCACGTCAAGTTCCTCGGAAACCTAACCCTCAACCTCTGGGACTGCGGCGGCCAGGAGGCCTTCATGGAAAACTACCTCTCGCAGCAGCGCGTCCACGTCTTTTCCAACGTCGGAGTCCTCATCTACGTCTTCGACATTGAGTCCCGCGACGTCGACCGCGACCTGGCCACGTACGTGTCCATCCTCTCGGCTCTGCTGCAGTACTCGCCCGCTGCAAAGATATACATCCTCATACACAAGATGGACCTCGTGGTGCCATCTGCTCGAGAGTCGGTCTACGACGAGCGCATCCGCGTCGTTCGACAAAAGACGTTTGAGTACGCAAACTCGGTCGGCATCGCTCCGTCTTCGGTCGAGCTCACGCCATTCGCGACATCAATCTGGGATCAGAGCTTATACAAGGCCTGGGCGTCCATCATCCACGACCTCGTGCCGAACCTCGCCGTTATCGAGCGTAACCTCGCCAACCTTGGCCTCGCGATCGAAGCTGAAGAGCTCCTCTTGTTCGAACGCACTTCCTTCCTCGCCGTATCATCCTGGACATCTCCCGAAGGCCAACGAAACCCCACCGAAGACCGTCTAGAACGCATGTCCAACATCATGAAGCACTTCAAGCAGAGCATCTCTCGATTCACAGGAACACCTCGAAATGCCGAGCAATTCATCAGGATGGAGCACAAGGCCGGTCCAAGATTCAGCCTCTTCATACTCAAGTTCACGACAAACACGTACCTCATGGTTGTGCTTCCACCAGGAGAGGCTCGTTTCAATGCTGCCATGCTCAACTGCCAGATTGCGATTGAGCACTTTAAATTTCTGGATGGTCCAATCACTCAGGTGGCTTCCAACGCAATCACTGCGGCTGCTTGATTTATGAACTACATTCTTTGGCGTTGGCGTTTAGATACCACTGTCATGACGGTGAGGGCGTTGGGTTCAGGATACCAAGGGTATTCATTGCTAGACTGGGTTTTGTCACGTAAAAGCGTAATGCAATTGCCATTCTCTATTGGCCTGTCTAATGAGTCGATGCCAGTTGAACTGGAGTAGCCGTAAATCACAGTCATAACCCCAACGCCGTCCCAATTATGCCTAAGCCCACTTGACCACAGCGGTTCCTCCCTTCCTGAATTCGGACATATCTCCAAGGACGAGGCTGCGGTCGGTGTGGTCCTTATTGGGAAAGGTCGTGGCCAGCACCCATGATCGAGTTCGAGTCTCTGGAGAAGCTCCCTGGACAAAGCCATAGACATCGTCGACGGTGTTGGTGATGTTAAAACGAGCAGGCAGACGAGTGCCATCAGGCATCTGAATACGAATCATGACGGTTGGTTGAGAGTCGTCAACGGTAGGGCTAGTGTTGGAAGTGGCCGCAGGTGCTGCAGGGGCGGGAGTGGAAGTCTCCTCGCCAGCACCAGGCACCACAGCCCCCAGTCTTCGTCCAGATCCGCCAAAAGGCTTGTACTGCTTAGGCTGAGGCTGGTATGGCGTGTCGTGCTGGTGAAGCTTGACGTCGACGGGTTGGTCGTGCTGCACATTCATAAGGTGGAGGGGTGCTCGACCAGAACGGATCATCTGTAGGTCAGCCTGGTTGGCAGGGTCGTCGAAGCGACGGAGCTCTCCATCGTCGATGCTGAATCCATCCTGCCAGATGTGAAGGACTCGTTCCTGGGGTTGGGCGTTGGAAGGTCGCGCTGGTCCGAGAGGGTCGGGGATGCTTCGGCTTTCGACTCCTTCGCCACCAAGAGTCATCCCAGTGCCCCGAAAGCGAGAGGTCTGAGAAGGTCCAGCCTCGTTTTCAGTGTCTGGGCGAGAGGCGTTGCTTCTCCTGTTAGTCGTGTTCAGGTCAAGGATGCTCAACTTACGCTCTGGCCTTGGCGAGAATGTCGCTGATAATCTTTTTAGGACCCCCTTCCTGGTTGGGGTCCTGAACAGCCAAACCCGACTTCTCGCCTCCAGCAAACAAGTTGCCACGTCCATCGTCGTCTTCATCATCCATATCATCGTCATCGTCATCATGATCATGCTGGTGCGATCCACCTCCGAGAGAGCCAAGTGTCGCGATACCCTTCTTCTTCTGCTGCGACGCCGGCTTGCGCACGTGGCTGCTGCTTCCAGCATGGGGAGCTGGTCGACCGTCAAGAGTTCGTGGTCCAGTGTAGTTTTCGGGAATTGGGTCATTGGCATCGTCTTCGACGTCACGGAACCAGGCGTTGCTGGCTTCGGCAATGTCCCAGTTGTGAGCTTCAAGATACTGCTTGGCCTGGTAAAGTCAGCACCCGTCATTCTCAGCATCACAGGCACCAACCTCTTCTGGGCTTCCGCCGGTCAGACCGACAAAGTCCACGATCTGGCTCTCGTGGTCTGCCATGGTTGAGGCGGGGTATCTAGAGGAGGAGTATCACGGACAGCGGTCGTTCAACGAATAAATCCCAAAACCTCGGGAATTCACTCGGATCGAAACAAAGCTAGTAAGAGAATGTCAAGAGATGTTTGCGATGTTTGGAAGATGAAGGAAGCAGGCAGCTTGCCGCCTCGTCACCAAGCTCCAAGCTCAATAGCGGCGGTGGCGGTGGTGGCTGATACCCCACCTTGACCCCACCGGAACAGCGATCCACCGACCCCGGTCACCTTACGTAAGGCCGGGGAAGCTGTTGGGATGGTCAACACCATCCTCGGGGTTAGCAGTTGGCAAGCTTGACAACCTCTGCTTGCAATCCTTCAGAAGCTCAAGTTTTGAAGTTCTAACGATATTCCCGGTGTTCGACTTTCCGCGATCGCAATTTAAATCATCCCCGCCATGTCCGACGACCCTCATAACCACCTCGCCGAGTCCGGCATCACGATGCCCTCCGATAGCGAACTATACTCTGCCGGAGATGAGCTCTCCTCGTCGCCGTCATCAAATTCGCCTGTTATTCTCTACAAGCCCCCTACAGTATGGTCTCTGGTGCGAGGGGCCGCCATCAACCTGCTGCTACCGTTCATCAACGGCATGATGCTGGGATTCGGAGAGCTGTTTGCGCATGAGGCTGCGTTTAGACTGGGATGGGGAGGTACCAAGGTGAGCAGTTATATGCGCTCGGGTTTTCACTTGCTAACATGTCAGGTCTTTCCTCTATCTCGACGAAGAGCTCACCCCATCGGACCCGGCATCGAAGTCCGAGAGAGGTCATACAGCCCTCGTCCTTCACTGAACGACATTGCGAGCCTGGAGTGAGGGGATTATCGGCGGAACCCAAAACAACCATAACCAGCACGTCCACATTCTATAACAGATGCGAACGGTGGATGAATGCATTGGCATTTTGCGTAATTTGATACTACATAGACGGGACGGGAACATGGAGCGCGCGATCATGTTGCAGAAACAGGCGGGACGGCTCAAGATGTAAATACCACACGGCTCATGTACGGCAGCTTCTAAAGAAACTGCCATGACTACAGTTCAAATGCCATTACACTTTTCAACCGGGATTCACTGAATGCCGTCACAAGCTCATGTCGGATGACCACACCCCGAGGCCGACGCCGGCGCGGACCACCGGTCCCGACATTTACCCGCCGACAACCCCCGGAGCGAAAAACCTCCAAAAAATTCCCCCAGCCAAGGAAAGCCGCGCTCATCCTCATCCTACCCCACGATATCCAGCCCACGATGCTTCCCAGCCGAGGAATTGTGCGCTCCCTGCCCTCGGGCGCCCTCCAGAGGCGACTACCTAGTCAATCCGTACGGAATTCCTCGGTTTCTACATGTCAATGGCTGTTATGTGCTAACGGGTGGTAGCGGACGCTTTCTCGAAAATTCGGAGATGCACGGCAATTCAGCACCGCGCTGAGGAATCCTCGCGCTTCTCTTGCCGGATCAAGGATTGGAATCAACAACGTCGCCGCGCCTGTTGTTCTAGGCGGAATTTCCACAACGAGGGCATTCTCCCTCTGGCCGTTTGGAAAGAAGAAGACCGAAGAGCCAGCCGTTGAGGCCGCAGTCCCCGAGCCTGTCACCACCGAGCCCGTCGTCGCTCCCTCAGAAACGATAGAGACGACTTCCGCTGCTGTCAATGATGCTGCCAGTATCCCCACCGAGGCCCCCGTCGTCCCCACGGACCTCGACCTCGAGGCCATCGCCGACCTAGCGAGCCCCGACATCCTCAACATCCCCGAAGGACTTGGCTTCCTGCACGAGATCGGTCTCGACTACGGATGGGGTCCTACTTCGGTCATGCAGTGGGCACTCGAGCATATCCACGTATACTCTGGTCTCGGCTGGGGTGGTAGTATCATCGCGACGGCTCTCCTCCTGCGCGTGGCCATGTTTTACCCTCAAGTTCGCAGTCTGCGATTCAACGCCGCCATGCAGCAGATGCGCAAGGATCCTCGAGGTCAAGAAGCCATGGAGCTCGTCAAGAAGGGATACCAGTCTGGTGATAAGGAGTTGCTGCAAAAGGGTCAGTTCCTCAACAAGATGGTCCGGGAGCAGTATGGCGCCCACAACTCGGGTATGCTGTGGTCTTTTCTACAGATCCCCTTCAGTTTCGGTCTGTTCCGAATAATCAGCGGCATGGCTCACATTCCCGTTCCGTCTTTGGAGAATGCTGGTTTCCTGTGGTTCCCTGACCTCACAACCTCTGACCCCTATTTCCTCCTCCCTGCTCTGGGTACCAGTCTTCTATTCGGTGCCATGGTTGTGAGTTTTCACTTGTTACTTCTCTTCATTATCGGCGTCTAACACTCTCAGGTCAACGGCAAGTACACCCCCGCCTCGCAAAAAGCCATGATGAAGAAGATGATGTGGGTATTTGGTACCGTCGGCTTCATCGGCACAACCTTCCTCTCCGCCGGCGTCAACCTCATGATGGTATCGACTGGTTCTGCCACTCTCCTCACCGCCGTCATCCTCAACAACGAGACTGTCCGAGTTGCCCTTGGTCTTCCCATCCTCGAGGTCGAGAAGCCCAAGTATCAGCCCCCTCGTGTGACGCAGTCATCAGGCGTCTCTGGCCTCCGAGAGCGTCTTACCGACAACCTCAATGATATGAAGAAGGGCCTGTCTGACCAGGTCAACAACTATACTGGCCAGTATGCTGGTACAGAGCAGGAACGAGCAGAGAAGAAGCGTCGGGAGCAAATGCAGAAGCTCGAGGATATGCGACGAAAGCTTGAGCGGGATGAGTTTGAGAAGAAGTACAAGCGGTAAAGTACAATCTCAAATGTGTAGGAACATGTAAATATAGCAACGGGTATGATCTGTACAATAAGCATGGGCGAGCATGAGGGATGATACAATGGATTGCATTGGGGGCATCTCCTCTTTGACGTGGAGAACTGCGTCTGTCAATAATAGAAACCGTAAGACTCAGCCTGGCAAGAAGCGACTACTCAATTAAAACGCCGCCTCCTTTTAACGTCTCGTACGTCTCGATTATAAACTAGGCAGCCTGCCTGACCTTTTCCGTCCGCAGCTCGTTTTGCCACTGTAATAAACCCCTGCCTTGTTGGCCTCTCAGGATAATATGGATACTTGGAAATAATGCTATGCTCTCCCATGGAAAGCCGTTGAAGCTCCACCATCCGCTCCTCTATACCCAGTCCTCACGTTCCATCATTGTTCAGTAATACATTCAAGAAGGGCAAAGCCTAGAATACGGTTCCGTCACTGTCGATCAAGATCGGTGGCTCCTTAGTGTTGGGCCTGTTGATCTCGGCAATTTCACGACCACCCTGACAGTTGTTAGCTTTGTCTTGAGTAATGTATCAGGCAACTTACCCTCCAGCTACCGGCTTCCAGCAACTGTGCCAGAGTCATTTCGTTACCGCCCAGCTCGGGCTTGAGCGCCTTGTTCACTTCCGCGCACAGCATGTCGAGGAAGCCAACCGTGACACCTCTCCATTCAACAATAATATCCTCGCTGGGCTCAAACATGGGGGCAACTTCGACACCCTTGGCGCCTGTCCGTCGTACCCAGTCGTTGTAGTTCTCCAGACCTCTCTCAAGGTCGTCCTTCTTCACGTTGAGCACACCCATGTCGACAAAGAGACCACCGTTGCGGTACTCGGGGAGACCAGTCAGGAGCTCAGTGCCAGCAAAGTGCATTTTCAGCAGCTGTTGCATGGGCTGCATGAGTGAGTAGGTGAGCCACTGAGTGAGCTTGTGGAAAGGAAGGATAGACTCCCAAGCAGCGGCGTTGGAGCTGTTGGGGAAAGGCGAGACCTTGGCAGAGTTGCCCGGCTGAGGCATAGACTGGCAAGGCCAGGCATCACCAAGGGAGACACCATTGATGGCAGTTCGGTTCGTGGGCCAAATAGGGGCGAGGCCAGTCATGAGGACGTTCCAAAGAACAGGGAGGGGGACAATCAGCATCGAGGATGCTTGTGTTGAGGGATGGCCAAGGAGATGATCAACTATGCTTCCAGGACGACCGTCGAAACCGAAAAAGTCGTCCTTGGCGGCCATAGCCTCACCCAAGCGGACAAGAAGGTCAGTTCGGCCCTCGACGCCAGCGATTTCGTTGCCCGGTCTTGACTGGAGACCAGCAGCCAGCTTCTCGACAGTCAGAGCCTTCAGACCGTCCTTGTCGACCTGGAACTTGTTGTTGGGGTTTCCAGAGAACAATCCCTAAACAATCAGCATGCGCGCATAACCGTAGACCACATTACTTACAGTCTTGAACATTTCCAAACTGGCCACTGCGATACCCTCCGACCTCCTGTACATGCGGCCATTCTCATTGCTCTTGTAGCTCCATTGGGTGCCAGCACCAGCGTCAAGCAGCACGCTAATGAGGAAAAGATCAATCAGACGACGGCAGCGCTCCGTGTTGTCGACATTATCAGGCCAGGTGGAAAGAAGCTGAGCAATGCGGTCGCGACCGCCTACACAAAAGTGCTGGTATCGACCATGGCTGGGAATGCTAGTAAAAGGGGCCTCGTAGTCTCGCTGAGAGCTGTTAGATGCGTTCGCGCAAACTATTTCTCCCACATACCTTGATAATTCCAGTGACAAATGTAACCACATCAGGAAACTTTCCCATGTCAACATCAAAGTGCTTCAGTTCGTTTCGCAGCGCCTTGTCTGTGACAATCTTGCTTCGCTCTCTTACGGCGCCGAGACTTCGAAGGTAACCAGCAGGGTCGAGCTGAGGGTCCGGGGGTCGGGGAAGGTCGATCTTGGGAAGCTTAATGGGTGACATTGGGCTCATGGGAGTGCCGGGGGATGTGCTGGCAGCAGAGCTTCGATTGAGCGGGTTGCGAGAGACTCCAGGGGGAGATCTCAGGCTCGAGGAGTGCGAGTTGATGCTGACATTGGACTTTGACGTGTTGATGGGCTGTTCGCCCTTGGGCGTCTTGTCCTTGCGTGAAAAGAGGCCCATTTTGGCGGGCGTTGATCGAATCGTTACAATTTCAAGTGTAGAATCGAATCTGGCGTCTGCGGTTTTGATCTGGGCTGATAAGACGAGACGAAGTTCAGGAGGTGGGGCGTCTAGACAAGACTGGAGGGGAAGGGTCCGTGAGCGACGGGAACGGGGCGAGCGAGGGACGAGCTTCGTGCGTCGAGGTCAGGACGAATGAGGTAGCGATTCGACGAGCTGGCTGCGCAGGATGCGCGGGCGTTATCCTCGTGCCGGCGACTGCAAGGGAGGATTGGGTCTGCTGTCAGAAGTCTACTGTCAGTCTCGCCTCAGGAAAAGGCAGAATCAACAGACAGAACAGTAGACGAGAGAGAAGGGGATGGGGGTCAAAAGACGGGGCGCGGCGCTTTTGAGGGACCAGGACGGACCACACCCAAGGAACAAGCAACTGAGGTGAACTGACTGACTAGGGCCCAGGCCTGGGGATTTCGGAGCAGATGAGCAGAGCGTGAGCTGTATCCACCCCGTTCAGAGTCGCGATCGACAGGTCGAGGACGAGCGAAAAGAGGCGTCAGGGGGACCCTCGACTCCTCTGCGGGGGTTCGGGGGTTGAAGCTAGGCCCAACAGTGGTCCAGGCGAAGGGCTACGAGAGTTGGGAGGCGCCCGAGCGTCGTTTAGGGCCCCTGAAGGCGTGAAAGGCGCGTGGTCCGTCGACGATCACGCCCAGGGAGCAGGGATTCGCAGGGGTGCTGGGGGATGGCTGACGGGCTGCTGGCCGCTGCTGGCCGCTACAGGGCACGCTTGGTCCCTGCGGCTGGGTGCTGCTGCAGCGAAGAAGCTCTGTGCGTCCGTGGTGCTCGACTCGACGGTTGGTGAGCTTGTCCAGTGGTGCTGAAGGATGGGGCTCGCGAGTCAAAGGGGCGTTACTGGCGTGCTGCAGTTTCTTGGCCTTCCGCTTCTGTTTTTATTCCGTGCTTTTGACGGGTGGTCCTGAGCCGCAACAGTTGCAGGGTTCCCAAGCTGTTGGTTGGTCTAGAGCTTGTGAGGTACGGGACGGACGCAATAGAAACGGCACGTAATGCGGGACCTTGTGCTGTTATGAAGTTCGAGTTATGAATGATGAGTATCAATATCAACTGCAAGACCAGTGATGCAATTTGGACGACAGCCTTGTCCAGCAAAACAAGCGACCGACTATTGAAGATGGTTTCCTCGCGCGGAGAGGGAAATGAAGCGGCGAGTCATGAATGCTCATGACAAGCTGCTAAGCTCATGGTACATTGCACAAAGCAGCATAGGTCGAGGCGCCTGGGTTCTTAGCGGGGGACGGACCAGCCAAGCAACAGATGCTAACACGGCCGAGAGAGGACCCCAACGGAAGACAAGCGGGAGTCGAGTCGACTACAACGCTATTCGTAGACTGCCGCTGCGGTGCCGCGTAGGGATCGGCGGGAAGCGAGACGAACAAGCAAAGACAAGACGCGGCAAGAAAAAAGAGTGAGACAATTCTTCACAGTCCACTCTCGCGCATTCGGTCGGGTCGGACGAGGTCAACTCCACAATGGATATCGTACGGCGAAGGAATCGTCGGTCACCGGGTGCAAGCGAGAAGAGAGCAATCAACCAAGAGACCCTTGGAAGGGCTTGGTTGGGGCTGGCTTGGGCTTGGGGGCCTGAAAGGAGACCGGACGGGCCCCCAGCCGTTCAAGGGGAGACGGAATCAATAGCGAAAAAGGAAGGAAACATGGGCTGCAAAAAGAAATGATGAGGTAGACCAAGCGGAAAGGGAAATAGGGCGTAAAACAAAAAAGACTGTGAAAAAGGGAGAAGGTTTGAGGAAAAAGCAATGAAGCCGGAATCTAGACAGTGTAAGTGAGGGTATGAGCCGATTCTGGGAGGGAAAGAGCGGCGCAGAAGGAAGGAGCCGCCCGAAGCAGAATTCTCATCCGCCCAAACCGGAAAGAGCGCACAATAAGATGATTACATGCAGCAATCCAACAAATGTGACAGTTAAGGTGAATTCAATAGTAAAACCGACACGTCAATTGTTTGCTTCGCCATTTCTGCCAACAATCAACCCTTTCTTTGCTTCTTCCCTTCTCGCCGGTCCCAGCCAAGGGGCCCACTTCAATCTCGAGATGCATGGGATGGAGACGGAATCGCACGTGGCAATCAGAGACAGTGCCGGCCGGGACGAGGTGAAAGACAGTCGCTGAGAGCAATGACCCGTGACTGATGGTCCTATAGATGCGAGTCAGTATCATCTCGAGTTGTGCTCACAGTGCTGCTGCTCAGTACCGGATGTCCGTCTCTCCGTCTGCGACAATTCAACCGATCCTTGTCAGCCTTGGTTGGGCCAGACTCTTCGACTGCGACGGTACTTGTACTGTCTGCACGAGCACGCACGATGCTATGCAAGCCGTCCAGGCACCATCACACTTGTCACATAATCCCCCTGGCATCTTGCATGGCCCTGATCCGGGGGTTAGATCCGACGGTCGGAGGGCCTACAAGATTACTCCGTCTCCTCTAGACAACACAGTCTGATCGACTCGTCGTCGATCTACTCGTACCAATCCCAGGGTTTCTCTCTGCATAGCCTTGTCCCGTCGCTGATCAACTTGGCACCGACCCGCCAGGCCGACCGGAGCGACAATCGCGGGTCTACCGTCGCTTGTTGTAAATAGCTTACGGTCGGCCTGCCTGATATGATCCTGTCCCAGAAGGCGCTAACTAGTGAAATAACCTAGTTGCCCAGCAGAATCATCCGGGACTAAACAAGTCAGGGGTAAAACCGCGCTGCAGTGTCTCTGCCCTTGACCAGCGGCTTGCTCTTGTACTGCATCTGGCCCGTCCTCACATAATAGCGCCTCTACTAAGAGTCTGTGCTGGGAGCCGTCTTTCAATGTTGTGCATCGCCCATCCACCCGCCATCCGCGCCTCACCCGCACGCACGAGCATTGGTGTCTGTGGTGACTGTAGGCTAAATTGAACTGGTTCATGTACGGGAGAATGCACGGCGTACACATACGGCAGTCATACGATAGTACACACAGACACAACACGGAGCATACATCTCTCAGCATAGATATGAGACATCTATACAGCATGTACAATACATCCCGTACATCCATCGTCGATCCGTCTACTACATACCCACCACACCAAACAGAAGCAAAAGAACCTTCCTTCGCTGACGATGGAACAAAAACGCTTGGGACCATGGCTGGCTTCAACCCTTGAGAGCATCGGCCCGGATCGTCTTCCCCCGGCGGACCCAGGTCGTTTTGGGGCCTCACCGGGTCCCCAGCGAAGCATCCCCATCCCAGCATGGTTCCTTTCAAGCGGATCCTCTAGGGGATACCACAGAGAGAGAGATTAGGGGATGCTGAGGAATAGCTTCTTGCAACTGTTCAAGGAATCGGACTGCGAGATGCCCGACTGCCCGAAGGATGACATGCTGATATTCTCCATTGTCCGCCAAGCCCCTGTCTTGGCGTTGGTGGTTGACTTGGAGAGCCACTCATCAATATTGCATTCAAGTCGGGCGCCATTGCGATCATCACGGTGAACTAGCTTGCATCATCAAGGTGAAAAGCCTCAAAAAGTCGAGATGAATCTGGGTTGCTTTCATAGGTTGCACCCCTAACAGCCCAATAAATTGTCTCTCCCACCAATGTTCCCATGTCCTGTCAAGCCCCTGTCGCCGGCTCACCTCCCGCCATACCCGCGATCCCTCTCATTACAATAACCAGCTCTGCCTCTGGCAAAAACCCTCTCTCCCGTTCTACCCAACAGTCCCATGTGGTGGCGTCCGCCTTCCTCTCGTTAGGTTTCGCTAGACCTGCCCTGGGTACGACGGCCGAGTCCACGCCGTCCCCGGACTGTGGTTGACCTTGTCTTGCATGACTCTTGCACCTTTGGGTTCTGGGGCTCCGTCCCCATGGATGTCAGGCAGATCCAAAGGCTGCCAAGCCTGACCAAGGAAGGGAATTTGATCAAGAAAGCTTGAGATGATCTGACGCAGGACAGTCAACAGGAACAGTCAAAGCGAGTCAATTCTTGTCTTCAGGGTCTCGAGGCAACAGGAATCCCCTGCTCGACGACCACGTTTTTCCACGTTTCGGGCCTTGTGTGCCACTGGCACGCATGCGTAGCCTGCCACCAGGCAATCCTTGCTGCCATGACCTGCCAATGCCCATTCGCTATCTGTGCGCATTTATCCCTAGAGACGTCCTCGCCTATTTACCGGACGCCTTGTTGGCATGATGCCATACCGAGGTTGCACTGGGCCTCTGCGACTCAGCCTCTGGCATCATGGTACCTTGCTCAAAACACTCAACCCAAAAGCCACATGCCCCCTCTGAGCTTCTGGAGGAACTGATTCAGGGCATGGCTTTCTCTGGCCGTTTCGGCCATGGCCAGAAACAGACTTGCTCCGATAACCCGTCCCAATCTTCGTTACATCGTAGAACATTTTGACCGGAGAGCCGGTAACCTAGCCCATTCTCGTCCATTAGGCTTCCTCGCTTCGTTTCAGAACACGAAATGCCACCTCTCAGAGGGGAGGGTTTTCTAGAAGCCACCCAGTGCTAGCTTTAGAGCTGTGGCTTTTTGGCTGACGCAGATCGCTTGCAGCTTGTAGCCTCTGTTTGACTTGAACGCTTCCGGGCGAGGTTGGCTGAAACAATGAGCACGCGCATTGAACTACGGTTAGATCGTGACCTGTTTAGCTTGTCGGCACTCAATAGTCGGTGAATTGAGCAGGTCTGATGGCGTCACTGTCATATCTCGGTGTGAAGGTGATGAAGTCTATGATTGCTAGACTGGACAACAACCGGGTACTCGGAAGGGGCGAGATAAGTTCCTGGCCGAGAGGATAAGCAAGGGCGAAGGTCTCGATTTAATACACTTCCATCTCGGATGTTCCCTTATCACAGATTCTTGAGATACCGCTTAGTCTAGCTTTTGACTGATTCTAGGGTAAGCGGTCTTGATCGATGATGTCCTGTCGCAATAATCTGTTTATGTTGCGGTTACGTTAACTATAATATATTAAGAGCTTGTATCGTATGCCTTGATCTATGTTTTCCTTTTTTTTTTCTTTTTGTCCCCTTCTTTTCGTGGTAAAGGTTGCTGTCAGGGAGGTAAAGTGCAACTTCAATATCAGGTTGTAATAACACGCGCTGCTCGAACCCAGCATTCGATAAAGCCTTAACAATGCAAAGGTTTACCATTAAGCCAAAAGCAATATTAATCCAGTTAAAGTAGTTATGAGTAATTGTTGATAGCTGTTTAACAGACTAATTGCCTGGGGTCCTGACTCTAGGCAAGTTACACAAATGGCCATCCATCGTAGCTCTTCAAACCGAGTCCACATAGACTGGTGGCTCCCTTTTCATGAAAGATGGCAGTCCCATTTAACTATATATCTAATAATTATGCTATGGTGTTAGCCATTAAATTGTGTGGAATATCTATTCCCTTTTCAACCCACGTGATTGGAACTTCACCTTGAACCAGGCTGTACAACCCCAGCAAGCTGCATTTTCAACACATCATTTGTATCAGGCTGTGCTATCCGCAGCAACTGGCAGGCCATGGCTGTGTTGGTTCAACTGCACTTCAGCCGCCGGCGCTTTTGTGAGAGAAGCTGTTGATTGGTTGATCCTGCATAGTGAGGCTTTCCTCATGCGCCAAGGCATCTCAGCACAGCCTGACGAGGCTCTACGTCGACATCTGATCAATCCCGCCCAATTTCTCCATCTTCCATCTCCTGGTTACCTCGCCATGACCAAAGAGACAACCAGATCGACAGATATTTCACGACATGTCGGGGCTTGAGATTCTCGGAGCCGTGGCTAGTTCCATCGCGCTCGCACAAGCCGTCAAGGGGACCATCAAGGCTGTCAACCTGCTGCGAGAGATCCGCCAGATTCGACAGCAATGCGATGACCTCAAGAACGAGGTGGGAAGCACCCATTTCTATCTATTTGGCTACAAGGCTAATGCAGTGATAGATCGTTACGATCGATGGATTCATCCTCGAGGCTGTTCGATTGGCAGGCCCCCCTTCGTGCCCGCAGCCTCCACCAGGGACGACGCAGGAGCACCCGATGGTTTCGCGTACAGTTCGAGAACTTCAAGGGATCCTGGAAGCTCTCAACCAGATCGTTTCCAAATACTCGCATGATCGCAAGTGGCACGAGAGAATAGCGAGGAAGATGCAATGGCTCTCCGAGGGCAAGAAGATCGAGGAGCTGGCGCGGAAAGCTCAAAACACAAAGCTCAACTTGCACTTGGCCATCGCTTTGAGGATCTCATCTTCTGTCGATAGAATCGGCACACAACAGGAAGTGTCTGTGGCATGACGGCTTGTTCTCTTTGCCTTGAACTGACAATGCTCTAGGATTCTACACTCGATCAGACAGCGTACAGTCTATTGCCTGGAAGGGAGTCAGCACAGCCAAACGGGACTACTCAGCGGCCCTCTTCCTGGTCCTATTCGTACTCCGGCCCTTGGTCCTGTCGAGAGGCAAGTGGAAGAAACCGAACTCGAAGACGACTCGTGCTCGGAGACTAGCGAGACTTCCACTCAGTCCACGACAGAGTCCCTACAGCTGAAAAAGCT
The DNA here is from genome assembly GCA_027886205.1 of Fusarium piperis. Classification (NCBI taxonomy): domain Eukaryota; kingdom Fungi; phylum Ascomycota; class Sordariomycetes; order Hypocreales; family Nectriaceae; genus Fusarium; species Fusarium piperis. The sequence goes on from RZGM01000034.1 coordinate 28,875, forward strand.
CCAGAACCTTCCATTAGCAGATGAGAGTGATAGCTGTGCCATATTCGTCCAAGAGGAAAGCTACATGGGCTTGACGACAATTCAGCCTCTGGGAACGCGCAGATGTGGACAAGACTGCCAATGCCGCTGCCACAGAAATCTTGAAGAGTACAACAGCCACTCGTGGATGTCAGCAGTGCTGGGCACATGGTGCGTGAGGAACCAAGCTGTTGACAGGACTTGTGAGCTACAATGCGGGCCGAGCACGGGGCCAGAGTTTGAATACCGGTTTCCAAGGTGGCTCTGGCCTGGAGTGATTCCCTTTGGAGGCTATCAACGTGGACGGCAGGGTCTAACCGTTTCACTGCGCGCCCCGCGGACAGTAGGCTGGAAGGAAGAATTCTGGAGGTGGATAAGGGATCCGTCACTTTTACAACAACGCATTAGAGAAGGGTGGGTATATTTTCCTGATGATAGCAATGAATTTGGCCAAGTCTTGATAGAGGTAAGTAGACGGGGAGATCTGTGTATGGGTAACAGTTCTGACCTTTTCTTTTGTAGGTGGCCATCATTGCGAAAGCATATGAAAGCGTTATGATCTTGTTGGAGCTGTGGAAGAATCTGCTACCACAACAAGGACTCCCAAGGTGTGTGATATACAGAAGCTGGATCTTTAAAGCTGGGCTAATACCCGTCTGCAGGCGCGTTGGTTACCTAGTCAACTTCTATTTTGTACACAATCCTTCCATATTCTCCGATGACAAGGTCAGACATGTTCTGGAAAAGGCCTCATCGTTTGCACGAGCAGGGCGTTCCTTGCGCAGAATCCACATGGTAGCAATGCAAGGCCACACGGTTGAGATGCGGCAAGTACTGCGAGAGCAACCGGAGACTATCAACGAGATCGACGCTTGTGGGCTCTCCCCGATTCATTACGCTGTCATGTACAGGAATACAGATATCCTCGAGCAGCTAATACTTGCCGGGGCTCAAACTTGCAGTCGAGACCTTGACGATGACACTCCGCTCATGATAGCTGCGAAATATGGCTATGAAGAGGCGGTACGGGCCCTTTTACAGAATCAACATTGTCGTCGTGGCGTGGGTCTACAGAACAACCGTGGGGAAAGCGCTCTTCACCATGCCGTAGAAGCCGTATCTCCCAAGTGCGTGCGCATATTGCTCGAAGCGGGTGCGTCTACGGAAAAGCGCGGCTTTGTCCATCGGAGTCCATTGCATCTCCTTGCGCGAAGTGAGGCAGGCCAGCAGAAAGCTCATCAAATCATTTGCCTCTTTAAGGAACGACATGCTCTGCTGGATACACGAAACTCGTATGGCGAAACGCCGCTGATGAAGGCGGTCCAAGAGAACAACGTTCCGGTCTTGCACGCCCTCGTTGTTGCTGGGGCATCGCTCAATACAATGGCCGCATTCTCTCAAAACATCCTCCACTTGATCGCTTCCTATGCTCATCTCGAAACAATGAGTTACCTGGCTGAACAGAATCTCACACTCGTCGACCCGAGACTCCGCAGTGTCGATAGGCGCACGCCCCTGAGCACACTGTGTTGGTGTTTGAAGGCGGAAGACTGGCAACTCGTTACCCGACGCCGGCCGAGTCCAATAGAACAGCAGGTATTCATCTCACTCTATTTCGACTTGCTGTCTCGCTGCTTGCTGCGTCAGATGTCAACTCTCAAGCAACTTCTCCGGGCAGCAAGGCGAAGAGACGCCTCTGCAGCAAGCAAACACATCAACACATTGGTCGAGGAGAGCGAAGCTAGAAATGAAGGGGACCTTGTAAGCTGGTATCGAGGAATCATGGGTTATATCAAGGAAGAAAATTGGCATGTCGTTGTTGAGATTGTCCGGGAGGAGATGCGCGAGACGAGAGGGGAGCTCGGCTTGGCGGCAATTGCGAGGGACGCACCACCTTGGGATCCGGTTGTCAGGGAGTTTTTCTGGTAGTCGAAATAGGTCAGCTGCTGCCAAGCTGAGGACAAGACCTGAGAGAAACCAACAAAGGGCTTTGCACCGCGGTGCGAACTGTCGATCTGGTTGGAACTGTGAATTATTATTCTGTACCATATTGACATAACATTACGATAATAAGCATGAAATTGAGCTTAATTTAAATACTACCGAGCTGGAAGTACTACCTAAGATTCTTCCAAACTTGGTTGACCCCGTCATCTGTTCTGATGGTCCGGATGTCGTTCGTCCGGGTCTCACGTGATGTTTACACACCCATCTCTAGATACGTCATTCCCTTTCAACTCTTCACCACCTGTTCAGACCGAATCTCCTGCTCCTGGGCATATAGCACATCCTCTGACAAATCTTCAATCTGCAAAAACGACTGGCGCCCCTTGACAACCCAAAACCCAAGCGCAATAACCAGCATAATCCCAAACACTGCAATCGCAAAGTTCATATCCACGGGTGCCGGGCTCGGAGTCCAAGGGAAGAAGAAAAATACTGTCGTGATGACGGCGTAGATGATGGACACGACGTTGAGGGTCGGTCCCATTCTGCCGAGACCAAATTGCCCTCCTGGGGGTAGCTTGTCTCGGCCGACTGCCATCAGCACGGCGATGGGGATGGCGTATGAAATTGTTAGGGCGATAGTGCTGACGCTTAGTATGGCTTCGAGAGTGGTGCTGGAGAAGAGGTATAGAAGTCCGACGAGATTGATAATGACCGTCTGGAGAATCAATGCTCGACCGGGAACCTGCCAGTAGGGGTCAACGTAGGAAAAGTAGGCTCCGTACGGAAATCCTCGATCTCGAGCAAAACTCCACGTAAGTCTTGAAGCTGACGTAACGACCGAGATTCCCTGTCCGAAGCCGTTGAAGATGAACAAGGCGATAAGGGCCGCAGCTCCTTTGAGACCAATTGTGCTCTGGACAAGCTCGATAAAGGGGAAGCCTGACGAGGGATCCAGAACGGTAGCGAGATCTTGAATGCAAAAGAGACTGGCCACCAAAAAGACGAATCCAGAGATGGCGCCGAGGACAACAGCCATCACCATGGTCCTTGGAGCGTTGCGGCGTGGAGCTGGGAGTTCCTCCACCATGTGAAGAACAGAGTCGAAGGCAGTCAGACTGTACGCAGCCTGAACAAGACCCAGGAACCAAACAACACCATCGCTCCATCCAGTCTCGTTAACCCAGCTTCCAAAGACAAACTTGGCCGACTGGTATTCGAGGTCTGGCTTTGTTCCAACCGCCGCAGGGAGGGCGATGCAGAAGGTAACAAAGAGCCCGACAAACCCAACAGCAACAAAGTTGTTAAAGTAAGGCAGGAACTTTTCAGACCGACATCCGACGTAGTTGACAAAGGCGAAGAAGATGTTTATGCCCGTGTACACGAGAAACGTGACCCATCCCTTGTTGCCCGTCCACTCAGGGTCAAACATGAGCTTCATCGACAGGCAAAACTCGGCCATGAAGGCTACCTGTGAGGCACTGAGAGCTAGCCACCCAAAGGTATTGAGCCAGGCGGTCATGTACGACGTGAACCGTCCGAGTGGTGACCTCCACAGCCGCGACACCCAAAACGCCTGACCCAGGGCCGTGGGCATGCTGCTGCACAGCTCACCGAGGGATAAAGCGATGCAGGTATTGCACAGCGCAACGAGGACGAGACCCCAGAGACAACTGACGGGTCCACCATTCTCGATAGCCGTGGCGAGACCCTGCGCGCAGACGGCCCAGGTGCCGAGGACGCAGAAGGCGAGGGAGAGCATGCTCAGCATGCTAAACTTGCGGGTGAGGCCCTCGGCATGGCCAAACGCCGCGAGGTCGAGGGCGTCCCGCTCGGCCTGGTTCATCTGTTGCTGTTTCTCCATGGTACTCCGGAGGAAGACTCGACGATGGGGTAGTGAAGGGTTGTGGGCATTCTCTGGCGGGTGTTTTGTGATGAGATGGAGTGAAACTTGGGGGATATCTCTCAATCTTATAAGTGCTTGAAAGTTTAAACACAACTAGGATCAAGTTCTTGCGGGGGAAACACCTCTTGTAGGGAATTTGCCTCATAGTAATGGTGTGGAAGACTCCGACACCAACATACTCTGGCCGCCGGCAACAATCGCCGCCGGGCATCCCGACAATAACATATTAATTGAGTTCCCATCAATCTCTTCCTGCGGGTCATCTCTGTGTGTAACGTCTCTTACACAAATCGATATCGAAGACAGGGTTCTTTAGATCCCCGGCGTCAAACTAGCTCCATCTCCGCATTATCAAAATGCAAAGTATTCGCCGTAACCGGGATAGTTCGACGGGCGGATGCGGCAGGTCCGCATTAGACTGCTGCGGCCCATTTGCCAACTGCAGGATAGAGATTCATCAGGACAAGGGAAAGAGTCAAAGCTTCTGGTCGTTATCAAATGTTTCATGTGAGCGACAGGGGACGTTATCATCAGCTCAGCTTTATCTAGACATCTCGTATTGTCCAGGGAACTTGGTGGTAAAGCCTTGACTTTGTAGTGGAATGAAGGCTTACACAACACCATCTAGACTGAACATCCCCTACACTCATGGCATACTAGACAATAAACACATAACACATACGAAAGGCCAAACACATCTGCCGGAGGTGGACCCCACACATTGATGGCTCACATCCTTGCCAACACTCTTCGTGTTGCAGTCTAGTTACCCCATGGGGAAGAGGATTGGCAGAGGTTGGACCCGGCGCAGATCCGGTCGTGCTTCAGAGTCGCATCAACTTTCCAAATTGGGACTCCCGTTATCTTTGACTTGACATGCATCTCGTCAGCTTCGGATGGATCACCAGATAATACCCGCAATGTGATGTGTCACAGGACCGTCATATCGATATTTGCAGGTCAATAAGCAGAATTAGAATAGCTTTTGAGACATTTTAATGTAGTTTTGAGGTTCATTATACCCTGTCGCGTATACGAATGAGTTCCGACTCGACCAGTTCCAGTGACAGTAGTCAGTGATATCCCCATCACACAGTTGTTCTGACAATCTACGGTTAAATCTATACCACTGTTAGTATGGATCGATCAAAAATGCGGATATCACTCACTCGGTACGATACCGGGCCCCCTTCCTCCACGTTTACTTCTTAGCCAGCCATGGCTTGGCCTTATTTCTGTTCTACAAGACGAATCCCATCACCACTTATGAGATGAGGTCCGCAACGTTCATCGGCATCTCGTCAATCTGGGTAGAGTAGTACACTGCCAACGTCAGCAAGGCCCATCAAAATCAACGGAATACTCACACTCAATGTCTCGGAGAATGCGCACATCCTCGGTGGTCACAAAGTTGATGGCAACACCCTTGCGACCGAATCGACCGCTACGACCGATACGGTGGATGTAGTTCTCACGGTTGCTGGGCAGGTCGTAGTTGATAACTAAGCTGACCTGCTGCACGTCGATACCACGAGCCCACACATCAGTCGAGATGAGCACTCGGCTGTTGCCCTGACGGAAGTCTTGCATAATGCTGTCTCTCTCCTTCTGAGGCATGTCTCCGTGCATGCTGCTGACAGTAAAGTTGGCCTCTCGCATCTTGTCTGTCAGCCAGTCGACCTTGCGGCGGGTGTTGCAAAAGATGACGGCTTGCGTGATGGTCAGGGTGTCGTAGAGATCGCACAGCGTGTCAAACTTCCAGTCCTCCTTCTCGACGGCGATGAAGTATTGCTTGAGACCCTCGAGGGTCAGTTCGTCACGCTTGACGAGGATGCGAACAGGGTCCGTCATGAACTTGGTCGTCATGTCGAGAACGTCGTAGGGGAGGGTGGCGCTGACGACTACGACCTGGGTCGCAGGAGGGAGGTATCGGTAAACATCGTAGATCTGCTCTCGGAAACCCTTGTTGAGGAGTTCATCGGCCTCGTCCAGAACAAGCATCTTGATGTGTCTGGTGCGCAGATGTCGTCGTCGAATCATGTCGGCCACACGGCCAGGGGTACCAGAGACAATGTGCTGTCCATGGTCAAGCTTGCGGATATCCTCGCCAACGTTGGTTCCACCGATACAAGCGTGACATTGCACGTTCATGTAGTCACCTAGGGCCATGACAACAGACTGAATCTGAGTTGCCAACTCTCGCGTGGGAGAAAGAACAAGCGCCTGAGTCTCTCGCACTGCAATGTTGATAACTTGCAGCATGCTGATGGAAAAGGTGGCTGTCTTTCCGGTACCAGACTGAGCCTGGGCGATGGTGTCGCGACCCTTGCAGACCTGAACGATGGCTCGAGACTGAACGGCCGAGGGGGATTCGTATCCGTAAGCGTAAATACCGCGAAGAAGGTTCTCTGCCCCATGTTAGCTGGATTGCTTGCCTTGGTTGCCTCACATACCCTTCAGCGACATGGACTCGAAAGTCGGATGCACAGTAACCTCCTTGGAGGTAGAGAACTCCATCCTCTCATCGGCCTTGCGGTCAATTCCGCCTCCACCTGAGCCTGAGCCTTCAGCCATGATAGCGACGGTTTCCGTTTTGTTTCAAAAGGATACGATGGGGTCGGAGATGATGGTTGCGACAAGTTTTGGTGTTGATGTCGGTGGTCAAAGTTTTGGACCTTCAGAGGTAGCACGCGCCGGGAATACTTCGGAGTGACAATGCGCGCCTAGAACGCCACTGTAATCGCGACTGAAGCTCCGCAATTTTTTGAGCAGCTCGAGCTCAACTTTATTCACATATTGCATCGCGTCGACGACAGAGAATCAGGCGCATTCTACGACGATTCTTTAGAAGGTTTGCTATTTGTTGGAGACGACATGTTGGTCCTTGAAGAGCAGCGCTATATCCATGAGGATCTAGAGCGCCTCGAGCAAGGCATCGCCGATCGCATCCGCGACGAACCCAAACATGTGAGCAAATGAAACCTATAACAGGTCAATGGAGATGCTGACTCTATAGATTCGCGATCGCCTCAACAGAGACCACGAGATTTCTCAATTACTAGACCAGATCCAGGTCCAATCAAAGAACCTCGTCGACATCTACAAGGACGAGAACGGAGTACGATCACAAGAGATTCAGCAGATTGGCACTGGCGACCCATTCGACGAGTTTTACAAGCAACTCAAAGATGTCCGCGATCACCACGCACGATACCCCAACGAGCAGGCCGAAAACTCGGAGCAGCGGTACAAGGTCAAGAGACCAACCGAGGGAGAGCCCATGCCGTCCATCGTCGACTCTCTGTTCTCGGGAGAAGAAGCCTACGGACGATTCTTTGATCTGAACACCTGCCACGAGGCCTACCTCAATCTGCCCAACGTCAGACGATTGACATATCTGCAATACCTCGAGTCATTCGACAACTTTGCCCCTGGCCATGGCGGCGTCAGTCGATCAAACAAGTTGACCGATCAGTACTTCAAGTACGTCGGCCAACTAGCAGAATACCTCGAGAGCTTCATGCGACGGACAAGACCCTTGGAGAACGTTGACAAGGTCCTCACATCGTTTGATCAAGAATTCGAGACTGCGTGGGACAAGGACGAGATTCAGGGTTGGGAGAAGGAGACGCCTTCAGATTCTGCCAAACAGGCTTCTGCAGCAGATGCTATCTGGTGCGATGACTGTCAAAAGGAGTTCAAGAACGAAAATGTCTACAAGAGCCATCTAACAGGGCGAAAACACATCAAGGCGGCCGAGCAGAGGAAACAGCGCCAGGAAGAATCGACCCCCAGCGGTGCAGCCAACGGAACCGTCTCAGCAACACGATTAAAGGAGCGAGCCGTGGCAGAGCGAGAGTACAGAGTGAAGCGGCTGGCCAGCGCCATGAGCACCGAGCGCAGCGACACGCGCGTCAACGTCGAGCGCAAGCAGGGCATGACGGAGCGTGAGCGTCAGCAAGAGCTCGAGAATCTCCTCAACGCCCCCGAAGGACCACAGGAGGCTGCCGACGAGGGTGACGGCGAGGACGAGGACGGTGAGGAGAGGATCTACAACCCCCTCAAGCTACCCCTCGCATGGGACGGAAAGCCCATTCCCTTCTGGCTGTACCGCCTTCACGGCTTGGGCGTCGAGTTTCCCTGCGAGATCTGCGGAAACTTTGTCTACATGGGCAGAAGGGCTTTCGACAAACACTTCAACGAGGCGCGACACATCTACGGCCTCAAGTGTCTTGGCGTCAACAACACGGCGCTCTTCAGAGATATTACGCGTATCGATGAGGCGCTCAAGCTGTGGGAGAAGATCCAGAGGGAGAAGAAGCGCACCAAGGTCGACGAGGGCAGCGTGGTGCAGATGGAGGATGGAGAGGGCAACGTCATGCCCGAGAAGGTGTACTATGATTTGCAGAAGCAGGGTCTCCTGTAGGGTGGGTTGTAATTGGCGTACGGTCATGTAACACAAGGTACCATAAAACAATTTCATATAATGGATGGTATTGGATCAAATCACAGCTTAAATCACCATGATCAGAACCATCAAAGCGCAGAAGCGACGCTCATGAAGCTTAGTCATCCGACTCCATCACCCCTCCAACTCGCTCACGCCAAGTAAACATCCTCACCGAGAAACCCTTATCTGACGCCTGCAGCCAGGCATGTCGCAGCTTTCAAGGCCCCATCCAGCCCTCTACGCGGTCTACGTCCTCCGCTCTACCGTGCGCCATGCCTCCATCTACATAGGTTCCACGCCCAATCCCCCACGACGCCTGAAGCAGCACAATGGTGAGGCTCGTGGAGGCGCGGTGCGGACGTCGCGGGAGAAGCTACGGCCATGGGAAGTTGTCGTCTTGGTGACTGGATTTCCCAGCTCGATTGCAGCCCTCAAGTTTGAGTAAGTTTTGTTGTATTCTATGGTATCGTGATGTACTGACGTTCTAGATGGGCAATGACAAACCCACATTTGACGACACACATCCCGACGGAAGAGCGATTAACAAAGGCCACCCAGAAACGCAAGGGGATGAAAAGGGCGCGAAAACCCCATACCCTTAGTTCTATCGTTTCCAATCTTCACTTGCTCACCAGCGTACCAAGCTTTGCCCGTTGGCCATTGACAATACACTTCTTCGCCAGTGAACCCAAGAAGGCTTGGGACAAGTGGCTTCAGTCGATTGATGCAGCGCCAAGACAAGGCCTGGAGGTTCTCACAGATTTCGGACCATCCAAAGCGACTCAGACCCGGGAATCGTCACCTGCGCCGTGGGGCATTTACGCCTTACCCCTGGATTATGCCCCCATGAAGGGGTACGTCGAGAAGGCACACAACGTCGTCTCCTTTGAGCGAGAGGGGAAATGCGTGCATTGCCATGAAGAGTTGGAATCAGGAAAAGGACTTCACCCAATGTGTCCAAACGGCAGATGCGAAGCGATGGGCCATCTCGACTGCTGGAGTAAACACGCCCTTAACGGTGAGGACGAGGGGGCCATGATACCTCGGTCATGCACGTGTCCGAGCTGCTACGGCGAGATCCAGTGGGGTGACATGATGAAGGAGTTGACACTTCGGGTACGGGGACCAAAGGAGGTGGTAAAGCTGCTGAGAAAACCACGGCGAACAAAGAAGGCGGCTGCAGCATCTTGATGACGGTTTCTAGCATTGCATTATCGGCGTTTGGAAAGATACCCTTTGAGGATTGCTCGTTTGTTTGTACTCTGCTCAAGTCTCATGTCAATCTCTGTGGTTTCGGATGCGGTGTCCCCTGTAACTGTGAGACGGGGCGTGCTGGTCAGCCTCACACAGGTTGTTCTGACACCCATGTCACGCATATTGACGATTAAAGGTCTCCCTCATGAAGCACTCAATGCCGGTGTTCAGACTCTCCAACGATCCCCAGCAGAGATCTCGTCATGTCAACCCACAAAGCACCTCAAATCTCGTCACGTCGTGTTTGCTTCGCCCCGGGGTTCCCCGCGGGCCCTGAGTCGCTGACCAGGCCCCCGGCGAAGCGGCGTCCTTGTGCTGAACGTCATCTCGCCGTGATTGGCTCGGTAGCGCCCAATTATTAACCGACCCCTGCTCACTCAGAGTTCGATATCAGATTGGTTTTTTTCTGGGGCCGGGCTTTTTCAGCGGGTGTCCTTTCAAGATTTTTAGGGGCCGACCTTGGTTCTGTTCTGGGAGAAGCGGGACATGCCAGCCACACAAACCGCCGACAAGGGAATATGATGATGCCTGTCAGCGCGTGACTCGACGACTGTCACCATCGTGTGCCGCATTCGGATGCTCTGCTCAATGACGACGTGGCCGTGGAATTAATCTCGGATTGATCACCGGTGAGATACACAGGGTAGAGATGTGGTCAGCACGTTCAACGTTGACGCGCAGCTGTCCTGAGCTCTGATATCTGCCTTGACCCATGTCAAAGTCCCTCACGAGGCTCGGAAATAGAAGCTGGGAGAAGCATCGTGGGGGCGGCATCCCTGAACCTCTCCCTTCGGACAATCGTCGCAAGGCTCGGCGTATGCATCAGCCGAGAGATCGGATGTGCTGGCGATGTGGCCGCTCCCAAATTCGAGATAATTGCTTGCATGAGTCCTCAGGCTGGCGCTGTACCCCTTTGTGACCATCTTGAGAACCGCAAAGTCCGTCGATGGGTACTCTGTCTCGGTAATGTGGTTTTGCGCCCGACTCGGATGTCGTCGCCAGTGGGTCCGCACCTGAGCCTTCGGGTCCTTGTATCAGGACGGCGCCTTTCCAGCGCTACGACGACCAACGCGAGGAGAATTGGCGACGCAAAGGACTGGCAGATTGGGGGATGCTCGAGGACACAAAATCCATCCTTGTAGACGCGTTCAAACTTCGTTATCGCTCCCAAGAGCTCCTGCCTTTCTCTCGCTGCGGGTCCGAGAACCCACCGGACCTTCCGCCGTGACAGCGACGACGGGGCCTGTGAAGCCACCCACGGCGGCGGCAGGTACCTTTGTACCTGGCGCCAGTCCAGTGCTAACGGAGGTACCTCTTACCTAGCACACCCAGGCGCAGCGCCTTACCAGGAACCTCCCTCACACCCTCGTCCCTCGTCCCTTCTTTGTGTGCGTGTGCGTGCCATGGCCCAAGGTCGCCGGTAGGTAGGTAGGCTCGACGCTCGCGCCTCCAGATCTGGGATTCCCTCGACCCATTCCCGCCTTCCCGCCTTCCCACTCACACCCTTCACCCTCCACTCCTTCCTCACTCTTCCTTCTTTCACTCCTCCAACAACCTTCCACTCTGATGGGTTTGCATGACTAGTTCCTCGCCCATCGCCTTGATCATCACCACGAGGCCCATTGAAGTCGAATATCTTTATTTTCAAGACTTGTACTCTGCAGGTCCGCAGCCTGGTCTCCTTCCGGGTCTTACAACGTGAGTATCATATTCGTGTTAGTTGGGTCATACCCGGATCCTCGTGCTCTCCCTTCCACAATAACCTTTCCACCACGGTCCGCCTTGACGTTGACATTTGCAGCGCAGATATAAAACTCGGCTCCGTCGCCTTTTTTTTTCCTCTTCCACCACTTTGTATAACGAGCCTGGTTTCTCGCCGCGATTGGGACGCCGATAGCCTGCGATGCCGCTGGTAAACTAACGACAACGGCCCCTTCTCGAGTATGAAGTCGTCATCTGCCGCGCATCCGTAAAGCTCGACCGATACTTCGATACGCCCCCTCCTCAATATCGCCCCGTTCACCCTCGGCCTCCGCTTCCACCATGGTATCAGTGCCAACCGTCGGCGCCGTCGCCGCGTCAAGTTCCCACGGCGCCAGTGCGAGCTCGAGAAGTTCGCCTGCCGTCGGCGCTGGCTCGTCGAAACCGAAGCCCAAGGTCAACTCAAATGGTTACCACCCTATTAATCCGCAGACGCCTCTCAGCTCTCTGTCGAGCGCTCCCCTGGATCTAACCTCGGTCGAACGCCGGGGACAACCTACCGCAATCCGAGAGCCCGTGACAAAGACGAGCCGCCCCCATGGCCTCCAAGAAGCTCCCACCTACTGCCCAACTGAGGAGGAATGGCGGGATCCTTTCGAGTACATGCGCAAGATCACACCAGAGGCGAAGAAGTTTGGCATTTGCAAGATCATTCCTCCAGATTCCTGGAATCCCGATTTTGCCATCGACACCGAGGTATGCGGCCTTGCACGACCAGTGCCTCCAGTCATTCGGCATTGTGAAATGTGTCGCTCAAGAGCCAATACTAATTTGTTTAGAAATTTCATTTCAGGACCCGAAAACAAGAGTTGAACTCAGTGGAAGGGAGTACGTATTTCACCTTGTTTTCGCACCATGACCAAACTGACCAGCTAGGTACCCGCGCCAATTTGACCTATCTTGATGGCCTCTCAAAATTCCACAAACAGCATGGCAACAACCTGCATCGCCTTCCCTACGTGGATAAGAAGCCACTTGATCTATACAGACTGAAAAAGGCTGTCGAGTCGCGAGGTGGCTTCGAAAAGGTGTGCAAACACAAGAAATGGGCGGAGATTGGTCGTGATCTTGGCTATAGTGGCAAGATCATGTCATCACTCTCGACGTCCCTGAAAAACTCGTACCAGCGATGGCTTTGCCCGTACGAGGAGTACTTGCGCCTGGCGAAGCCTGGAGTCCACCAGCAGTTGGAACAGGAATACGGCGGCCCATTGACTCCCAGTCCAGCGCACACACCGATCAAGCGATCAAATGTCAACACGCCCGCGAGCGCTAGAGGCGACTCTCCAGCGCGAAATGCATCCGATGCTCTACAGGCTAGCATCAACGGGGTGAAGAAGGAGGCGGATCGCGACACTCCCATGACTGATGCGCCAACCACCACTCCAGCACCTACTTCTGGCGGTTTTACTGCAATCAACTCTGGAGGCTTTACCGCGGTTAATTCGGGATTCACCAGCGTCAACCGCAGTACCAATGGTGACTCGAAGAGCTTTACTCCTGATTCTAAGCGATTCGACAGCCCCAGCTCCTCGGCAAAGAACACCCCAGACAACCGTGCGTCGAGCCTCATGGCTACGGCCCTGAAGCGTCAGCTCAGCTGCGACAGCTCATCAGACTCGACGAGAAAAGACGCCGACGCTGGTAAGGACGATGGCGACGCGGGTAGTCGTCGTTCTAAGCGTCTCAAGAAAGGTATGTGTACATGCGATTCCCGATCCCAGCTCCATGCAAGGTGTACGCAGAGCATTTTCCGTCTTTATCGTTGGTGGTACCATGCGCAGGGATTTCAGCTGTGATGACCCATGCCACTTCTCATTGGCCCCTTGACAGTTTAACTAACATTTTGTGCTCGCAGATGCCGTCCCCACTGTGGCTGGATCACACATGACGCCATTCCGTCCCTCTGTGCCGAGGATTCCTAGAGATGAAGCTACCCCAGGAGGCGAGGTAAGTGTTGTTCCAATTGACAAGGAGCGTACTGACATGGATAGAAATGCGAAACGTGTGCAAGAGGAGAGGATGCAGGCTCTCTTCTCGTCTGCGAATCTTGCGATCATTCCTATCATCCCGGATGTCTAGACCCACCCTTGAAGCGAAAACCCGATGCTGAGTGGAATTGCCCTCGATGCCTTGTTGGAGATGGCCAATTCGGCTTCGAAGAGGGAGGCTTGTACTCTCTAAAGCAATTCCAACAAAAGGCAAACGACTTTAAGCAAGGCTACTTCGAAAAGAAGATGCCCTTCGACCATGAACTCAACTGCCATCGACCTGTCACCGAGGAAGATGTGGAGACGGAGTTTTGGCGTTTGGTTGCCGACCTTGAAGAGACAGTTGAAGTAGAATACGGGGCTGATATTCACTGTACAACCCATGGCTCTGGATTCCCTACTGCCGAACGACACCCCAACAACCCGTATGCGACCGATCCTTGGAATCTGAACGTCCTTCCTTTTCACCCCGAGAGTCTGTTCAGACACATCAAGTCGGATATTTCTGGCATGACTGTTCCCTGGGTTTATGTTGGGATGATCTTTTCGACATTCTGTTGGCACAATGAGGATCACTACGCCTATTCCGCCAACTACCAGCATCTCGGTGCGACCAAAACCTGGTACGGAATTCCGGGAGAGGATGCCGAAAAGTTCGAGACTGCCATGAGAGAAGCTGTGCCTGAGCTTTTCGAGACACAGCCGGATCTCCTCTTCCAACTGGTGACACTTTTGACTCCTGAACAGTTGAAGAAAGCAGGTGTCCGCGTGTATGCCCTCGATCAGCGAGCTGGTCAATTTGTCATTACCTTCCCTCAAGCCTACCATGCTGGTTTCAACCATGGATTCAACTTCAACGAGGCCGTCAACTTTGCACCTAGTGATTGGGAACCGTTCGGCCTTGCGGGCGTGGAGCGATTGCAGCTGTTCCGAAGGCAACCATGTTTTTCGCACGACGAGCTTCTCTGGACAGCTGCTGAAGGAAGCACGGTAACTGGTCTTACGATCCAGACAGCAAAATGGCTAGCACCAGCCCTCGACCGCATTCACAAGCGCGAAACTTCCCAGCGGGAAGAGTTTTTGTCCAAGCATCGCGAGCCATCATCCCATCAATGCCATGTCGTAGGAGGCAGTGAAGACACATGCCCCTTGACCTTCAAGGTTGACGATGAAGATGTCCAGGACGAAGACGAGCAATGCTGCAGTTACTGCAAGGCGTTTTCGTATCTTTCACGGTTCAAGTGCCTCAGCTCAGGAAAGGTTCTCTGTCTGCTACACGCAGGCTATCATGCTTGCTGTGACCAATCCGAACAAGCTCGTTTCCGAGGCGATGGACATGTTCTCATCTATCGCAAGACAGAAGAGGACATGGCTGAAACCTACCGGAAGGTTGTGGAAAAGGCCCAGACTCCCGAGGCTTGGGAAGAAAAGTATGAGAAGATGCTAGACGAGGAGTCTACGCCATCACTCAAGACACTGCGGGCCATTCTCCACGAGGGTGAACGAATTCCATATGAACTGCCTTCACTACCAATTCTTCAGGAGTTTGTCAACCGATGCAACGACTGGGTGGAGGAGGCGACAAATTACACTGTCCGGAAGCAACAAAATCGACGCAAGAACGAAAAGGCCTGGCAGTCTGGTATGCGGAAGTCGATCGGTAGCGCTGAGCATGATCAGAAAGAGAGAGAGTCCCGAAATGTCTCCAACATCTATAGACTCCTTGACGAGGCTGAGCGGATAGGTTTCGACTGTCCTGAGATCGCTCAACTTCAAGAGCGCGCCGAGGCCATCAAGCGGTTCCAGACAAGCGCCGTGCGAGCTCTAAAGAATACGCCAGCTGTACCAACCGACACAATCGAGGAACTTCTTGAAGAGGGTCGCAGTTTTAATGTGGACACGCCCGAGGTTGAGCAGCTTTCTAAAGTGTTGGAGCAACTGCGCTGGAATCACAAGGCCCGGGCCAACCGAAATGTCATCATGACCTTGAAGGAAGTGCAGGATCTGATCGAAGAGGGCAATCGACTGGAGATTCAGCCTTACAATGACCACCTAACCCACTACCGCGATCAGATGCATGCTGGCCAGGCCTGGGAGAAGAAGGCAAAGGAGCTCATCGGCGCCGAGTTTGTGCACTATCCCCAGCTCGAGGCTCTCTCGCACCAAGTGCAGGTCAACTACCTACCCGTCTCGCAGGAGACCCTGAACGCTGTCGACAACATTCTCCACAAACAGCGAGAGGCACATCGTCAGATCATTGATATTATCGAACGATGCCGGAACCCCGACTTTCGCCAACGACCTAAGTACTCGGAGGTGGTCGAAATCCAGAAGAAGTTGGAGGATCTCAATTCAAAGCCTAATGGGACAATTGATCTCGAGAACGAACGAAAACGGCACGAGGATTGGATGCGCAAGGGCAAGAAGCTGTTTGGCAAGTCGAACGCTCCACTGCACATCCTCAAGAGTCACCTCGAGTACGTGCTGGAACGTAACATGGACTGCTTCGATACCGAAAACGACACGCCTCGTTTGCCCGGGGAGCCAGTCTCGAGAGAGGTTAGCCCTGAGCCAGGGGTGAGCAGATGGGAAGACCCACGGTCTCGGCAAGTCTTTTGCATCTGCCGAAAGATTGAGGCAGGCATGATGATTGAGTGCGAATTGTGCCACGAATGGTGAGTCGAGTTTTGGACAAGTGGAACAAGGCTAACGTGACCAGGTATCACTACAAGTGCCTCAAGATTGCCCGTGGCAAAGTCAAGGAAGACGACAAGTACACTTGTCCGATCTGCGACTGGAGGATGAAGATTCCGCGAGATGCTTCACGACCAAAGCTGGAGGATCTGGTGGCTCTGTCGGACGAGATGGCTTCGTTGCCCTTCCAGCCCGAAGAAGAAGAGGTGCTACGCAAGATCATTGACAATGCGCAAAACTTCCGCAACCACATTGCTAGGTACTGCAATCCACTTTTGTCGACAGAAGCCGAGGCCGAGACTCAACGATTCTACCTCCGAAAGATCGAAGGGGCCGAAGTTTTGCTGGCGTATGAAACAAACTTCTTCCGCCAAGAACTCCACAAATGGTGTCCCGTGGCTCCTGAAGCTCCACCAATACTGGAGGTGTCACTGAGCACTCGAAAGCCTCGGCCCACCAAGCTGCAGAAGATGCTTGTCGAGTACGGAGTCGATAACCCCGACGACCTCCCTGAGCACGCCAAGGGCAAGGCCAACAGCCTGCGACGAAAGGCTGCCAATGCAGAGGCGGCTGCTGCTGCTGCTGCGCAATCACAATCGGTCCCCATTCTGCCTCCAAATGCAGCTCCTGGAACGTATGCGGGTCCAGCTTTCTTTCCAAGGACAGGGGCGACTTTGAGCGGTAGTTCCCCGAGTCACGGGCACTCAGAGCGTCGACCATCGCAGTCTGGCTCGAACCACTCGAGGGACAATTCAGTCAGCATGGGCAGTGGACTACACCCCGGTCTGTTTGGAGCGGGCGGTCCACAGTTGGTTGTTGGCAATTCTGCCATGTCTCTGGAGGAAAAGCTACTACAAGGTCAAGACGATGGCATCAGCTTTCACACCGAGGCTGAAAAGAGTAAGGCTCTTGAAATCCTCTCAAGGACCGAGATGGGTAGGAAGCAAGCTGAGAAGATGTGGGGACCAGACGTCTGGGGACCTCGGCGCGGCTCTATGGGTGATGGAAGACGCATGTCGCCGAATCCCATGGACGACGACGGAAACGTGGACCAGATGTTCAAGGAGATGACGAACCAAGACGAGGAAGACGACAAGAAGAAGGATCCAAGCGGTGATGTTCACATGACGACGGCATCCCTAGAAAAGGAGAGAAACGGCATGGACGCGCTCTTGGATGGCGCGTAAGCGATGCAGGCAGTACAAGATTCAGACTCGAAAGCGAGGTAGAAGGGCGTTTTAATCGGCTACCAAAACATGGGAAGGAATGGAGTTGACTGGAGGGAATGAATGAATGTTCTACAGCGATGGAGGCATGCGAATGAGTGAGAAGGGCTCTAACTCGTTAGTTTTGAAATGATATGAAGTGCATCAATGGAGGCGTCTGGTATGAAAGGGTTATCTCTGGCAATACATGGGTATTGTATTGATCTGATATTCATAAAATATGCTCTCGTTGAAAGGAGCAATCTAGCAAATTTCTTTTTCCAGGGCGTTGAGCCCGGACGTCTAAGTTAAGGGAACAAACAAGCAATCAATGCTATAAACGCCTCAACCTCATCTTTAGCCAACATTGTGTGCCAAGATAGCCTCAACTGGGAGGCGCTTCTGTGTGATATCCAAGACCCGAATTGTTGAAGACAAGGGTTATGTTTTCTCTCCTCTCTTTGTTGTCCCTGGACGTCCCTGAAATGAAGTAAAGATCCAACCTCCCTAAACGCCGATGAAATGCAGAATTATTTCGTCCCAAAATCTATCGGTTGATGCCGATGAGGTTGAGAAACTCGTTGCGCGTCTTGGACTTGCGCTCGAAGCATCCGAGGACGCAGCTGGTGATGGTCGAGGTGGTGGTCTTTTCGACGCCGCGCATCACCATGCACAGGTGGCTCGACTCCATGACGACGGCGACGCCCTGGGGCTTGAGGATCTCCATGATGGCGTTGGCCACCTCCTTTGTGAGGCGCTCCTGGATCTGGAGGCGGCGGGCGAACATCTCGGCTATGCGGGGGAGCTTGGAGAGGCCGATGACGGTTTCGTTTGGGATGTAGCCGATGTGCATCTGGGGGCGTTAGATGAGGTTATTAGAGTGTGGAAGGGATGCTTACCTTGCCTGTAAAGGGGACGAGGTGGTGCTCGCAAAGAGACTGGAGAGTAAGTATACATCCTGAGAGTAAGAAGCTCGTCAACTTACAAAGACCTCGATATCCTTGACCACAACCATCTCACTATGCCCCTCCCTAAACAAGGCATTGTTGACTACCTTCAAGTCAGCAATCATAAACTTTCAGCCCCCAAATATGTTAACAACATACCGATGTCTTGGGCATTGACCTGGTATCCTTGGGTCAAGAAGAGAAGAGCCTTGGCGTAGCGAGAAGGCGTGTCGAGGAGACCCTCACGGTCTGGATCCTCACCGACGCACTCGAGGAGGGTGCGCACGGCACCGCGCATGCGATCAAGGCGCTGCTCAGCCTGCTCCTTAGTCTCCTCTCGTCGCTCTCGGGTGCCGCGGCCTAGCTGACTGTTAGCCATGTAGTAGAAGAGAGGAGGACAATGGAGGACATACTTGGCCTACTAAGACCATCAAAGTCAATCACGGGACTGGGCGACCTCGTCTTGACGACAGCACCCTCGGCAACAGCGCCGCGCTTCTTCTTGGGGAGGGGTTCATCGCGAGGATCCCGCGAAGCCTTGGCGAGGCTGTTGCGGCGCTGCGCGAAAGCTCCGGGAACAGAAAAGTCTCCGTTGCTGCGCTTCTTGCTGCTGCTTCCATTCTTGCGGTCGCGACGCTTCTTGCGACGGCTTGAATCGTCGCTGCTGCCGGTCGAAGACCCCGAGACGCTGGCGGGGCGCTTCTTGCTCGCGGCCGCGACGAGGACGCCATCTTCTGAGGGAGCCATTGCGGTGGTGGTGGTGGCAGTAGTATCTCTGTGAATGTCGCGCAAGATTCGGTACGATGAAAAGATGAGGAAAGAAAAAAGGACAAGAGGAAGAACAAGCTATTAAAAGAAAAGGTGATGTGCCGCTCGAGTCAGGGTCCCGTTCCGTTTGAAGTTTGGAAGAAGAGTCCCCCGGCCATCGGCGGCCGGGGCGGAGCAAAAATTCAAGCATCATGGGGGGGTAAGAGCAAACGCTTGAGCTTGGTTTGGCCTAGTGGGACTTTTTTGTCTGACAATTGTTATCTTATCGAAAGCTGTTTTGACGTCACGGGTTTGTAGAAAACTTTATTGTTTACAATTGACAAAGTATCTTCAAGGAATTATGAAACGGAGCAAAGAGGATGCCAGCTTCTACAATCACCAACAATTGATTCCATAGAGTAAAACAAATACCATTCTTCTCGTTTACCAATGCCAGAAACATGCAAACCCAAGCTCGCTATTGTTAAACTACTTTCCCCATTGTTAGCCCGCTTGTCGTCAATTGCAAGCAATCCAATTGCTCAATCAGAAAAGAGTGGAGCAAACAAAAAAACGGAGCCACGCTCCGATCATGTGTTACATCACGTGATCTCGCAGCACCTTGGAGGACGCGCAACGGATCCTCCTCCGTGTGCAGCATCTTCATCTCGGCCTTTGATCCCGAAGCCGATATCGAAATCAATCCCCGACAATCACTGTACATTTCACCGTTGATTCACCGCGTCGGTCCGCTTATTTCGATTCCTCTCGACGACTACATACACTCCAATCGAAACAATCAGACAACACCCAAGCCTGATCTTCACACAAATCAACCACCACCGAAAACCATGGCTTCTCCTCCCTACGCATCCTCCCCTTCAGCCATGTCGCCTCCATACCCATCACCAGCGCAAATCCCCAACAAGAAGCGGTCATCAACCCTCGACGTCAACAACCCTTCAAAGCGCCGCAAGCCTTCGAACCTCTCGCAAACCTCCAACTCTGCCGCCGCAGTCAACCACCCCCTCCGCCAAACCTCGTTCCCCCCAGAAGCTGGTTCGCCATACCGTCGCTCGCCATCTGTCGATGGATCCTCCCACGTGAGCGGCAGCGCAGTAAGCGTCACGGCCAACGGCGCGCCAAAGAAGAAGCGCGGTCGGAAAGCAAAGAACGCGAAGCAGGATGATGCGCGTGAGCAGACGCCTAGTCTCGTAGGAGGTCGCGCTCCAACAGCCGTCAGCGGCCAAGGCGGAGACAAGGACGACGACGACGAAGATGACGAAAAGGCAGAGATGGCGCTGGAGGATGTGGTTGCGAGAACACAGGAGCAGAAGCAGGAGGAGATTCGTCTACGTGCAATGCTTGTTGAGGCCTTCGACAGCCAGCAATACAACCGATACGAGCTTTGGCGCGCAGCCAAGCTTGCCGACTCGGTCGTCAAACGAGTAATGCAACACCCACAGCCCACGAATGATGCATTTCCTTACTGACTATGGCAGGTGGTCAACGCGACCGTGTCGCAATCCGTTCCGCAAAACGTCAGCACAGCCGTCAAAGCCGTTGCCAAGCTCTTCGCCGGTGAGATCATCGAGGCCGCCCGCAACGTGCAGGCCGAGTGGATAGCCACAGGAGAGAAGCAGAGTGAGCTCCCAACACCGCCCCCCTCCAACAACGACGCGGCCGCCGAGGAAGAAGAGGTAGACCTGAAGCGTGGGCCCCTGCGTCCTGACCACCTGCGTGAGGCATGGCGTCGCTACAAGCTGTCGGGGGAGAGTCGCGGAGTGGGCGTACAGCAGCTCTGGCATGCGCAACAGGCCGATGGTGTCGACCGCTTCTCAACACGCACGGGAAAGCGGCTCTTCAAGTGAGGCTGGCAGAGAGGGAGCCCATGCACGAGGCAGGCACGCCAAGACATGGCTCCGACCTTGTCTTGGAAAGTTGTGAACGTGGCAGAGCAGCTCTGGGCAGTGGTTGAAAGAAAGGGGATGTGAATGGTCTTTGAAGCGTAATATGATACCCTTAGCCAGATCGGGAAGTACCCTGCCAGATCAGGCAATACCGAATCGGGCATGTTTTGAACTCTTTGAACTGAGATGAAATGTCTTGCATCCATCACCAATGCCTATCCATGGTGTGTGTCACTTGTTGTTCGGTGCCCACGGGGAGTTATCGGTACTTGTGAAAATCACATACAAATCCGGCATGGGTTTGCCATGTGGCAGAGCTGGCTAAATCGTCAAGCTGCCAATTAAACCCTCCCAATTTGCTTCTTTTTTTCGTTGCAAACCGACATCTAGTCGGTAAAATCACCAAAGAGAGCCGGCGAGCGGATATGCGGATCGAATCAAGCAGGGAGGTGGACTGATCTAATTGTTCCTCACCAAGTCCAACCTCGGCCCCAATACAAGCAAGCTCCAGGGTTCTGCTTATTCTCACCTTGGTCTTGTTACACGAAACGCTCGTCTTGGCCCCTCGCTGCCTGTCTCCTTGTGAGACGCTGCCAAGCGCCATCGCGGGGGCATATGGGAAACACGGCACACTAATCTCCCCGTACGACTTGCTCTGTTGTCCCATCCGTTGGAGCCAAGCCTTGGCTGCTGAGGCCGAGACTCTGGACCTCGCTGAGTCGCTGCGCTGATAGTGGGTTCCTCCGTCCGCACAGGACCCAAGCAAGACCCAAGCAAGCCAGGAGTTGGTTGTAAGCAACCTTCCAGGGCTGTTGTCGCCTGTCACGGCTAGCAAACAAGCAAGCAATCCTTGCTTGCCCTGCCTCAACAGCCAAGACTTCCGTCGCATGCGTAGTCAGCCAGCTCAACTCACCAGACCTGCTCCAGCGAAAGGCGTCCCTTCAGTGACAACTTGCCGGCAAGCGAAACTTTGAGCAGGGTCTTGGCAAATGTCCCGGGTCCAGACTGTCTTTGGTCCCTGAGCTCACCGACCCCAGACAAGTCAAGCCAAATCCACCTGTCACCGTCTCTCCCCCAAGCACATTGGACCCAAACCACAAGACAATCATCGCCCTGGATAGTCGGCATCGCACCTTGACCGGATAGAAAGAGCCGAGAGGCTGGCTTGGCAGTCGGCTGGCCCGACAGACCGTGGCGCAGCAGTTGCCAGCCCAGCAATGCGCTGAAAAATATGGGGCGTCTGGGCGGCTGGGCATCCCACAACCAGAGGTCCAGAGACCCAGAGAGACCGTCCCCTGCAATAACTCGGGATTTCGCTATCATTTCAAGGGAGGCTAGGGCGTAAACCTCGACCAATGTCTCCACTGTCTGCTGTCTTGCTTGTCGTAACTTTGCTGTTCTCGTGGGCGGCCGACTGTCCATGGCAGTACAAGAGTTTTCAAGACAGGTCCTGCTCCTGTGTCTCTGATAGTGACGGCGTCTCAAAGGCCTCCTAGAGTCTTGGCGCCAAGGGCGTCTCGTTGAGAAATGCATGCTCGAAGTCGTGATAGGGTTGCCATGCTTGGATGTATGTTTAAAACCTCCCTGGCGCTAGCGTCGTCTTTCGTCCGGCAGCTGGATCTGCACCTCCCAGGACATGGATCTCTGCCAAGAACTCGGAGCTCGGCCGTCAACGCGCGTCCTAGACTTGGCAGGTCAAAAGGTACATCAAGGAGAGCTCACATCTCATCCCGATTGTCCATGTCTTTTGCATCCGTCTCGTAGCGTAGACCTGGATCAATGAACCACATGTGCCGCCATGACGGGAGGAAAGGTGAGTCTTTGGTCTCGGGGAGCAAGTCTTCTGGCCTCGCCCATAACTCTGACTCGTTGCCCTGCAGAAGGAGGGTTCGAACAACCCATCCGCCGTCCGTATTCGTGACAACCAGCGGCGCTCCCGTGCACGTCATAAGGAGTATGTCGAAGGTCTGCAGAAGAAGCTCCAAGACTATGAGCGTCAAGGAGTCGAGGCCACCCTCCAGATGCAGCAGGCCGCTCGCAATGTCGCTGTCGAAAACTCGCGCTTGAGGATTCTGCTGGGATACCACGGCGTCACCGCCGAAGAAATCGACAAGTTCTTGCAGAGCTTCCCAGATCAACCTGTTACCGATGCCGCAAAGGCCGCCCTATCGCAGTCAGCCGCTGGTCAGCCGCCTGCCCTCGGCGCAACGTCCAAGATGGCCCTTCAACCCCTGTCTCGACCGCCGTCAGCAGATCCTATCAGGTCAGCATACATGGCTCCCCAAATCGTCGAAAAGAGCAGTACCCGCGAAGTCGTCGACGCAATCGTAGGAATCAGAAGGGACGTCAACAAGTCGAGCTCATCCAGCTCCAGCGGGCCGCCACTTCCGCCCATCGAACGGCAAACACTCCTCCAACCTCGACCTCAACCACCCGCCTTACCAGTCTTGCCCGCACTTATCCTCGGGCAGAGCAGGCCAGAACCTAATTCCCTCGATAAATTGTCAGTCCTCGCAAATGCGAGCGCTCAGCAAGAGTCTGGTGCCAGCAAGCACCATCGTACTCATTCCCGCACAGATAGCCTCCTCGTCCCGAGTCCGCCGGTGGTGGGACAGAGCTCACCCACCTCCTCGCATACGACCCCTAGCCGACTGAGCTCGACGTCTCCACGGAGCTACGAGTACGGTTCAAGATCACCGCTCGACCTTCCAGTTGGCGCAGCACCAAGCTTTGTCACAGAGGCTTTAGGCCGCAGAGAACCCGACTCGACACATCCGGCGCTAAGTGGTGACAGGGGCATCGCCCAGAGGTCGCCGGTACTCCGAGTGCACGATGAGAGAACCCCCTGAATAAAAGGGGTTGATACAAATAATACCATGTGGTGAGCAGCTTTGCCCGCATGTTTCATGGTACGCACAGGTTCCTGGATGCTCGGTTCCACAGGGTAATCCGACGTCGTCTAGGCAAGCTTCGAGATCCACTAGATCCCAACGTTCACCCCTCGACAACTCCTGGTCCTACCACTCGAATACATTGTCAAGACAATCTTCGAACGGTGTTGCGAATCCCAGATATCGTGCAAACATCGATAGTCGTCCCTTACACACTTGTGCAATCCACCAGTCCATAGGGTGCTCTTCGAATCTGAAATACCGGAGTGCTTGGCGTAACGAGGAACCGTAGATGTTTGATCCTCGGGGTCTCTGTTGATGGGTACAGAGGTCGATCATCCGGAATGACCGAGTTCAGCCGAACGTTGTGGACAGGATTCATCAACCACCGGCCAAGCCGAAGGGATGCTTGTCTCAATATTGAAAGAGCTTTAGCAATGTCTAGGGAAACTGCAGACCAGGAACTCGAGATTGAAAGTCAGCCTGATATAAATCAGCTAGACCTCAAGGTCTTGGCGGGAGGCCGCCGGAGCAAATCAATGGGTCCGAAGAGACGTGTTGGCCAAGGCGGCCGAAACCCTTGGTCCTGAGCGGGGATGGAGCGGGAATGCACAGATAAGGAATATCTTTGGCGACTAGCGACTCAATGCCAACGGGAACTGCAGTGATTAAGAGAAGATCGCGCGATATTAGATAGGGAAAAACTATAGAAGGATCAGCACGTATAGATCAAGCAAAATAAAGAGTTTTGAACAAGGTAGAATATCCTGTGAGCTGAATTTTTCCGACACAGATTAATATTCTCCCCTGACAAAAACTCGTTGGCCCTCGAGTTACTCGGACAGTCCGCTCAAGTCAGGAAATCAGGGATCCATCATAGATCCACAACGGCGTCACACTGACCCAGTCAACCGAAAGGTAAACCCGGGATGACGTTGCGACGCCTGACGGTTCGTAAGAACCTGGTGAGGTTTTAGTTCTGGAGGTGGTTGGTGTTTTTGGTGTCTGGCTGGTTGTGACTGAAGCTCCTTGGAGGAGAATGAGCTGGGCATTGGAGATGTAGATCTGAATACCGCCATGTCGTTCACTCGTAGATCATGACCAGATCAGAGGAAGAAGAAGAAGCAGAAAGAGATGGAAAAGATCAGAGAGACCAAAGAGGTTGAAGAGGAGAAGTTGGAAAAAGAAAGACATGGAGGAAGGTCGGGAGATAACAGGGTCGAACGAAGTAAGAGTAGAAAGTGGGCACGCGACTGCAATGGCTCAAAGAGGAAGGAAAGGGGGATATTTAGGAAGGAGCCAGCAATGCCTCTTCCTTCTCCCAAAGAGAACGAATCAAAAAGAAGAAACATACCGACATGGCGTCGACTAAACAATAAATCCAATGTTTCCAAGGCGCAGCAGCTCTCGTTTTGTTTTACGTACTGGCAACACAAAGGAGCTTCGGCCAATCAAGCAGCCCGAGTGACGGACAGCGCAGTCCCCAGGGTACGAAGCCCGAGATCGTTGGTCCTGGGGTGGAGTCGAGGAGCTGGGTGACACGTGCTTGGGTTTGATCGATGAGTGGCTAGCCTCTTAAGCTTTGGCATTAAGGTGTGGCTTCGGTCCATCGCGGGTCGCTTCCGGTACGTATTCTTCCATGGCAGCGTTCGCCAGTCGGGTCGGGGTATCCAGGACAGGGCATCAAGCTCGGGCGTGGAGGGACGTGTTGTTTGGTTCGAATTGTAACGTCAGACTGAAGGCTTGAGGAATGACGGTAGAGGCTGATATGATCTGCAGCATGGGACCAAGGTTTCTGCAGACGTTAGCAAGCTGTAGGTTGCTTTACGTACATCACTTACACCAACGGTTCACCCACCAGTCCATGATCAACAAGCAAACGCACTCACCAGGCCTCAGCTGTGCGGCCTCGTGGGTCGGAAATCAGGGCCGCCGCCCAACATTTAAAGAAACTTTAGCTTGGGATGGCCGCGCGGCCTCGGCAACGTATTAGCCCGTAGTCGGTGGTGGCAGTGCACCCGACTCGTCGTCATTCAAAAAGGGAGAATGTCGAGCTTGGCGCCAACAAGGTTGCTGGGTCCCTCTTGCGTGTAAATGTGCTCAGTACGAGGATCAGATAAGAATCTGAGGCGAAGGAGCCGAGCCAAGAGTGTTGCCGACACCCGGGCCCTCAATACCGCCTCGATAAACTCTTGGATGTCTTCCGAGTGGGCTAAGAGACAAGGTTTACGAGCATTGTGCTTGGCCGAGATTTGGTTATGACTTCATCTAGGCCTAAAAATGGAATATCGGTGGCCAAGGCACATTGCCAAGAAGACAGCCGATCTGGTAAAGTCTCGTGTCTCTTTGGGTGAGCTAGTTAGAGTTTGCAATTGCTCAGTCATCGGGAGTAAACTTGTCTGGAGTGTATAAGGCGATTGTGAGACAATCTCATCACGGATGAGACATGTCATTATCAACGGTCATATATATGAGGCCAAGACTTCTAGCTACCTATACTCGAAACTTTTAAGTTGGTGATCAGTATACCCCGGTTTACTTGGCACAATAAAGTCTCTAGGCGCCCAGCCATCCCCGACAATCATATCAAAGAGTCGGGTGCTCCCTCAGAAACTCATCAAACTTTGTAGTCTTGATGCCCAGCTTCTCATTATCCAATTCCCCAAGCGACCAAGTCCCGTCGACAGTATGTAGCTGATAGAACCACCCGATATAAGGCCAGTAGTTCCGTCGTGATCCCTGCCTCCTCGCCTCAAAGGCTCTTTCACGCAACTCTTCCACAGTCCCCTTCATCCGAATGTCCACATTGCAGTGCCTAACTTTGCCGTATATCGCGGCCAGCTCTTTAAGTGTACTGCTTCCCGAACACACAGTCCAGTCGCCGCCCTGAGACGCATCATCCCGCTCAATGATGGCAGTGGTGAATTCTACAGCATCTCGCTCCGTATTCCAATGCCATATCTCCTCGCCTGTCCCCCAAATTTCCATGGTATTTCTCTCTGGGTCCCAACAGCCATTGTGTGCCGGACTAAAGTGACCATGACCAGGTGCAGAAAAGAGCACCTCGGCCAGCACTCCAGTGAAGATATAAATGGGCTTTAGGCTCGAAGACAAGTCCATATGATTCCTAAAAGATATGAATGGGTCATAGCTTTCTTGAACACCAAGCTTCATGTTCCTCCAGTCGTAACTCCAGCAGTGAGCCACATATGTCTTGACACTAGCCCGTTCAGCGGCGCGAACGAGGAGAAGCTGGCCTTCAAGCTGTAATTGAGGGATTCCCTGGTACGCGCAGATGACTGTATCCACACCCTTGCAGGCGCGATCTAGGGCCGGGATGTCATGGTAGGTCTCGCTTTGGACAAAGCTTTCCAGTTTCTCACGACGAGAGGGCTCAAGCTTGGACGGGTTGCGTCAGAGGGCGCGGACTTGATGGCCGTGAGAGTGAAGACT
The DNA here is from genome assembly GCA_027886205.1 of Fusarium piperis. Taxonomy (NCBI): domain Eukaryota; kingdom Fungi; phylum Ascomycota; class Sordariomycetes; order Hypocreales; family Nectriaceae; genus Fusarium; species Fusarium piperis. Next base: position 56,049 of record RZGM01000034.1, read on the forward strand.
ATCAATGAGTTTTTGACCGAGATTTCCGGTTGCGCCGGCTATTAGAACAAGCATATTGAAGCTCTTATTAGAGAAATAGAGGATGGTGTCTCTATATTGATATCGTCACACAAGTCTCACAACTTATACCCATATCTTCGGCACTCGGCAATCCTCCTCGCGACTGCTTAACTCCGGCCAATCTGAATAGACTGATCACCAACACTTATGCAGTCAGCTCAGGGACAAGCGGTCAGGGATCGTGCTTATATGGAAGAGGCTGATTACTAAAGGTGCATATGATCCTCTGGATGATCGGCAAATGGCTAGCTCGAAAAGCACCGTACACACCAGGTTCTAGGAGTTAATGAATTTGTTTCTCAGTCAGAAAATATAAGTACTTTGGCTGGCGCAATACACAGTCCAAAGATGTTTTTTAGGGTATTCGGGTTCATTGAACAGGTTGCCTAATCCAGTTCAAGACCACTCCTCAATCAATCAGACTATCCCTTAAGTTGGCAAGGAACTGCAACCAGGTCACGACAGGGGGGTCAGACCAATTAAAATGCGCCAAATAAAAGGTACTTCTTTTGCCTCCTAATTTCTATTATAATAGAAGTCCTAATAATCCTACCGGTTACAAATCACAACATCATAAATGATATATCTATACCTGGTCTAATGCCTCCTTTTTAGCTTTTTTATAATCTCTTCCGGGGTCTGCCTTTTTTGCCTCTTTGCCCTTATTTAACCCTGCCGAAAGCCTTAATAAGCTAGGTATTCTAAATTATAATACTACTTAATATAATTAATATCTCTATTATAGTAATTTTACTATTATTATTAATTATCCTTATTAAATTTATCTCTTAATTAAAATAACTTCTTTACCTAGCTTTCGTGATAATATATATTAAATAAGGTATTATAAATATACTCTTACTATTAGGTCTAATTCTTATATTATTATTAATTTAGCTAAGAGGCATAAAGCTATAATAAATAAGTATTTATAAGAATAATATTAAAGAGAAAGGTCTATGCGAGAGCCTATTAAGGGCCTTAATAAAGGCGGTATTTATAAGGTATATATAACCTTAATTAATTACCTTAGTTAATATAATTTATTTCTTTATTATAGATAATAATAATTATTAGGATTAAAATTACCTTAATAGCTTTATTACTAAAAAAATATTATATTAGCTAAGCTTATAAGTAATTTATAAATAATTTTTTTCTTTTTTATTTAATATAATTATTATTATTAAATATAATACTTATAAATAATATAAAGGTATTATCTTTTTAAGTAATTTAATTAACTTAAAAAAAAAATAAATTAATAAGGAAATTATATAAAATAATATCTAAGACTAAGACCTTATTATTAGCTATTAAGATAGCCTTAACCTTATTAAAGTTATAATTATAAGTTTTACTTTTATTATATTTTTTATTTTTCTTAAAATTAATATAAATACTATTATTAACTTAAGCTATGCCTATAGCCCTATAGCTATAGTTATAAAGGCTATAAAAGAGGTCTATAAATAAGAAGAGGTTATTAAAGAAGATATAATATATTATCTTTAATAATAAATTATATAAGGTAATAATAATACCTTATATATTATTAAGAGAAATAAGCTTATTATTTATAATCTCTACCTTTTCTTATTATTATAAGCCTTTTTTTCTTTTTATAATACTTATAATATTATATTATAAGTCCTTAAGGTATTATAATTAATAAATAAAAAAGCTAACCTAGGCTATAACTTAGATTTTAAAGCTATAAGGAATAGGCTTTCTTTTAATAAATATTATATTAGTTAATCTACTTATATAATATATTATAGCCTTATTTATAATAAGATAAAAGCCTAGGTAAAAGAGCTTTATTAATATCTTTTATATATACTTAGATTATTTTTTAATACCTTAAAAAACTATAGGTAAGTTAATATTATTAGATTTATTAATCTTTATATAATTAAAGATATAGAGATAATAATAGATTAATTAAAACTTCTATAAAGGCATAAACTTTAAGATTAAATATAATAGGTATTATTCTCTTAGCCTTAGCGCTTATTAATAACTTGTAATAATCTTTTCCTTATAAATTCTTATATAAATTAATATCTTAAGCTATATATAAATCTATATATAAGAGATCCCTTCTTAAGCTAAGAGGCATAAGTATTCTTTAAGGGGTATATTTTAGCTATCTGCGATATTATTTTTAAGGTATCTAATAACCTAGCTATTAATATATTTAATCTATTTTTATAATAGCTATTTAGGCATAAAAAGCTAGAAAAGCTTAAGCGGGCTCTAGGGTAAGGGATTAATCTTAAAAGCATAATATTCTATATTAAAAGGTTAAAAGTTAAAGCCGCGAGCCTCGTTAGCGGGGAAGTTAGGGCACCTTATAGGGTCATTAGGGCTAACCGGCCGGCTATGTATTTCCTTAATAAAGCTCTTATTATCATAGGCATTATCTGCCTATGATATATTAGGAATTAATTCTATATTCATTGTTAAGATAAAAATGATTTACATAGTATTTTACTAGGAAATCCTTCATTAAGAGAACTAAGGGTACCCCTCACATACTCTCATCATCACGGCGCTAAGTGGGGCGAAGTACGGAGTGCAGTTCCTTGCCAACTAAAGGGATAGGGTATTTTCATTTACACTTGTACGCCCACTACATTGTCCAAGATAATATTGACTACACTGCCCGCAGCTCTTTTGTCTTTGCCTACTTGACAAGTTCCTGCGCACGACCAGAAGCAGCCTTTCGACAACGCGTGGCACACCATTGCGCTGGTGGTCTCCGGTAGCACATCATCAGGATTATATCCTGCCCTTGACAAGTTTCTCTCGTATAGCACTCGATCATGCGACAGAGGAAGAACAGAACAGCACCATGACAATCACCATCGCTGTAGTATAGGCCCGTCCCTCCGGCCGGGCTTGAAGGCATTTTTGGTTTCATTAGGGAAGGACAGAACATGGACAGGCCGAAGTCTAATAAATCATGTATTCTCCCAACGCTTTAAATTTTTTCGAGCACCTTGATCCTGACCGTTTCTATCCTGCTAGTGTTCCCCCTGAGTCTGCACGTTCATTCATGGTAAATTAAGCCCTCGTACTCCGAGATGTACTACCGTCCAGCTGCGGCAATCTTCACGCCCATCTGCCTTGCGTGCTGAGCCATGAGGGCGTCAGCAATAGTCAGAGCGGCCATGGCCTCGACGATAGGAACCGCGCGAGGAGCAACATTAGGGTCGTGACGGCCCTTGGCGGCCAGGATGCCCTCGCCCGAAGCGTCGTAGCGAGCAGTAGTCTGGTCCTGGGAGATTGTAGCGGGGGGCTTGAACGCAACCCGGAAGAAGATGGGCATGCCGTTGGAGATGCCGCCCTGGATACCGCCGGAGTGGTTCGTCTTGGTCTGCAGGCGGGAAGGAGGAATTCCAGCGCCAGCGCTCGGCGTCGCATCATCGGCGGCGGCGGTAGACACGAAGGGGTCGTTGTGGCGGGATCCGCGCATCTCGGCGCCGCGGAAGCCAGAGCCAATCTCGAAGCCCTTGGTAGCAGGAATAGACATAATAGCGTGGGCGAGGAGAGCCTCAAGCTTATCAAAGCATGGCTCGCCGAGGCCGGAGGGGCACCCGCGAATAATACAGGTTACGGTACCACCAGTAGAGTCGTGCTGATCGCGGAGCTCGGCAATCTTATCCTCCATACGCTTCGCGACAGCAGTATCAGGGCAGCGCACGGGAAGGAACTGATCTACCTTCTCGCGGGTTAGGGAGTCAACAAGTTCGAGGAACTTGGGGTTGCTACTAAGGGAGTCGATATCGTCGCTATCAGTTATAGGCCTGTCCTCAAAGAGCTTGATGTTGCCAACAGAGGAAACAAAGGCAACGATCTCGACGCCGTAGGCCTCGCGCAGCCACTTCTCGGCAACAGCACCGGCGGCGACGCGGGCAATAGTCTCACGGGCGCTGCTCCGGCCGCCGCCAGAGGAGGCCTTAGTACCATACTTCTCGAGGTAAGTCCAGTCGGCGTGGGAGGGGCGCGGGTAGAGGTCGATGGTTTTGGAGCCGTAGTCGTGAGGGCGTTGATCCTCGTTAGGCACGGTCAGGAGTATGGGTGTGCCCAATCTGCGACCCTAGGGTATTAGCATCATGGCAAACATTATGGCTTCCTGTAGGGTTGTCACACGTGCGCCCAAACTCGCATCCAGATCCTATAGTCACGCGGTCCTTCTCGTCGCGCGGGGTGCTGATGGCCGACTGGCCCGGGCGCCGGCGGTTGAGCTGCGGCTGGATGTCGGACTCGACGAGGGACAGGCCTGGCGGGCAGTTCTCGATGATACAGGAGATGGTCTTGCCGTGGGACTCGCCAGCGCTGTGACGTTGGAGGTTAGTGGGCTGTTGTCTTGCGTTCCTAGCAGTTTAGTGGAGGGAGAGGACTCACGTCGTCACGCGAAAGTAGTTGCCAAATGTCGACATGGTGTCTTTCTCTGTTCTGTATGTTCACTAGGTGAATTGATTGATGGAAGAGGGAGAGGTTAGAGGGGTAGGAGTATAGCGATAATCGCAAAGATATTTTTCTTAGGAGTCATACCTGCGCCGGAGCCGGTGCAAGTAAGTCACGTGATCACGCACTGGTCCTGCATGAAACCCCCAGGCCATGCCCACCGCGCCATCAACCACCCCACATGCCGTGCCTTTGGCCTGATCAAGATACAATACAACCCTTGAATATATTTAAAGAAAATATATATATATTTTTTTTCTAAATTCTTTTTAGCTATTTTTATTACTTTATTGCCTATATTTCTATGCCTCTCTGAAGTTCGACGAAGCGGGGTTCTAAAGGTATCCGCTAGTTAAAAATTCAAGGGTTATATTATAAAACAGGAGCATCATCTTCCAGCACGTTGGCCGCCGAGTGGTCAGTAACCCCGGAGCTGTGACTTGCAGAGCTCCGGCATATTTGTTCGCTTCAGGATAGCGGGCCGATCCGGTCAGTGAATGATGCACTGGCAAAGGTCCCCTTTCGGATGTTTCGGTCGCGGTTAAGGTGAAGTGTTTCCGGGGTTCGTTATCGCAACTACCGGAATCAGGGCAAGAGCCGGCGCCGTTCGGTGGTAGTGGGGCAAAATGCCGGGGTTAATCCCGGAGGTTCTCCAATCTGGCAGGTCCACCGGGTTCCATCCCTAAGCTAGGCTTCCACGAGGCGGTAGTCATACGGTGATAGGCAGAAACTCGTGTTAGTATATTCAATAGTTCTGCTATTGAGGCGACCATTCAGGTCGTTCGATTGGGCAATGATTGATAGAGTTTCGGCTTGCTTGCCCTGAAACTCTGACGGTGGTGCTCCTTTCATATATTCAAGGCAAGAAAGAGGGGAACTGTTGCACAGTCGTCATGGATGTGACCGGAAATCACCACGCGTTGATTTGAGTCGACGACCGCTGCTTGGATCAGAAGCTCAGTATCTGTTGCGTAGAAGTTGTTCGAGTCACGAATTCTGTCGAGGCATTCGATCTCATCCTCTGACAAGACTCTAAATGTCGTCAAAGGGTTCTCAAACCACCGTCTAGCGTCGTCTGGGGTTAGCAAATCGCAGTTCGTGTTGCGGTTTAAATTCTCCGGGACCACGTTTCGCACATGTGATGTACAGACACTCAGTTCGTGACTTCGGTCAATTGCTCTTGCGATTTGCCCTTTGCGAACATGCGATTCACTAGCTGACGAGGGGAGTGGTGAGTGCTGATTGGTGGCATTTGTTTGGGTGAGAGCGAGATCCCCGAGCTATTGGTGCTCGGTCTCGGATGGAGTTAGATGAGTTCATGCAGTGGCCTTCTTATGTCAGAAGCTATATAAGTTTGGGTGTTGCATGTAGTATGAAAGCTTGTGTGTGCGCTCGTGTCTAAGTCTATTCCATCATCTTACTTAGTTCCCCTCATTACCTTTCTGCAACCATCCAACTACATCATCATGAAGTCTCTCATCTCGCTGGCCATTCTGCCCCTTGCTGCCCAGGCAGTGAAAATCGTTCAATCCAACGATGATGGCTGGGCGGAGAGCTACATTCGTACTCTCAACGATGCCCTGAACAAGGCCGGCCACCAGGTCGTTCTCTCGGCCCCAGCTGAGAACAAGTCGGGCAGCAGTAAGTTACATCACAAACCGAGCTAACATGCACTAACACGTTGCCAGGCTCTCGTGACGAGAAGCCCAAGGATCGCAAGGATGCATGCCAGTACAACAGCTGTCCCGCCAACAGCGGCCCTGTCGGTTCTGACCCCAAGCGTCCTGATCTCAACTGGGTCAACTCATACCCTGTCACGTCCATCAAGTATGGTATTGACACCTTTGGCCCTGGTCTGTGGGGTGGTGCTGCCCCCGAGCTGGCTGTTACTGGCCCCAACGTCGGCACCAACCTCTGGCTTCAGGTGCCCTTCTCTGGCACCGTCGGCGCTGCCTGCTATGCGGCTCACGATGCTGGCATCCCGGCGATTGCCTTCTCTGGAGCGTCCACGGGCAACACCGCCTTCAACACGAAGCCCGTTCCCGCTCGGAGCCTTGTGTACGCTGAGCTGGCCACCAAGCTCGTCAAGAAGGTCGTCGACTCTGGAAAGCCCTACCTCCCCAAGGATGTCTTCCTCAACGTCAACTTCCCCAAGGTCGAGGGAAAGTGCACCGATGCATCCAAGTTCAAGTGGGTTCTCAGCCGCATCAACCCTGGTGTCCTTTCTCGCCCCGATACTGAGTGGTGCGGCGATGACCGCCTGCCTACCGAGACGGATGTTCTTCTTGAGGATGGATGCTACATCTCTGTCAGCATTGGTGACGCCTCTGACAAGACCACTGTGAACGATGCGCGACAGGATGTTGTGCTCAATAAGCTCAGGGATATGCTCGTGTGCCTGCCTTGAGCAGCGCTGGGAGTGTTGCCAGAAGGGGACGAGTATGTAAATAGGTGAAGATAGGGGGGATTTTGTGTGTATATACTTCAAACTGACAACTTGAAACCCATCCAAAGTTGAAATGCTCGAAATGTTGTCTCGTCTCATTACTATGCCTGTGGGTAACAAAAAACACGAGACTGACGCTACCAGATTAAAGCCATCGCGTTGACTTCAATTACCAATTTAACTGTCTTTTACAAAGCGAAGCTGCTTAAAATTAGTATCTTGATAAAGAGTAGATCTTAGAGTATTATTGAGTCTGTCTTGAAATAAATTATGGCAGTATTGAAGGTGTTATGGCTATCTCGATGCCGTTGCGTTAGTCTCGTGTTTTTTGTTACCCCCAAAGCTATGCAGCTCTACCTACCCTGTCACCGAGTGAAGGAGGGACATCCTTATCGATAAGAATTGGCGCCTAACTTTCCAGGCCCACCATCAAAGCCTGTGGCTCAACATCGACTTTTTGCGCGACCACCAATATCCAGCAGCCAGGAGCTTCAATTGCCCGCACAGAATGGCGCCAATCGACCGCTGCTTGGCCTCCATGGCCAGGCTGTCCCTCCTCCAGACTCCTCGGCCCGCCATCCCCACGATACCCCGATTCCTCGCCCCGGCCGCCGCAGCTCAGCAGGTCCGCAATGCCTCGGTCGTCCGCATCAGAAAGACCACCAAGAAGAAGAGGCCGATTCCCAAGGATTTCAAGAGGCATAACCTTACCAAGAGGGATTTCCCACAGCACTCGCTATGTGAGGCTATGAGGTTAGTCGAGGCAATGGGTGGAGGGGAAGACTGAGGATGTTGGACTTCAGTCAGATACCCCAATATTAGTGCTAACTCATATCCAGGGTCCTCCGAGCCGTCGAAGTCGGTCAACCCCCCGCCTCGGTCAAGTACGAGCTACACATCAACCTCAAGACAGCCCGCAACGGCCCCGTCATCAAGAACAGCGTCCGCCTCCCCCACCCCGTCCAGAGCGACTGGCAGATTGCCGTCGTGTGCCCCGAGGGCAGCGAGATCGCCCGCGAGGCCACCGCCGCTGGAGCTGTGGCTGTTGGCGAGGAGACCCTCTTCGAGGCCATCCGCCAGGAGCAGATCAACTTTGACCGCCTCATCTGCCACGAGGCCAGTGAAAAGGCCCTCAACAAGGCCGGCCTCGGAAAGATCCTCGGTCCCAAAGGTCTCATGCCCAGCAAGCGAATGCGAACTATCGTTCCTGATGTTGTCAAGTCGATGCGAGACTCGGCCGGTGCGGCAGACTACCGTGAGAGGCAGGGCGTCATCCGCATGGCCATTGGCCAGCTGGGTTACACGCCCGATCAACTCAAGGCCAACATCAAGGTGCTGTTGACCAAGATCAAGGCCGAATGCGCCGAGATCTCAGAAGAGGTGCACAAGGAGGTGCACGAGGTGATTCTCAGCACGACCAACGGGCCGGGTCTGAGCTTGAACGGAAAACTGAAGGACGCAGAGGAGAATATTACTCCCGAGGCCTTGTCGAGTATCATGTAGAATACGCTACCGCGGGGCTTGTATTATTGTATCATATGTCACATTACCGAATAGATGACCTCGTGAATGAAACGAAACGGCTTGACGTGGGTATCATTATTGGATTTCATGTGAGCTCTTTCTAACCGCCGCGAAGAGCCTTGATGGCATCAGCTTGTGCGCCTAGCACTCTGTATACAGCAAGATATTTTAGAACCCTGTCCTGACCACGGGCGCCGGCCTTTTTGGCCTGCTTGAGTGCGTTGCCCAAGTCTAGTAGCAGAGTGTTCCGACAACGTGTCAAGCGCTCCTCCATCTTGATCACAAAGGGTGTGTTCTGGTCTAGAGACCCGGTGAGCGTTGCAATGCGACTGCATTCTTGTGCTGAAGCAAGCAGTCTTGTTGGTGAGCTCCCAAGGGTCCCGTCCTCGTCCTCATCCTCCTCTTCACTCTCGTCATCTTCCCAATCTTTCTGAGCTTTGGAAGCTGGCATGCTGTCCAGGGCAAGACGCTCTTCCAAAGAGGTTAATCGTTCAGAGAGCTCCATCATTTTGCGACCCTGCTCGATGGCTAACCGCACACCGTGAAGTTCATCGTTGAGCGCATTGGTCTCTTCCTTTCGTGCTGATACACGACCCTTGACCTCCTCCACCGCTCTTCTGAAGCCTAGCAGCGAGACTTTGACATCCTCGACCTTGTCGTCGCCGCCGCGAAGTTCACTGCCAAGGGATAGAAAGGCTGTATAATTCGAGTTCACAAGCTCTAGGAGCTCTGAGCTGATGGCTGCGCTCCGATCGCGCAAGTCGGAGCGCAAATCCTCGAGGGTCTGATGTCGGTTCGGCAGTGCAGAGAGATATGCAGCTGGTTGAAAGTCTGGAGCAAGAAAGTCTGCGCGTGGTAGGGCCTCGGGGAACGGCAGGGGGGCATCGTCGTCAACGGAGGAGGAAGTATCGGAGCCGGAGAGGGTGAAGGGAGCACGGGACGGGGTGGATATCCCGAGGCCCGAGAAAGAGGCGAGAGGGTCCGGCGCGGCGGCCATTGTAGGTGGTGTGTCGTGGTGTGCTCTGTAAGTTGTCTCCCACGATGCTGAAGCACTAGAGGCGAGGTGGCATGGATTGGTGGAGGAGCTTCGTGGCGGCATGAGCGTTATCGGCGGCGCTAACCATGTCTGGAATGGTGTCACGGATTATCTTATCGATAAACCCCGGACTGGTGCTGACCTGTGCTGAGTCAAGTCAAATCACACCTCGTGATGTTCCAGGGTGCAATGAACGCTCTTGGCTCTTGAGAACCCTCAAATCATTGGCCCGTACAAGTACTCCATAGAGGAGTTCGTGGACTCGTACTCGGACACCCAACACCCTGGTATGCGGTCAAGAAAAAAATGAGATGGGTACAGTGTAGCTTTCAAGTCTTACATACTGATCGTTTGCTATACCAAGCAAAAGACGTCCTAATCCAAGTGTTATCTCCGTTATCGATTATTTCATTGCCCTCATTATGCTTTGAAATCGCCTTGAAGAAAAATAGCTGATGCCTTATGCTGACCTCTTTTCCCCTTCCCGTGCCGGGTCCAGTGAGGCGATAATCAGCTCAATATGCCTCCATCAAGGCCACCTCACCTGAACGTCTTCTCCAATTCCGCGGGATGAACACCAACACCTCAACCTCTGATTGGTCCCGTCTACGACTGTTGGCTGTGTCCAGGTGTGCTCCGTGCGAAAGCACGATTCGAGACAAAAGGCTTAGCCTGGTGGAGTTTGAAGCAGCTGAGGTGGCCAGGGCGGAATCCCACACGCTCGGGGGCGCGATAAGCGGAGGTGAAAAAAGGAATTGAGCGGAAGAGAAAAAATCTCGAAGAAGCGGATACGGATTACGTTTGGAGGAGCCGAACTCGAATCGGTTGCCGAGGATAAAGTCGGAGTGGAAAAGGCGGGAGAGACGACACATTTCCTCTTTGGGAAGACAAGGAGACGCTACGACGGTCGTTATTCGACAATCTTTGTTGGGAGGAAAAGAGACGAGTTGCCTGCTTGCATGCCGGCTCGGTGTGCATCGGTGTCGACGACAACCTCGCATGGTATCTCGTGAGATGTACGTCTACTATGCCGAAAGGGTCTGATGGCGTCTCGTCTTCACCATGTCATCATGTATGCGTGTGCTGCTTGTCAAAAGCCCAAGCCAGATCATGGATCCCATCGCAACCAGTCGAATCTGTCACATCATCTTGCCCTGGTCTCGTTGGAAGTCTGCAGACCCTGATGAGATGCCCGCCAGAACGAACCACGCTCAACCCCCGTACTGCCGTGGGATATTTCCGTGGAGGCCTTACTCGGGCATGGATCAGCCTTAGTGCAGCTCGTACGACCGGCCTCTCAGAGCCCCGACAAAGGCATTCAGTCTCTAAAAGACCTCCCACGCGAGCGGGCCCGGTATTGTCTCTGACCCTTGGGAGAGCACAGGCCCAGAGTCCCTGTTCTGCAAACCACGCAGCCAGGATTTGCAAAGCGGGTGGTGGGAGCGAAGTCGGAGCTCCGAGAACCCTTGGGTGGCACGGCATTTTTTACTTCCCACGACGCTCACGGCCACAGGGTCAACGGATGTCGGGCGTGCTCCGACTAACGCCGGTGGCTTGCTCCAGGTGAAGTCTTGAATCAAGCTTATACCAGAGCTGAGAGGTGAAGGCTGAAAAGGGTCTACTAGGTGGGGAAGCCGAGAATTCGTGGGGATGTGTGTTATCCCGAAGTTCCGCTCCAAAGACGTTGGACATCAGAGACACACCGATGGCAGCCCAAACTCGGGCCGGGAATACTGCTTTTCGATCGATCGGCCGTCATCAACAAGATACCGAAACCCTCCTAGTTGCATCAAGTAAAAAACCGCGGCTCAAAATGCAACATCTCGAGTCGTTGTTGGGGGTCACAGAGGATGATGGGTTGCATAAGGTGGGGGGCGCAGGGAAAAAAGTCGAGACACAGCCAGCCATGGCGGAGCCGCCTGCGTATGACTGATTAAACGTCCCCATCGAAACCCCATCGCCCATCGACTCGATGCCTGACAAAGAAGCCTGGCCGGCAATCAGAGTGCGAGAAACCCGCTTTTGTGCTCCGTCGTAATTGCTGGTAAGCTCACAACTCGGCGGTTGAGTGGCTCGAGCTGGACCTGCCAAACCCGCACCGGCGGGTGCCTGGCGTGGTTTCCCTTGTGCCTGGCGCCGTGGGTGCATGCGAAATTTTTATCAATCAAATCTTATCAATCAGATCAGATCCACCCATCGTCTCCTGGAATCGGACCATTGGCTTCCCAGGCGTCGGATGCGGTCGGGGCACAAAAGTAGCGACGCACCCCACGATCAATTTCCCTCTTACTGCCTCCCCTTCCGTTTTTCCCCTCCTCCATCCATCATCATTTTATCGTGATTCCAATTGATGACCAGCTGCGACATCTGCGATTCTTTCCTTTTGCGCTGTCACGAATGGGTCCATCAACACGCCGTCAAATTGACTCTTTTCTGGCTACCAGCCGCGCCTCTAATTCGAAGCCGAAGCCGCACCCGCGACCTGTCTGGGTCATTCTGCAGCCTTGCAACAGCTAGGAACGACCCCCATCTTATCAATCTGATCCGGCAATCTGCCAGCACACGGCACCTCACCACCAATTGACGACCCTTTTACTCGACTGAGCATTATCCAAATCGTCCAAGCCGACTTGTCCGATCACGACGCCTTTTCCCATTTCCCCAGAGTTTCCCATCTCGGAACTCCGAACCCCATTTGGCTCATCACGACCGATCGACCGAAAAGAGACCCGCCGGTCTCGCCACACGCACATAACAAACAAGGACTCGTCACCCATCCACACCAGGCCTTTTGTCACCCACCATGACAGGTCCAGCACTCGCTCCATCTCCTCCGCGTCAAGCTGTCGACTCCCCTGGCGCTGGTACTCCCGTCCTCGCACCTGCAAGACCTCGTGTTATCTCAGCCGCACCTGGACCGGCTTCACCAGCCACACCTACCGCCCCACAGAGGACGCCTCTCTCCATTAAGCCGAGTGCCAAGCCACCTCCACCCGCACAACCTCAACAGCAACGTACTGCTCTCCCTTCCATCAACAAGATGGCCATGTCGTCCGTAATCAGCCCCAACCCGGCGCCGCCGGAGCCTCCCAAGATGTCCATGACTTCCAAGGAGTGGGTGATCCCTCCGAGGCCCAAGCCCGGCAGGAAGCCCGCCACCGACACACCACCCACAAAGCGCAAGGCCCAAAACCGCGCAGCCCAGAGGGCGTTTCGGGAAAGGAGAGCCGCCCGAGTCGGCGAGCTCGAGGAGCAGCTTGACCAACAGCGTGAGGTTCATGAGAAGCAGGAGACGGAGCTCAAGGACAAGATTCACGAACTCGAGCTTGATGTCCAGTCCTTCCGGTCGCGATGCATGCTACTCGAGAACATGCTCGACCGGGAAAGACAAGACCGCATCCGGGTTGAGACCGAGGCCGAGACCCTCAAGCGACGTCTAGATGAAGGCGTCTTCAACTCGGGTTACCAGTCACGGAGCATGAGCACTTCCCACCCGTTTGATGGGCTTCAAAGCCCAACTAGTCAGCAACAGAGACACAGCCTTCCCGATGGCCGCCCGGACCGGCAGTCGGGTCATTCCTTTTCCATCTCCCAGATAATCTCTCCCCCAGAGACCCTCGACATCAACGCATCAAATGATGATGCCGCCATCACCTGTGGGAACTGTTCCCCAAACGGGCCGTGTGCCTGTGCTGAGGAGGTGATGAAGACAGCCGCCAACGGCTGCAGCAAGTGCGGCCTGACATCTAGCTGCCAGTGCCTTGGCGAGGTGGCTGACGCCCTCAACCGATCCCAGGACCTTAAGCGTCCGGCCTCGCCGTCTGGGGACATCTCTGGCGAGAAGAGGCACCGCTCCAGCCATGATGAGGCTGAGACAGACTTTACCGCCATGTACTCTCGCAAGGCTACCACCAACGTCCAAGACACTTACGCTGCCCCCTCCCAAGTTCCTTCACTAGACACCATGCCGTTCAGAGACGGCTGTGGGTTTTGTAAGGACGGAACCTACTGCGTCTGTGCAGACACCTCACTGGCGACCCCAGCCATGACTCCAAATGATACCCTGCCCCCCATCTCCCAGCAGGTCCAGACACCCCCTCCCTCAGAGACCGATGTTGTTCCTCCTACACTAGCCATGGAGATGACCGCCGATGGTGCCGTCAAGCTCCCTCGCAGGACACAAACTCAGAACCAGTCATCTGAACGTCGAGGTTGTGGCCCCAACGGACCTGGAAGCTGTGCCCAGTGCCAGGCTGATCCCAAATCTGGTCTCTTCTGCCGCCTGATGGCCGCCAACTTCAACCGTAAGGACGGTAGCAGCTCTGGAGGCTGCTGTGGTGGCAAGGGAGCTGGCGGTGGTTGCTGCAAGTCTCAACAACCCAAGCCGGAGAAGATCTCTCTCCCCAGTCTGCCCAGCCTGGGACTCAGCTGTGCCGAGGCATACCAGACACTATCAAGTCACCGCAACTTTTCCAAGGCGGCGGATGATATTGGTTCTTGGCTGCCAAAGCTCAAGGCTACTCCTCGAGGCGCCACCCGTCCAGCGCCTCAAGGGGCGATGATGCCAATCGAGGTTGAGGCCGCAAGCATCATGAGCGTGCTGAAGGATTTTGATATTCGGTTTGGGAGAGGATTCTAAGGAGATCCCAAACCGTTAAAACGGGCGAAACTTATATGGAGTACATGAAGCAAAATGAAACAGCACATACGGGGTCCTACGAGTTATGGACAAGTGGGGTTGCATGCCTTGTATGGCACAGGTTATGGTCGGATAGCGGTTGTATTATACCCATGTTTATGGTGAAGATGTAGTTCCTTCACCCTGGTCTCATGCATGAACGAATCTATGCGTCTATTTCAAGAGTCTCTGTAACACTCGAGATGGTGTGAGAAGTGATGTGCAATGAATGTGCCGGAGCAATGTGCACGCAGCTTGTCAGTGCCGAACGCCTCGACAGCTCGGAGGAAGGATTCTGGAAGTAGGGCTTGCACGAACCGGGATGGAGTGGTTATGCACTGGCCAGTGAGAGGTGTAGATAAAACTAGGCGAGTCGATGAAGATGTATGGATGAGACGAGTAGGACGAGCAGGGACGTCCTTGAAGAGGTATGAAGCTGTATGACATGGCATGGATGAAGGGAGCAACAGACAGAAGACGATCTTGGTCCAAGCATCAACGCACAGCATACTTGGTACTGACTGGGTGTCTATGAGGTGACGTGGTGGGTGAGAGTGAACCATGCACAACTCACGCACAAACGGTTTGAGTGTGAGGGAATGGGATGAGCCGAGTTGACAGCAAACGGGGTCTTTGTTACGTCGGTGGCTCTGCGGCTCAGATGAGCTGGAGATGAACAACACGCCATAACAGCGAAAACGAACTGTCAAGCGCCCAGTTCGTAAATTGTGAGCGGCTGACGTGCATGAGGAGTCATGACGACTCGAGCTGCCCGAGGCTCAAAGAGGAGATGCTGGGGAAAGCCGGGGTGGCCTATGCTGGTTGCGGTCAAGGGTTATCCGCCTATAGTCTTCTTGAAGTTGTCGTGAACTGTTGGGAAAAAAACAAGAGACGAGGTGGACCGCTGGACAGGACAGGGTGGAGAGTGGCCAACGCACCGGGGCGGGCGGCTCACCTTGGGGCTGGACCTGGTACGACTGGGAATAAGTAGGCATGTATGACAGATGCGCTTGCATCTGAAAGACAAGACTCGAGGAGGCGGGAATACTGTATCTGGGCTGATGCTGGGCTGTGGAGTTGAAAGGCGAAAATGGTCAGGGCCAGAATGACCAGCAGGAGGCGAGACCAGACCAAGAGATGACCAGCAGAGACTGACAACAAACTAGAGGGAGGCCAGCCGAGCTGAGTATAATCGCCTCCGTGTCGGCAAAGCTGCATCAAGTGTCAACTTGTGCTTGGTCTGGCTGCATAACTGGCTGGAATGGACCCCTCGGCACAGTCCAGCAGAAACATGTCGGTCTGTCTAACAAATTTGAATGGCTGGGGGGCATCTTCGGTGAGAGAGGAGGGGCTGTTCACAGGAAAAATCTCAAAAAGTAACAAGGCCTGCTCTGGCACCCGATGATTGGGAGACGAGGGCCAGCGGCGCACTTCTGCATAGGGAGGGGGACCAGGGGGGTGGGTGTGCGCCGGCGTAGCGCATGATTGGGCAAGGGCCCGTTGGTGCGTTGGCAGAAGGCATTCGCTGACGGGGAGGGGACGCACAGAGACCTTTGTTGTCTTTGCCTCGCATGGAGGGAACTGGCGTGGTGCGTCGAGATTGGTCCGAGGGATGGGGGTGGAGGAGGAGGGACTGTAGTGTAGGTAGCGAGTTGATGGGAACTGTTAATGGCCATGTACAGTACAGCACAGCACGAGTGAAACATGCCATGTTTGCACCTGCTCCTGGCACATGGCGGTGCTGTGTTCAAGATGAAGATATCATGGGAGGTGTAGTAATGATTATGCGCGAGAATGCACTTTGAGCGTTTTCAACTCCCAACGAGATTTCATGTGCAGCCATCCAATGCAAGGGATGTAAAATGCCCGACAACCTACAGTACCTGACCCAGGTCCAAATCAATAGGTAATAAGTCCAATATCCGAACACGGGGACATGCATGCATATCTCATCTTACCGTCTTTTTCTTTTACTCTCTCTTCCTCTTCCTTCTCGTCTAAACTGGTTTTTTTTGCGAGACGTCTCTTATCACTCGTGGAAGTAAACGTCTGGTCCGTTTTTTTGACTTCCTGCTGATCAGGAAGCGAAGCGGCCTCTGCAGTGACAACTCAGCGTCTAGAGTCACACCAAAGTCACATTATTGCTCTGTACGTTTTTACGTTTTTGTCGAAACGACAATAGTAGCACAAGACTGTTGTTCGCTTCTTTATCGTAGTGTCAATCAATTGTCTGCAAGTCATATTAGCCACCTCAGCAATCTCTAACGTGGATTTGTGGCAGTGTACCTACATTGGCTTCGTTGTCATGAAGGAACAAGCCTCACCAGAAACGGGCATGATTTAGTATTAAACCAATTTAATCGATAGCACGTACATGCGTACTGTATCACATTTCCACCCTAATCTCGACCAGATGGACGGGTTCTGTCTCGGCGCATACGCTCAAAGAAGCAACTTTGTTCAAACCAACAGCAAGGGAGTTCCCAGAAGACAAGACCAACTCGCTTCAGCCTCGAGAATAAGCGACCGCCTGTCTCTTCCCCTCCATTCTAGCGCTTGCCAACGCACACAACTCACCTAATTTTCGTCCTTCTCCCCCCCGGGCTCTCAGGCCCCAAGCAAGGTCGTAGGACCCGGCCCGACCTGACCCAGGCGCTGGCTGACACGTGCGAATGGCACAGGGCTCAGGTACCGGGCCCGCAGCGAGCAGCAGGGGCCCGTCGACCCAATCGTAGCTCAATCTCGCACCCGCATTGCCGCGTCTCCGTCTCCGAGAGAGGCTTAGCGCGCACGCCAGTCGCATCGCCCGCCCGCTCCGCCCGTGGTACGTACCGCTCCGTGGGAACCTGAATGCTCCGCTCCACCTTGGCGACTGTTCTCTCCCGCCAACCGTACCTCTACCCCATCATATTGAATCCCATCCTTATCCCAGCCCAAGAGACCACCACCCCCCCCTCTACTGTTCTCTTTTGCCTCTATGCAGTCGGCGCAACCAGCAGGTGCCAGCTGTGAAGCGTGAGCCCCCTTTTGTTGCTGTTGTTGCCATCTCATCCATCTTATGAGGCCTACAGTTGCCTCCTTCCCTCCTGCTCTTTTTCTACCGCACCTGAAAGTTGGGCTTTGCTCCTCTACTTCTCCCCCACCTCTTGTCTCCTCTCTCCTCTCTCCTCCCCCTCCTCCTACCTCCCCTCTACTCTGCTCTGCCATAGACTTCTTCTCCTCCTCCGCTCTCTGTCCCTCTCTGTGTCTTGTCTTGGGCGACTCCGACGTGCGACTCCAATCCCCGTAATACGATCCATCCCAGCTCCTCCCACGCCAGAGCTGCAGTTTGGAACGCGCTATACTCGATCCTCGCGCGCCTTGTCACTCCTTACAGTACCTCGTCTTGCCCTTCTCCATCAGATCAGTTGCTGGCCGGCCTAGCACTAGCACACCTTCTCTGATTGTTTGCACGACCATCGAGACTCTCGACTTGACCTGGTCCAATACCCTTCAGCCTCGATATACTCGCCCGACAGACCCTTGAGCAGCCCCTCATCGAGAGCTGCCATAGGAGCTGTGCGGTTGCGACGTAAAGTTCCTTTATGAGCTCAGCATGGTTTCTATGCAACGATCTTTGTCTTCGCCCGTCCGCGTCCACTCCTCTCCTAGTACGTCTGCTCCGACGTCGCCACCGTGAACCCACCACCAAGGGTTCTCGTCCTCGCCCTCGCTCCCATGAGCCTCCAAGGTAGTTCTTTGTGCTGATATAGTTGGCCGCTGCACAGACGTGTCATCGTCGGTCGCGCAAGATTCGGCGTCGCCCGCTCCGCACATCGATATCCATGTGCAACCCCCCCGACCTCGTCGACGCCGCTCCCCGAGCCCAAACCCAGCTCACAACGCGACGCAAACCCTACCGCTACGACGCTCCGACGACAGCGCCCATCGGGGTCATGCCCAACAACACTCGCCAGCCATGTCCTCCCGCAAGCCTATTGTGGCACAGCCCAACATGCCTGGCCAGCCGAGCCCACGACACGCTCCCGACGATTCGACCGTGAAACCCGCCGACTCCAAGAACGAGGACGCCCCCTCGCCGTTCCCCAAGCTTCTGCAGGACGTTTCCCAGTATACAAACCCGCACCTTGCCCCCGAAAACGAGAGCACAACACTCGAGGAGCTGGCCCATCTCGTGCGACTATCCAAGTACCAGGAGCGCAAGCGCGCCAACACCCGTCTGCGACTCCAGAGGAATTTGGTTTCTACGGCCCTCAGCGCCCGTCTGACTCGTTGTGGAGAGATAGCCCATCGTAACTTGGTCGACAGCTTCCGCCGGGACGACAAGGAGAACTTTTCCGCCCTCTACAACGCCATTCACGATGTACGCAACAGCTGTGACGAGCTCCGACGTTACGCCCTCCTCGATCCCGAGATGGAGGGCCTCGCCTCGGCTGGTATTGGTTCTTCTGAAAGTTTGGATACTCCGACTAACTCGGCAGCTGCTCTTGGTCCCCTCAAAACCATCACGCCCTTCCTGCACGACATTTCCGCCTCTGCCCGGGATACCTTTATGGA
Organism: Fusarium piperis; assembly: GCA_027886205.1. Classification (NCBI taxonomy): domain Eukaryota; kingdom Fungi; phylum Ascomycota; class Sordariomycetes; order Hypocreales; family Nectriaceae; genus Fusarium; species Fusarium piperis. The sequence continues at coordinate 74,826 of RZGM01000034.1, forward strand.
CTTTCTCACGCAGCTACGTACGAACCCGGACTACCTGGCCACTCGTATATGTTCCCTGTCAAGCTCCGAGTTAAACTCGTTCTTGACTTATCACAAAGGTTTGGAGCCCGTGGAATCCGTTCTCCCCTTTCATGGTCGATCTGCCGGAAGGTCTCACGCAAGTGCGTCCGGAAGAAGCAGCACCGCCGTGGACATAGAACGATTACTGTCCTTTCAGCGCCATGACCCCCTCTCGATCCTCATCCACACCTGCTTCGCCAACTCTGCCGGCCCTGATAGCTCCGAGGACCAGCGGCGTACCGAGATCTGGTCCACTGCTTTGGCACGCCTGATCTCGGAGCCGAAATCCACTGGCGAGCACTTCCTCATCTCGGTCCTCAACATCTGGACCGCCATGCGCGATTGGTCGGGCAAGTCTAACATGGAATGGTATCTGATGAAGATTCTCGAGGACGGAGCCTTCCTTTTGGATCGAGCCGAGGACCAGCACGGTACACGATTCAACCTCTCAGACTGGAACCACTCGGACGAGGTCGCTGCCAAGGAGTTTTACGAGAAGGCAGTGAACCAGCTGTTTGAGTTGGTCGATGACGAAGATGCCACTGGAATCCCTGAAGGACTTTTGGAACTTGGAAATGCTGTCATCCAGAAGCTCGAGAACAAGTACGTCGAAAACACCTCCCGGTGGTTGGTTTGGAGATGTCTCTTTTTCGTTTTCCTTTTGGGCGTCATCATTCACCCCGAGTCTTATGGTATGCTGTCTGAGTATCATATCACGCCCTATGCGCGTGAGAAGATTCTCAAAAAGGTCGCCATGAAGGCTCATGAGTACGTCTCGAGCATGTGGAGCGGGAAGCCCTCGGCGACCTGCGTCCCTGTTGAAGTGCCCCCGAAGATCAAGGGCCATGTGGAGAGTATCCTCGCCCGGTTCCAGGGATCAAAGTCCAAGATACCGGCCGCCAAGCTACTCCCGGCCAGGTCCATCACATCCCTAAGGGAAACCAAGGAGGTTCACCCCTATCTGGTCATCAGCCCGGCAGACTTGGTGACATTGGTAAATGCCATATTCCCGGAGAGGAGGCCCCAGTCAGCAGCCTCTGGCAGCTTCAGATCGGGTCCTGCCTCCATCTCTGGCATGTCTGCCATCTCGCAACCAATTTCCATGTCAAACCCACGGAATAACTTTGACACTGCCTCGATCATCAGCACCAGCGCCTCGTCTGTCTTTAGTGACACGACTACTCGAGACGGGTACATGGACGAGCAGACGTCAGTGACCCCTCAGCGATATTCCCCTCCGGCAATGGACTCGGAGATGCAGAGGCGCCTCAACAAGTACGAGGACGACGGTTACCGCCTCCGTCTAGCCCTGCATGAGATGACCCAGAACCTAGGCGCAGACACTGTCCGTGGATCTGTCCACCCCTGTGCGGAGCGATGGGTTGTTCTCTTCATCTCAGCTGATGGGAAGAGCCTGTCGACAAACATGACATTTGATCCCGACGACGAGCTTGACGACGACGAAAACTCGTCAAGCACCGACACGGACGAGGAAGATGCTTCTGACGGCCCAGAGCTCGACAAGGACTACCATCAACTTCGCGACTCGATTCTGAAGCTCGTTGAAGATTATGAGATTCCTCGCAGCCTCGAGCCCGAGAACGGGCGGACCCAGCTCAGCAACCGTGCCTCTGGACTCAAGAGGTACAAGTCAAAGAGCAAGATTATCACCACAGAGAGGTCGATGGCCAGCCGAAACCCATACAGAAAGCAAATTGGAAAAGAGGCGGGCCAGATAGATTCTAAGCGGGAATCTTCAACAGTACCCGAGCCAAATCCCAAGGACCAGCAGCCAGAAGCTGTTCTTGTCACCATGCTGAAGGCGGCGTCGTCACAATCCAAGGCACTGGCTGATTTCGTCTCATCTCATCAGTACTGGAAGACCCTCAACCAACTGAACGCACTGGAATCACCTTCCCTCCGAGAGAATGGCTTCGCGGTGCTCATCAACATATTTTCCCGTGGACCCAGAGACTCGATTCGCCGGTCAGCATCTGCCATTGAAGAATACGATGCCTGGTTGGTCTGGCTCAAACAGAGCCAAGAGCGCCACGAAGGCATCATTGACCGGATGATGAAGAGAGTCCGTGCTATGCGTGACAAGATGTGGTATGTCACGGATGTGCGCAACTCGAAAGAATACGCCCATAGCCGTGACATATGCCAGGCATTGAAGACCATGGGCATGCCTAGGCGCTGGAACTCTTTCCAGCGATCCCGCGCCCATATGGCCAGAGGACCCAGCTCGTCATACCTCTACCGCACCGAGTCGCAAATCATGGATCTCCTTGCTGCTTCTGAAGAGCAGGGAGGACCAAACAAGCTCAGTGACGACCCGGCTGAGGCAACGGCCGCTTGGCTTCAGAGCCGCGGTATTGAGAATTTCTGCATGGGTGAGGAGAGAATCCATCGATTCTGCTATGAGGTGGACAAGTGCATCTCGAGACTCGTGGGAGAGACGATCCGAGAAGCCCCGGTTCTCTGGTCGAGCGAGCTTTACAAGCGTGACAAACTTGGCTATGACCGCGCAAGAGCTCGAGAGCGTGAGCTGTCATGGGCTGGAGATGATTCTGCCAGCGTCATCAGCGAACACGACCGCAAGTTTACTCCTTCGACAACAAGCCGACCGAACTCGCTGGCAAGAGACTTGAGGGCGTTGTCGATGCACAACCCTAGCCAACAGTCACTCGATTCGGTGCGACAGAGCATGCCACGGGCGAGCTCAGCTTTGTCTGATATTCTCGACGGACAAGAGTACTTTGACCGAACATCGCCAGCTCATACTATCGACTCGGCTAGCACTTTCTGGTCACCTTTCCAGCCTGTCATGTCACCCAGCTCTGGAGCATCCAGATACTCGCCTACTACGAGCTTGACGAATCTCTCTACAACCTTTTCTCACCCACTGCATCATGGCACTGCACCGTCCACCGCCAGTTACTCTACTGGACGCCCAGGAACGTCGGCGTCCTCCAATGAGACGGTGTTCCAGCAGCAGCGTGTTGACGACGAAAAAGCTCGCTTCCTGGGCGAGCTGAGACAATCCCTCGCCAGTCTCTTGCTCTCTGACCTCGGCAACCAAGTCTTCTCCCGAGGTTCCGAGACGGATGCATGGTTTGACAACCTGGGCCAACAGTGCATCGATCGTAAGGATGCTCTGGACCGTCGGGCAGCGAGACGCCGATCTGAAATCAGGGAGAAACGAAGCTCTGGACGACCCAGAGTTATTGAGAAGAAGAAGAGCTTTGGCAACCTGCGGGGAGCCGGAGAGTCGACTTCAGAGCGAGCGTCAGAGACCTCAGAGAGCCTCCCTATTGTTACCAGCGATGGACCGGCCACCAACGACTCGACGCCGCGCCTGTCAGCAACAAAGGAGGACAAGACCGAGTTTCCTTTCAAGAAGGCTTACCAGCGACTGCTCAACATGTTCTGCGTCCACCCTAACCCCTACGCAAAACTGAATGCTCTGTATGAGCTAGAGAACCTCATTGTGGCTGCGCTGCAGTCGAATGGACAAAAGAGGCCTCGATGGAATAGGTCTGATGCTGGTTCGAGTGTCGTGACGGAGCACGGCAACGCTCGCCCCACGCCTCTGGAGGGAACAATCGACAACGTCAAGGAGAGACGATCTCAAGCACTTCAGTCTCAACTTCAAACCCCCTTCTTTGGCCCACGACAGGCCAGCTCCGAGACACGATCCATCATGTCAGGAGGAAACATCAACACCGATATCATCACCAAGGAACTGCAGGCTCTCTTCCGAGAGTCATCGATCCGACCCAAATCCCTTTTCCGTGACCTGCAATTCATTGCATCTTTCGTACCACCGTCGGTCCTGGACAAGCAAGAGAGAGGCAAGGCCTTCTGGAACACGGCACTGGCAGCCCTCAAGCTTAAGGGAGAGGTCTGCCGAACTATGGTGGAGATGGCGGATGAAGTTGTCGCCGCACACACTCATGTGAGAAAGCCCAGCGATAACACGATACCAGATGTGCCTCAGTCTTCCACTGGCACTCCCCCACCACCCTCTACAACCTACAAGCTGGACGATGCTGGCAAGATGTGGGCCATCACGGCCAAGGAAGGAGACCCGACAGCGCAGCGTGAACTGGCGCTGTTCTACCTGTCCAACCCCGAGTACGTTGAGCGGACGACTCTCCCCCTCTCCAAGCCTCGCGAGGTGTTCAAGCAGACTGTCATGGACAAGTACGGCCGCAACGAGCGTAGCCGTCTGAGTGGTAGCGGACCCAGCGGCGGTGGCCACGGCCTCGGCAACGGAGGCGGCTCACGTGGCTCGGGTTTCTCGAGCGGAGGCGGAGATGGCAAGGAGAACGATGTGAGGAGCGACCCGGGACTGATGTGTGTTGCCGTTCATTGGATGGAAGCGGCCGAGCACGGAGGCGACGAGTTGGCGTCTAGCTTTTTGCGACAGAACGAGTTCATGGGTCTTGGTTGAAATCTTTTTTTTATTATACCCCCATAGTTGTTTTGTCCCTTTTTTTGTTTATTGCTTTGGCGCTTGGGCGTCTATTGTTGGAGGAAAGGAAGCATGATGTCGATGGATATGATATGACGTTTGGTTTAGAGACGCAAGGTCATCTACGTGGTTTAGTTCATGGCTTTGGCGAACCTCCTGGTGGCTCTTGGGTTATGGACTCTTTTTGCATAGGAGCATATGCGTTGGATGTGATGGATCATGTTATCTTGTCTTTTGGCAAATTCTTGAGAGAATGTGGAGGATATACCAAGGTGTGCATCATGAGTATATACATTGGTGTCAAGATGGATGTTTTAGCGATGAATACGAACAATCATGGTCTTCAACTCATTATCATTTGCCTCATCTTGATATTTATCTTACGGGTAAAGATATTTATTGCAGGTCCGGGTACTAGCGACTCTACATACGAGGTCATATTGCCGTCATCAAGTAAATCGCCAGAACATCACGTCATCCATGGATTTAACATGTTCTTCGGTAGGCTGCTGCTTTTTGCCTTGTCCAAATTCACCGCCTGGTACGCCGACGCGAAAAGAAAACCCCAAGATACAGATAGTCGCAGGTCGCTAGAGAATTCCACATGGTATGATACTCTCCCGTCAACACCGACAATATACCAAATTAACAACGCCCGAAACTCCATCGAAGCGCCCAAAAGCCCTCAAGCCTGACGAGGACCAAAACTTGCCATCTAGATAGACATCACCTCGTCTTCTAGATCTTGACGCGAAGGAGATAGCGCATCTTGACTTGGGCGATGTCGTAGCAGATGTACTCGTTGTAGTATAGAGAGGCATTCTTGACATTGGTCGGGCCTGGCTTGACCTTGGTATCGGGCTGTGATTCAATGTTAGAAGCAAGGCTTGCAGAAATAGCTTAAAGAAACTTACCATCTTGATGCCCTTGAGGCTATCATGAACAACGCCAGCATCCACCCACTTGCTTGGACCCGTGTTACCCTGTCCCCATGTGCTGTGCATGCCCTTGGCCTTGGCGTTGTCACCGGCGTCATAGTCAGCCTGTGTCAGCTTCTGAATGGGATCACCCAGCTCAGCCTCGCATAGGAGCAGAAGAGCGTGGCCGTTGGAGATGTACGAGCAGCAGTAGCCGGCCGACTTGGATGACATATCAGCCAGGTAAATGCCCTTGCCGAACATGTAACCAGACACGGGGGCCTCGGGAGGCGCAATTCGCAGACCCTGACTAAGGATACCGCCAAAGTTGGTGCATCGCGAGCCGTGCCAGAGGAGACGGCGGTCAGACTTGATTGTGGCATACTCTGAGTTGTCGAAGCGTTGAGTCTCGCCCTGGCGCTCAATACGGAAGATGTCCTGGACTTCGTAGCTCATGTGATGAGTGGCGCCACGAGATTCGTTGAGATACTTTTCGAGATGGACGAACTCGTTGCTCTTGTGGTCCAAGGGCGTCATCTCCTCGAGGCCGAGACCCTGGAATTGACGGTCAAGAGGATGGACAGTATCCACCGTCTTGCGATCAATCTTCATGATGTCGGCAGCATCCTTCATGTCAGACAAGCTCTCCAGAAGCTCTATTTCTTTCTTGAGCATCGCGTTGTCTCGGATGACGGGTGGTCGGTTACGGCCAAAGGCGTGTGGGATCACACTATAGAAGGTGTTGGAGATGTGCTCAGTCGCCTCAGCCATGGTCATTTCCCACTTGCTTGCAGCAAGAGTAGGGTCATCCAGGAGAGCCGCGAGATCCTTGAGCTGCTGGAAACCACGAGTAATGGTTGCCTTGCTCAGCTTGCCCAAAGGAAGTTTCTTAGCGTCGTAGTTGAGCGCTGTCATGGTCGCCTGGAAATATTGCTGGTTGAAAATGAGCTCCATGAGCTCCTTGACGGGCTTCTCCAGCGTGCATTCGGGGGCGGGCGTTTCATCTTCGTCACCCTCATTCTTGACTGGCTTGGTGTCCTCCTCTTCGTCGTCGTCAGAGTCAGGGTCATAGCTGCGCTCGATGAAGGCGTATTTTCCAGGCTTGGGGTTGTCGCCCCTGTTCTCCCACAGGAGACCCGACTTGTCCTTGAACTTCTTCTCAAAGTGCTTGATGGCATCGGCGAGAGTGCCAGTTCCCAGAACGGCTTTCTGACCGCCTTCACCGACGCGACCCCATCGAGTCCAGGTCTTGAAGGTTGAACCCTTTGGGTCCTTCAAGATCTATCACAGTGTTAGACCAAATTGGGAAAAAGAGAGGGGGAAGCTGACCTGAATGCGATAAAATTTGTTATTGTTGTTGGACGAGTTGGACTGGTTCAGGGAGGCGTCGTAAATCATGCCAGAGTCGGGGTCGACATAGACCTCGTACGTGGGAAGAGTGCAGAACTCATCAAGGGGGATTTTGACATCTTTCTTCTTGATGAACTGGCCTTCGGCGACAACCTTGTCTTCTTTGGTCTTCTCATCCATCTTGATGTCCTCGTCCTCAGACTCATCCTTGACTGCAGCCTTTGATTTGGAGGCCTTGGTGGTCTTTGCCTTGGTAGTCTTGGTAGTCTTGGCAGCTTTGGTGGTCTTGGAATCAGCAGTGGCACTTCTGGATCGCTTGGCTCGAGGCTGCTCCTCCTCCTCCTCTTCCTCCTCCTCATCATCGGTCTTGGAGGCTCTCTTTCGAGATTTGGTCCCATTAGTGGCAGCCTTGGTGGCAGTCTTGGTAGCAGTCTTGGTGCCGTTAGTCTTTGGGGCAGCGGACCAAGTGTAGTCGTCCGCATTTAGCTTGGTGCCTTTGGAGTCGGTATCGACGATCCAAGAGGGGTTGACGCAAGGAAGATCCTTGGCCTTGGCAGCCGCGATCTTGGTGGTTCCGGCATTGAAGTCGTACTCTGTGCAAACAACATGGGTTGTGGCCTTGGTAACACTTCTGGTGACAGTTCCGCCGTGCTTACGGATGACGGTCTCCAGGGAGGAGTGGTTGTGGTCAATGTCGTCAAACTTGCCGCTCAGCGCGATTGCGCAGCCGTCCAAAGGCGGATCATCTGGAGGCTTTGCAGCGGCTCGTCGCCTGGGAGGCATTTTGGCGAAGGTTGGTGAAGAAAGGGATTGGAGAAAGGGGTGACGTGATGCGAAAGAGTGAGATGGGCAGGTTGAGCTGTTCTTGAGCTGAGCTCAGACGAGGGCAGGCCTTTATGACGGGCTGTGTTAGTCTAGCTGTGGGGGCGAAATTAGGGGCTGAGAGCTGCGGCGCCATACCAACTGTCAACAATAACAGACCGAATCGAGCAATCGCCGAGTAGGGGAGAAAATCCTTGGCTAATTGCGCGAGATGCGGCTGACGGGGGGGAAACGATTGGTGTTGAGTTGATGCGAAAACTAAGATGTGAGAGAAGAAGATGTAGAGAGAAATCGAGAGGTGGATGGGAATGAGGGTGGGAGGTGCCTTCCCATTTAAAGTCACTTGGGCTCAAGTGAAGCAGCTCAGCTTGTACCCCAGCTCAAGCTCAGAGGGCAGGTACGATCCAGGCTGAAACCCCCCACTTGGAAGCGAGGCGCATTTGGCTCTGAAGAAATTCTCAAGACATCCGTGGATATGTAGGTACTGAGACTTCTTTGACGCAAAGTTGGGCTTGCTATTTCAGGATTCATTCATGCAAATTTTAAGCCATCGTATCATGTCAATTCAGAAACCTTCAATTACTCTTCTGAGGGTCTTCCGATCGCGCTTTTCTCTAGAAAACTGCTATCTTTTCAATTGAAGTGCTCGACTTATTCTGTCACTTACCCTCTCCCAATTAACCTCAGCTCGGCTCCTTCCTCTAGAGCATGACGCGCTTCTAGGCACCAGCACGCGCCACAAGGGTTGATACCCCACACGAGAATGTCACGACATCACGTGGGCTCAGTTAAATGCTTCAAGTGGGAATTGTTGCCTGTTTTGAGTCATGGATCGATTTCGGTAGACTTCTCTGGGTCCTGAAGCCTAGAGTATCAAGGGTGAATGGTGATATGGCTCGTAGCTCGCAGAGCGAGATGCCACTAAAGGCATACTCCGTCTAGTAGAGACTCTGTTCACAATCCATGTCCAAGCTCAGCTTCGGCTGTAATTGGGTTTGCCAAGGCCAGTTGCCTGCCAAGGCCGCACAGAAAACATTGAGCATTCATGAACAGTGTATCAGATCAGCGCGAAAACATAGGTAGATCAGCCATACAAATAGGTATACAACTCAAAGTCCAATATCATTTTTTCACTGTTGCAAGGTAACACATTCCCTGGGCGGGCCTCAACTGCAAACGTCGTCATAGCCCCTGCTCCACCAATCGAGTTTCCCCCTGGGATTGGCGGAGGGGCTGTCTCACTGGGCTGAGTCCCTTGGCTCAGCAGCACGCCTGGGTGCACCTGCCGTCTCAACATCACGGGCGCTCTGTGCCGCAATTCTGGTCCTCCATCTCTCTCATCTCACCAACAAACAACACTCCGTCTGGAGTATACAGCTTTTTTATCCACGCATTCTGCAAAGAAGGTGATTGCTCAATTCGGTAAGACACCGCTCACCTATCCTACGCTTACTGGGTGGTAGCTAACCGATGAGCAGCGGGTGGATCGATTGCCTCGCCTGCTGCCTGCTGAGCCAGGTACGGGCATTCACGAACACCTCTAGCCAACCACTCTATCTACTGCATCCAGCTTCTTTCGAGACTGTGACAGCCCCAGAACGAGAATTAAAAGGCCTTCGCATCCCTTCTTCTCTCTTCTCCTCTTCCCTCCCCCCGTCAACAGTATCTTGGCCGCACTTTGAACGCCAGCAGCGTCCAAGACACATCTCGCCATGGCTGACCTAGACACCGTCATGACGGACGGAAGCGCCTCGACTACACTGGACCCTGCAACTGCTGGCTCTCCTATCCAAAAGATCCCCCTCGAGGTTCTTCTACGCATCACCCACTTTCTCACGACCCCAGAGCTTGGCAATGTCCGCCTATTGTGCCACTCCATGGAGCAGGCTCTCTACACGTCCTTTACCAAGGAGTTCTTCAACCGCAAGCAATTCATGATCTCGGAGGAAAGCCTCCAGGCCCTGATCGATATCTCCAAGAGCCGCCTCAGCCGCCATCTCCGCAAGGTGCACATCGGCTTGGACCGTTTCCCCCAGGTCCCCCACATCCACGGCAACGACCTCCGGAGCCTCCGTCTGGCAGAGCATTATACCGCACAGTTCACACTCCTTAGCAATGGGTACCACCGAGAGATGCTTGCAGAAGCATTCCGCAACTTGAAGCATCTCGAGGATGTTGTTCTTCGCGACTTCAACTCGACTCGCCGAACCCGTGATGGTCCCTATAGGCAGTGGACCAGCTATGGCTCGACAACAGCATACAACGAAACCGGAACTCGCCCTAACCAGACCACGTGGGGCCCCGAGATCACTGTTGCGTACGGCAGCACTGTCTTCAGCTCCGTTCTGTTCGCCCTTGGCCAGGCTGGAGCTCGACCGAAAGGCATCGAGTATATGTCGCGGTCCAGAAACCACCTGCGTGACCTTGCCTTCAACCTTCCTTCATACATGGAGGCGTCCGTGTTCCCAGTTCTGAACAATCTGGAGAAACTACATCTGGATGTTTATTTGACTGGAGATGACGGCTTTTCGGCCTACCCTTCACCCGCCTTTTCAGATGCAAAACTGCGCCGGTTCTTGCTTCAGGTCACAAATGTCAAGCACCTACGCATCAATGAAACCCAGGGCAGCGAAACTGGACCAGGGGCCCTCCTCGGCTGGCTCGGCCACACTTCAAACCCTTCAACATCCGGAGCTTCGGCGAGCCCTGCGACTCCTGCACCAAGCGTGCCGGTCGGGATCCCGCCGCCTGGACCCCCATCGCCTTCTTTCCCGTTGCTGGAAGAGCTCAACTTAGGCATGATGAACGTGTCGCCAAGTCGAGTGCTGGAAGCCCTTGCAAAGTTCGCTCCGACCCTCCAACGGTTGGAGATGCATAAAGTGATACTTACTCGGCGCCTCCCGAAAGACTCGACAGGTCCCCCCCCAAAGGTCAGCTTCTGGACCAAGTTCCTCGAACGACTCAAGGACGTCCCGAACCTTGACCTACATCACATCAAAATCAGCTATCCCCAACAGCAATGGATTTCACGGCCCGCCAAATCCCCAGTCAATTTCCAGACCAACAACAATACCGCCATGGAATATACTGGCCCTGACTGGAAGCACTTTGTCGGCGAGATGATTCCCAAGGTGGTTGTACACTACATTCCGGACGAGGGGGATCCAGACAGCGATAGCGACGACGGTATTTGGGACCAATACGCACTTGATTTGTAGCAGAGGGCCATCGCCCGTTACTAACATGACCTATCTATAGATTCCCACGACGAAGACGATGAACATGATGATGGCGAAGAAGATGAGGATGAGGAGGAGACTTGAGTGGGAGCTTGCTCGTGCTCGCCTCGTGGGCGTTTTGGCCCGACGATGTGGTTTGCGTGGATGACGGCTGTCAAGAAGGGACACTGCCCGATCTTGCCGCTGTTACAGGATTGACGGAGATATGCATGAACTGTCTGCTGTCTCCGAGGAGACGATGCATTGTAATGACATGATGGGATGAATGGGATCTTTGGGCGATGTGGAGCGTATATGTTTTGTGTGGTAGATGTCGCAGATCGTTGTTGGCAGGGGCAGACTACTTGATCAGTGGAATAAACCAACTCCTACACCATACTTGACTCGAGAACGCCTTTTCATCTCTTGTAGGCTTCTCAAGATCCAGAGGCTCTCTTGAATGAGTTGGGAGTATCAATGTCCTAGCTCGTGTAGATAAATTGGAAGAAGATGAGGTACAACCTTGACAAGTCATGATCAAGGCGTTGAATTCGCGAGATGAGGAATTCGCCGCAAACAGATCTAATATTGATAGCTCAATGAAAGTCCGTTTGAGGTGGGTATGTATACTTTCTCAACACTGTTGCTTTGGTGGTTAGTCAGGATCCCATTCCTCAGGGGTTCCATTCTCCCAGGCAATAGCGATTCTGTTGATACAACATGACGAGGGCTGGTTACAATCGTGGTACTGATATGGGCAAGGGCATCTCGTATGTTGATTTCGATCTTGATTTGATTTCATTTTCCACTACCCTCCTCTTTCAGATCATCTTAAACACCGTCGGTGAATGTACACTAAATAGAAATACTATATATCATCCTCATTTCGCGTTATTTGGGTATCGTTTCCAAGATGCCGTCTCCCAAAAAGTCTCGTCATATGCCATTTCCCGCTCTCACACGAGCCCAGGCAGAAAAGGCTGGCGCAATTCCTCCTCTTGAAGATCAGTCACATCTGGGTTGTGACTCTTCCAGATCACTTCTCCTGTACTCGTTTACATACCCAGACCCATTCAATCTTGGCCTGGTTCAGAGCTGCATGTCGAGTTTGTGTTCTATGTCACTTGGTGACTTTCCGCATCGGTTCGTCGGTCAATGGCGGGTGAATCACCAGCCGAATACCTGGATTGCCTTCCATCCGGTTAGAGCATGACGATTCATCATCTCGGCGCCCGCTGGGATGCTTGTTGGATGGGCCTTCTCAAGGCAAGGCTGCCCTCATATCCAGGCTGAGTGTTCGGCCTAAGTGGACAGATTTGATTTGTCCCCGACATGTCCTGCTCCGGAGCGCCGACTTCCGGATTCGAACCAAGATTCCTGCTCTTGCTCCATCATCCGTGTCGTGCAATCGGATTATCGGTTCGAATCATCGGGTGGTCGGTCGGGACGTGCCTCGGGGGTTGCGGCGAGCTGGAGGGCTTGTCGCTCGTTACAAAGTAACCATGGCTCTGAAGAATCAGGGGTCTCGCTTAAGCAAGTAATTTAGACCCCTTCTCAACTAGCCTGATCCTTTTCAATCATGCACCGACACCTCCATTCAGAGAATCAAGGCCGAGCCAGTCATTACTGGGCATCCACAGGTTCTGGTCCATCCCGATCCCATACTCCAGACCGTTATCGACTCCCAGTCCATCCGTACCCCCGTCGTATGCGTTGTTGAGTTCCGAAATGCCAAACTCTTGCCGGGGAACGATTTCAGGGGCGCTGACACTGGTCTTGGCGGGAACTTGAACCTCGATTGTCGGCTGGGGAAGGTCTGGCGAGACCTGGCTCTCGGGTACCCATGGATCGGCAACGAGGGACGGAGGAAACGTCGAATCGGTCATGGCGGACATGGAAACCGGGGTGACCGGGGCAAAGTGAGATGCATCGCCCATGTTGTGGTCATCAGGGACCATGTGTTGGCGCAGAGCTTGTCGAGGATACACACTGTCCATGGGCAGTCGACCATGAGGATCTGGAGTTGCTGAGGGCACACGGATGGCGATTCCATGCGATATCAGCTTTTCCAAATCCGTCTTGATACCCTCCGCCGTCTTTCCCACACAGCATTCTTTGATAGTCTGCAGACAAACCTTGGCCCGTTCCATCACCGCATCTAGTGTGATATCAAACTTTGGGCCGTTGGTATGATAAGCGTAGGTCAACACGCGGGCACATTGATACGCGCAGATGGCCATATCAAGGTCCGTCACCGGTTTCGCGTTGAGCTTTTGCATGGACGAAAAGATGTTAGCCATGGCAAGGGCATGTTCAACGCATTGTCGTTGGCAATGATCGATAAAGGTGTCATCAAGGGCGGCGAGCACAGCTCGGGGCAGGGCTTCTCGAAGACCACCCAGCGCCAGACGGTATAGATCGCAGTGGCATTGACGCCACCAGACGTGAATCATGATGAAGACGCATATTCGAGGAGAGTAGGCGCGGAGTCTCAGGGAGCTTTCGGAGAACTGGAAAGATGTCGGCAGGTGTGCGGCGAAATCACCCAGATCCTTCTGAAGACCCCAAATCCCAGCCTGGAGCTCATCCGGCTTGATGTTGCGGGTCAACATGACTCGCCTAGAGAATTCCATGATTCGACGCCGCATGTGCTGTATCCGAATGTGAAGTGCCAAACTTCCAATGTCCTCGGCCTGGGGGTTACGGGGTTTGTCGGGATCGTGGACTAATCTCTCGGTGGGCTGGGGTAGGTCAAATTCAAAGTTGCGCTCGTTGCAAGGCAATCCTACGTGGATCTTGTCAGCGCTCCAGAGCGAGTAGTCCCGGTACCCTCCCGAGATGCCCGAATCGACGCAGTAGAGTGCCCACATGAGCCTTCGGCGGGACTCCTGAGCGAGGAAGCAGAGGGTTGGTGACTCGTGGTTTAGGCGGAGGGCGGCAGCGTATCGAGATGCTATACTGAGAAGCATGAAAGCGCTCGGGGATTTCTTGGAGAGGATTCGGTGCTTGATAATAAGCACAAGCGCCTGCACTTTGATGGTGGAGGGCCGCGTGTAGTCGGCAAAGATAAGAGCTTCGGCGTCGTCCATGCACTTCTCGCCATAGTCCCGCATGCCAGGTCCCATGTCTGTAAGGTATGACGTGATCCCGACCAAGGCTAGAAGCAGGGCCTTTTCCACCTTGCCCGAGTGGTATCGTTCCATGAGGGATGCTCGATGGAGGAAAGAGTACATGGGAATATGATGGACGTGACGGAAGAACTGGTCAAAAGTCCGACCTATCAAAGCATCAAAGGATTCATCAGGGAAGGGACTACAATTGGTTAGCCTGAAATGAGAGCATCATCTACGTCGCATACTTACAAATCGTGGGAATAGGCTTGGGGGGTTGCGGTGCTGGCAGGGTCGGTCAATCCTGGGTCACTATCATTGTGGCCATCATCCCGATCACCTTCCAGACTCTGTGGGCTTCGATCCTCACTCCTCATGGCGATGCGCGCACGCTTGCTTGGGCGGTAGATGCACTCGATCCCTTGGGAGCGACACCTGTCGCATGATGGCATATGACCGGAACATCGGGCCTTGCGGCTGTGGCAGCTGAGGCATGCCTGTCGGACACGTCGGCGCGGCAAGCTGCCGGACAAGACGCCTGCATCGCCGTCATCATAGGAGCAGGGGAAGCCGAGGCGTTCGCAGTTGGAGCAGATGTCGCGCGCGCCGTTGCAGCGGACCTTGCGGGCGCGGCATGTGGTGCATGTCAGAGACGACTTCTTGGGCTTGCGGTCGGGAGAATTGGCGTGGGAGGTGGGCTGGGAGGCGGCTATCGGTGGTTGAGAGACGGCCGAAACAGCCGGAGCAGCGGCCGAGACGGGAACTGGAGAGTCGAGGCTGGGGATGAAGTTATTCGGGTGGTCGCCTGCGGAGGAGGCGAGATCCATGGCGGCAGCGGTCGCGGCGGTTTACGGCTCATGGAGAGACCCAAGGGCTAGGAGCCGGCAGCTGGGACGGGCAGACGGGACAAGATCAATCCACCGAAACCGACGTCGACCTCGACGGGGGCCATGGAGGAGAAAAAAGCGCTGCTTTCCAAACAGGAATTGTTTTTACTGGAGTGTTTTTTTAGAGGTGACGATGTTGAGTGAGTGGGAGTCAGAGAGCGGGCGGTGGTGGAGGCAGGTGCTGGTGCTGGCTGGGTCCTGGGTGTTGGTGGGAAAATCGGGACCGGAATGGGCAGGAGCAGTGGCAGTGGCAGTGGGCTCTTGTCAACTGCAGGAGCAGAAGTTGTGGGTGTCGATAGAGTCGGTGCCAGTGGATGGGGACCTGATGGATGGAGGGACAGCAGGGTCCGGGAGCTGGAGCCCCTAGTGGGTAGGGGGCAATTAATTGGAAGGGACTTGTTTGGAAGGCGCAGGCGCAGCAGCACACATCCATATCAGGCAAAACTGGCCACAGCAAACGTAGTGGTCGGACCTCACAAAATCCTCGTGTTAGAGCTCATCAAGACCGACGGCGAGAGGCGCCGGATGTCTTAGATGAGGTGCTGGCGCGGCTGCTAGCTTTGGCTCTAGGGCTGGTCCTTCTGGCTTTTGGGGAGGCGCCTCCATAGATCCACTACAGCCAGCCCTGAGCACACCCCTCTAGTTGCTCACATGGGATGCCTCATCGCGAGCTGCAAGCCGGGTGGGGCACACAACAAAGAAGCTGACCGTCATGTCTCGTATCTGGCCTGGGCTTCTAATGCTCGAGTATGAGTCCTTTCTATCAGTCAACACAACACAACACATGACACGGCAATTCTCTCTCCTCCATAATAATGCCTCTCTCGACCCATACGTAAACAACCGACTGGCCTGGAAAATGCATGGAACGACGTTTAGTGTGGGCCGCGCTCCAGCCCAAAATCTTGGCAAAAGATCCGGTGCCACGCCTCATAGGCTGAGCTATGACACAGAGGTTTGTTGCCGCCAAGCTTGCAAGGGGAAAATCTTCATCGGTCACTTGGGTTCCTTCGGCTTGACCGCAGTCCCCAGGCGGGCCTTCTGGGCTCTTGATCTGGTCACCGAAGATAGGGGAACGTCGGGGAACAGAGTAAAAGAGGTGGCCGAGTCAGTTGAGTCGTCAGAAAGGGATCGAACGACTGGACAACATGATTGTACCTGTTCGCCTCAGTCAGTGGAGGTTGAGCTGTGCCTGATGCCACGTTCAACTGCAACAACGGGAGAGATGCGGTGCAACGACAATCATACCCTCTGCCAAACCGACCCATATCCCCTCGTGCTCACCTGCTCCAGCCAGTCGTCAACACAAACAGAGAGAAAATCTCCTCGGCAGTTTGTTCCCCGCAAATCCATGCCGGCCTGGGGTGCTCATCTCTCCATGCCCGAAACGCGTTACCATGTTCCCACAACGAGCAACACTATCGTCACAGTGTTTCTCCCATCATCCAGAGCAAAAACCTGGGGATGCCAATGAGAGCGGGCTCGCACCGAGAAGCGACGCCTGTCGAGGCCTTCAGGCTCCGCTTCAAGGCCCCTTATCCCGGCGTATGGGCTCGGGGGCTTGTCTCCGCCATGGACCAGGTCATAACCGGGATTAAAATCAAAACAATTTCCAGGTTTAGCGGGTGAGGGCCGATGCCTGAACTGGAAGATGATGGGAGACGCCGGCGTGTGGCTTGAGGTGAGTGTCCTTAGGCCAGGTACGTACCGAGCACGATTGCTCCTTCCCTTAGACTCGCGCCAGCTCCTACTCCCAAAGTCCAGCCCGGCTAGTTGGGGTACCGACGACCCGAAGTGAGCTTTGCAAAACTTGGTGGGAAGTCGCGACCAACCGAAGCAAAGGACGGACGAATAGCCCCGCTAGTGTCCACCTTTGACCATCCCTTCCTGCCAATTAGTGCAATTTCTGGGCCACACCTGCGTCATTAACCGACTGCCGCTCCGACCACCGCCATATCATCGTTTGATGCCCCCGTAAATCTCGGACTGGCTCTTTCGGTGAGATTATGTAGTCGATCCGAGTCTTCCAGCGTCGACGAATTTCAACGCCCAAGACGTGGTATGCAAGCGAGAATTTCGGGATGGCATGGTTGAATTTTAGCGATGCATTTGATATCAGGCACAACATGTTCTAAACACTTTCGGCTCTCGGCCCAATGGAGCCGACTTCCGGCCCGCTCACTCTCTCGTTCGTAACCCCAGCCAGCTGGTGCATAATCATGATGATACCCGACATGTTGTGTGGTCATCCATTACCGCATAACCCATCTATCCCCTGGATCCATGGCTCTGCTCAATTGCGAGAGCGAGATGAATATGAAAAACACGCTTTGCGACTGTTGTTTTGGGACAGCCTTGTCTGATTGTGAGTTTGAATTCGCTGCGACGGATGATGAACTTGTAGGTCTTCATGACACTGCCTAGACTTTCTGACCACCATAGAATCACTATGAACCCGTCTTCAAACGCGTCAACTCGAATAGCTTGCTTTCAACCTCGGTTACTTCCTCGTCAGGTTCAGCTCTATCAACGCCTCGCCACTCCACTTTACATGCTTGTCCATGCCTTTAAGCACCGATCATGACACCATTTGGCCATGCCTGAACGCTGTCAGACACAGCTTCGCCAAAAGAACTCGGCTTCGGGTGCGACCGCTCTCACGGATTGCCCCTAGCTGTTCCTCATCTCGGGCCCCCAAATCCCTCCAAATCCAGATCATGAGAAGGTGGAAATCCAGGCCTAATCCTTACTTGTCAGTTGTCAACAGGAACTCCAGTTTTCCCCGCAGCCCTAGCTCGCGAGCTATCTGGACCAAGCTTCTTCCTAGTCAAGGCGTCTGTCTGTTGGCTGGTCAAGAGGTTACCATCATCCACAGTCCTGCTCTAGCGCCGATCCATCCTTGATAGCCAGACACCTCCTAGATAAGTGTAGGAGGAGCCTAGAACAGAGGGATACGGGATGCCCGTGAGGTCTAGCCATGTGACCCTGGAATTGCCGCACTCGGGGACCAAAGCGCTGTTCCCCGGTGATACGGTGACTGTTGTTATGCCAGCGTTGAGAAAATCAGTCAACTTTCTCAGCCTTTGAGGACCGAGTCAATGTACCGAGTTCCTCTGTCTTGGCGAGAATTTGATCTTTTCAAAGCTGTAGTCGGTGGCCTTGTTCATTGATGGTGTTTTCTTCATGTTACTTCTGTCCATCCCATCCAATTCCGGATCAATCATATTAAAGCACTATCTGTCGTACGCGGTTATTCCACCAAGGGCCGGGTTCCAGCTATAACAAAGGACATAATACATATTAAAGCACATTCTTCGCGGTCAGGGAACACAGGAACAAGTGCAGATGCATCAGGACCAACGTCTGTATGTCAATCAATTGCTTCTCATACCGAAGCGGTTGGCATCGGAATTGTACAGTGAAACATGGGGTCAGGGGTCGTTCCTCAAGTCAAACAGTCAATATGACAAATCGCGTGAGATCTTTAGTGCAAGGAAGAGCACATAGTCTTTTCGTGTTATGGGACTCAATCTTTGAGGAACTTGGGAGATTTTCTCCCCTTTCCCCTTATGGGGATGATGTGCTCTTACGAAGCCAGGCGCCCATAGCCGAGAATCATACCAAAGTTCCTAGTGTCACGGATCAACATCATTTTCCTCGTCAAGGGCCAGCCTGCCGCTTAGATTAAATAAAAGGCTACTCGTAGAGAGATTCTAGCCTTGGATAATCCCTTGAGTGGCGCCAGAGGGGTTGGACCTCGCTACATGAGCGTATTAACCTATTGGTAAGAATCAAATGCTGCAGAACATTTCGTCAGGTTAATATATCTTTAAACACGGTCATTTGAGATAGTAACGCTCACTGGGGGTCAATGATGAACATCCAGAACTTAGCTCATCGTCATGACTCATGATGCCAAATCCCAAGTCACGATGGTTCTAGGTCGACAAGCTGTTGACAATAATTCGGGTTCGATTAGATAGCTACGTGAACGTACTACCATTGATATGTTTCATGTGATTCAGTAGTTAAGATCTCTGTCGGTTAAGATGGGGTGGTTAGTGATGAGTGAGATGAAATGGTGGGGATATTGACAATATGGGGTGAGAAGAAGAAGCACCTTGGCCGCGACTGTTCATGGCATCACTCTTTGCTCTCCCGAGAACTCTAATAATGCTCAGGAACAAGTGTTCTAACAAGGTGGGCCGCCACATAAGCTGAAGATCCCAGGGCTAGAAAGGAGATTATTGAGAAGTTCGGTAAGTCTTATCGCAGATATTAGTGACGAAGAATCTCGGTATGAGAGTCATTGAACCCGATTTACTAAGGAACAGATTGTGTTCTTTGTTATAGCTAGAACCCGGCCCTTGATGGGATAACCGCGTACGACAGACAGCTACTAAGGAATAGATTACCTACATATTCCTTCTTGAATGGTGAGGCGGGATCATGGACCGGGGTGAGAATGCCAATGTCCGCTTTGGTACCTAAACTGGCAAGAAGGGATATGATCCAGGATATTTGGCGAAATCGACGGCAATGGTTTCGTAATAATTCACTATACTATCAGTAACGGGAAAAGCGCCTTAGGGATGAATAGGGGTACGGGGTAAGAGTACCCCCAACACAAGCTAGTGACTATCTCGCGTTCTCAAATCGGGTGAGAGAGAGTATCTCGAATGAGAAGAAATCAGTGCTGAATACTAGCGAGCTCTAGTCACGCGCTGAGTGCCAAGTGAAGGGGCTGTTGCTCCAGCTCTAACGCGATCCTGATGCTCACTTTCTGAATACCCTCCATATTGAAGAGGTATCGACGCTGCGGCAATAATGGCGCATATTATTTAGTAAGTGCTATAGCAGACTAGTCGCTAGTTTGCAGCGAATATGCTAGCTCAAGAAGATGTCCCTCCTCGTCTGTGATTGATGAATCGGACAATAGCGTATCAAGAACAGTTCTCTTCCTTCAGCGAGTACAAGGTCAACCTATGAGACGCAATGGTTGCTGATCTACGTGCTATCACGCGTCAAACGATGCCTGCGACCTTGTAAGTTTTCCACCTTGCTAACCCGTAATCGGTGGTCTTTGTTTCATAACTCCCTCGTGATAATCGCAACTCAAGTGTTCCCGAGAAGAGACTACACCGGCCTTGAGAGTTCGTGGATGTTGATGATTGGCTTGGATATGGGCGAGCCACATTCTCAAACAGGCTCAATAAGACGTGTCGTATGTCTGCAGGGTAGAATGAGAAACGCCAAGCGTAATGAGATATCCAAACTCCTGGCATGCTGCAGCTAATTGGAGGAGGCTACGGTGTTATGCGGCATTGAGTTTTCTATGATGCCAATACTGTGTTGAAAACCATGTCCTCTGTTTTTATGATCGGCTCTGCGTGAGGATAGCTCAGCAGATTAACAAGGAGGGGTTGCTGTTGCCGTATGGCTCCCAAAAAGGACCCGAATAGTTAATGTTGATGAAGAGTTGAATATAGGTTCGGGAAATAGTATGCGTAGGGATTTGACCTCTTTTATAACTGTAGCGAGATGGCATCATTTAATTACACTATGACGAGACTAACATACTAAAATGACACCATTAGTAGCTCGAAAGATGCCACTGAAGGTACTAGTCTTTGCATAGTATGCTGAGGATGCCACTGTTGATCAAGAATTCTCTGATATGAACAGAGTCAAGGGTATGCTTTGGATGAATGGTGGGATGGGTGGTTCAAGTGTTTATCTAGGCATAAAGTAGGAATGGAGACACGAGCAAAGAGGAACTATTATGATGCCCCATCATGATTGATACGATCCCGTGTATTTATACTATTAGACCTATGTACAAACTATTACATCCCCCTCAAAGCGTCACAGTGACATTGACCCCCTTGAGATCCTCAACCCTAGAGCTGGAACCAGCCCAAAAGTTGTACAGACCCTCGCGAACCACAAGCTTGGCGTTGACATAGTATCCGAGCTCCTTGTTGGGGATCGAAAACTCGACGTCCTTGCTCTCGCCGGCTTCAAGGTTCACCTTGTCGAACCGAATGAGCCGTCTCACGGGGAACTCGAGGCCCACCGAGGTGTTTGGTCGGTGGTATACCTGGACAACCTCCTTTCCGGCTACTTGGCCCGTGTTCTTCACCGTCACTCGGATGTGGACCTCTCCCTTCTTGTACTCTGCTGTGGGAGTTGAAATATCAAAGGTTGTGTAGCTGAGACCAAAGCCGAATGGCATGGGCGAGGCCTTTTGCAACACAGGCCATTGGTAAGCCGAGCGAAAACCCAATCGATCTGGGCTGCCGCCAGCATCATCTGAGGGGAGATAATCGTAAAAGGCTGGCACAGCACCATCGAGTTGCGGCATGCTAACGGTGAGCTTTCCACTGGGGTTGACCTTGCCGGTGATGATCTCGACAAGGGCAGAGTTTGTGAACTCGCCGCCGAGGAGAGAGTGAATAATCGCATTGGAGCGGAGAGTCGAGTTGTTAAGAACAAAAGGTTGGCCGCCGGTGAGGATGAGGACGGTAGGCACCTTTGCGTCGAGCACGGCGTCCAAGAGTTGCTGCTGAAGACCGGGAAGGCCAAGGTCTGCGTGAGCAAAGAACTCGCCGTCGGTTCGCTTCTTGAATAGGGGGTCTTCCATCGGTACCGAGAGAGACCCTAGCACGAGGACAGCAAAGCCGGCTTCTTTGGCTGCGGCAACAGCATCGGCGATGCCACTATCATCAGTGGTGGCGAGGAGATCCACAGCGGGAACAAACTTGACATTCTTCTCGCCGAGGGCCGACTTCAAACTGGCGTGGAGAGCTTCACCCCATTTGGGGTTGGATGCGTTGATGGCGGCGTAAGAACCGAAGTTGAGGAGTTCACCAAAGGGACCGAGCAGAGCCACCTTCTTGGGAGTCTGCGGGAGGATTCCGTCGTTCTTGAGAAGAACGATGCCCTCCCTGCATGCTTCACGGGCAAGCTCCAAGTGGGCCGACTGGCGAAGAGTCTTGTTTGCGGTTTCAACATCTGGGACGTCGTTATCAAAGAGACCCGTCGCGAACTTGATGGTGAGGAGGTTGAGGATAGCCTCGTCGATGAGCTTGGCGACCTGCTTGTCCTTGACGCTGTTGATGAGATTCGGGAACACGGCCGGGTTACCGGGGCTCAACTCCATCTGCAGACCAGCCTTCAAAGCCTGGAGTCCGGCATCGGCATACGAGGTGGCAACTCGAGATTGCGTGTACATGTTGGAGATGGAGCCGGCGTCAGACATGACAACTCCGTGGAAGCCAAGCTTGCCGCGAAGGATGTCCTGGAGCATGTACTCGTTCATAGACATGGGGATGAGGTCGACAGAAGCGTACGAGACCATCAGGGCAGCGGGGTCTGCTTCCAAGGCGCGGATATAGGGGCGCAGCTGGTCGTTGAAGAGGTGGTTGATGCCGCCATATTGACTGGCAGTGTTTACACCACCGCGTGACTCACCGTAGACAAAGTGCTTGACTGTGCAGGCCACCTTGATGTTTCCATCCTTGTCCTTGTCCTGCATGATCTGGACATATGCATGACCAAATTCACCAGTCAAGTACGCGTCTTCGCCGTAGCTGTGTATGGGATGTTAGCCATGGCCTCGATTATTGGTAACAAATGCTTACAGTTCGCCAATGCGGCCATATCGGGGCTCCCAGGCAATATCCAGAGGAGGAGACAGAACCCAGTTGACCCCGATGGACAGCTGCTCTTCGCGGATAGAAGCCGTGGTGTTCTTGAATAGGGGCAAGTTAAAGGTGGAGGACATGGCCAGGTTGCTGGGGAAGACGGTGCCACCAGAGATGAACAACCCATTCACTGAGTCTGTAACAGTGATGAATGGGATGTGCAGACGGCTATTCTTGATCTCGTTTTCACGGACTTCGTTGACGAGTGGCAGGGCATCCAGGATCCAGTTGAACATGGGACCAAAGCCTGCGTAACATGTGTTAACAATCCATCATATCGTCAGTTCATACAAGATACTTACCAATAGTACCATGCTGAAGTTGATACCTCTTCTCAAAGTTCTCCTCATCAACCTCGGGGCCAAGCTTCAACAGCCGTCGAATACTCCCCATCTGCGCAATCTTTTCCTCCCAAGTCATCTTCTTGAGAAGGGCCTTGGCCCGGTCTCGAGGAGAGCTCTTGGACTCGGCAAGGCCTAGGCCCGCCAGCGCCGTGAGGACGTACTGAAACTTCATGATGAAGATTGGATCTTCAGCTTTGCTCCACAACTGGATTGTGGCTTCAAGCCATGATGGGGTTGTAGATCTCTCTTATAATGGTTTCCCAGAAATTAATATACTGTACGTAGTTCGGATACATTGAACCATCGCCCCGGACTATGATGGCATGACAAGGTTTCGTTTCGCGCTGGTCATAGTGTCGGTTGTCGCTGAGCGGTGACATGGGCAACTCCGCATGCCGAATGCCCTACCGGCGAGTCTTGGCACCGAGACTACGAGACCAGGGCGAGGGGATTCGCATGTCGGGAGCTCGGTCGGTGGTTTGCGCGATTGGTTGTACGGGAGGCTAGTCTGCGGGTCGGCCTGTCATCGAACTCTGGGGGATGCGGAGACGCTTGTATTAGGCGAGCTGGATGATCTTTCTGGTTATGAGGAGTATTCTTGGCGAATGCTGGGGAAGTTGGGGGGATAGATAAATGTCTCATGGGATGTCATGACACCGTAGAGGGCATCTCGAAGAGATAAGATAACAGACATGGCTGATAATCAAGTCTATTCAATCAAACTGTTCATCTATATCATTTACTCCCGAGGTCTACACGTCTATGATCTAGGATGCACCGGCTCATCTCCAATTTCCACCATCTTCTTCTCTAGCAAGGCCGTCATGTGCTTGACCACATCCTTGTACCCGTCCTCATGATACACATTGAACAGCTCCAGGGGATCCTTTTCACAGTCAAACAGCTCCCACTCCTTGTACTCCTCATCTCCCGGTCGAGCACCCTTGATGCCGAGGGCCTCGTTGTACCAGTAAATCAGCTTGTATCGCTGATCGCGGATGCCGTAGTGAGCGTATGCGTTGTGGATGATGTCGTTGTGCATCCAGTATCGGTGGTACGCAGCTTGGGGCCAACCCGTCGGTGTCTTTCCCTGTAGCAAGGCTCTGAATGACTTGCCCTGCATGTATGAGGGAGCGGGGAGGTTGGCAAAGTCAAGCCATGTAGTGGCAAAGTCTACATTGCAGATGATGTCGTTACAGACAGATCCGGCGGCAATTTCTTGCGGATAGCGGATCAAGAAAGGCATCTGGAACGACTCTTCATACATGAAGCGCTTGTCAAACCAACCATGCTCGCCGAGGAAGAAACCCTGATCAGAAGTATAGATGACAATGGTGTTCTTTGCAAGCTCCGGCTCGTCCTTGTCCATGTAGTCTAGTAGCTGACCGACACTATCGTCGATGGACTGGATTGTGCGGAGGTACCGCTGCATGTAGCGCTGGAACTTGAACTCGGCCAGCTCCCCGGCGTTCTGGAAGCGAAAGACGGTGCCGTCCTCCTTGTCGATGAGCTTGAGGGCCTTGATGTCCTCTTCGCTGGTGGGTGCGGGGATCTTTCTCTCGCTCGCCCCCTTTTCTTGCTGGACTCGTTCGCCTACGCGTCTTCCGCCGTCGGGCTGTACCAGTCCGAGGTCTTGGTATGTTAGATCCTCGGCCACGCGCATCTTGGCAACCTTTGCCGCGCGGGCACGGTTCTTGTAGTCATCGGTAAAGGTGTCTGGAAGTCGGACGGGGTCCTTGTACAGATGCTTGTGTTTATCGTCACACTCCCACGATCGATGAGGTGCCTTGTGATGGCACATGAGAAAGAATGGCTTGTTCTTGTCGCGCGACTTTATAAAGTCGAGAGACTTGTCGGTGATGATGTCGGTCACGTAGCCGGGGTTGACGTGGACGCCGTCGGACTCGATGAACTCGGGATCCCAGTACTCGCCCTGACCTGGTAGGACGGACCAGTAGTCGAAGCCGGTAGGCTGGCTGTCGACTTCTTCTCCCATATGCCACTTTCCAACCATGCCGGTCTGGTAACCGCCCGTTCGGAGGTGCTTGGCGACATTGGGAAGATGCTTGTTAATCTACCCAAGTGTTAGAATGCAACGGCTTCAATTTGGTCAAGGGAACATGCGTGATCATCCAGCGTCATAACGCCGTTGACATGGTTATAAGTGCCGCAGAGAATAGCAGCTCGGCTAGGAGTGCAGATACTATTGGTCACATAACAGTGGTTGAACAGCATGCCCTCCTTGGCAAGACGGTCGATATTGGGCGTGTTGTTAATCCCAGCACCGTAGCAGCTGATGGACTTGGACGCATGGTCATCGGCCATGATGAAGATGACGTTTGGACGGCCATTGCTGCCGCTGCTTGCTGAGTCTGTCGTCATTGTTTACTCACGTTCCTTTGACAATAGGAGAGGAATTGGGTCAATGGGAAGCACGCAAGAGGGGAAAAGAGTGACACAATGGAGAGAAAAGTGATCTGAAAGACACAGCTCGCGTGCGATCCTCTCCCTCTCATGACATTCTCACATCATCCCCCGACGCCCGAGTTTCAGGGGTCCTACCCCCACGGATCGGACCGGGGCCTCGGAGCCGTCGTGCCCCACTTGCCGGCATCACGGCGCTCGGCTCGGGGCAGCTGTCATTGGCTGGTGTACGTGCCACCATCATGACTCCTTTAGATTTGAATCTGGACGTTGGCCGAGACCCTGATCCATGATGCGACAAGCGGGAATATGGGGAGCAAACTCTGTTATCCACGTGGGTGAATGAGTTTGGACTAGTAGGGGGATACTACTGGGAAATTGGTTTCAAGGATCGTTTAACGTACGAGCTTTCAAGTCGGTTCTCTGGTCTGGGTACTGGTGTGAATGAGTGGGTGAAGGCTCACTGGGTAACGACGGGTGCTGATATGTGAACGTTCCAGCTCTTTGAGACCATCCAGTACGGAAAAGGGGAAAACATAGGCAACAAGAGCAGAGTAGAAAGAATCACGCCTTGGTATCATTAAATCTCCTCATCGCTAGTACATGTACTGTTCATCAAAATCAGCCAAGTACCCATTCAAGTCCTGCGTCCCAGCCGTATTACACGCCCAAGCGTTCAAGTCCAGGCCGACGCCTCCATAAGGCAGACCAAACAGGAGATTGGGGTCCGTGATGGGATCCGCCAAGGGGTAGCCCGTCTCCCTGGTATTACTCCAATCTGTAGATGGTTCCGTGACTGGTTGCTCGTCTTCCGTGGACGCTGTGAAGCTTAGGGCTGGTTCTGAGGGAGGCTCTGGGGCTGCGTCGCGGCTGTCGTCGACAAAGTCGGATTGGCGAAGGAGGCTGTGGATGGCGAGACGTTGTCGAATGTAGGCATCTCGGGATAGCTTGGGTGGTGGTCTTGGTGCTGGTTCTGATGTTGATAGGGCTTGGTGATCTGAAGACTCTAGCCACGACTTGTGTTGCTGGATAACTCGCTCAAGTTCTTGTCGCTATCACCGAGTTAGCTTGTGTCACTTGCAGAATGGCAATGAATGCCTACCATGGGCTTGAGCTGTGCTGAAAAGTCAAAGTACCGTGTAATAACATCCAGACACAGCTGAGCCTTATTGATAGCCATCTGCATCGGAAGCCCGGTATTATCCTTGCCGGTATACGTGCCAAACAAGATGAGACGAGCACCGTGATATGCGCAGACGGCAGCGTCAAACTCTAGCATATCCCTCTCGTCCTTGTGCTGCACAAAGTCGGACAGCACCTTGACGATCTGCTCTGCGTGGGCGAGGCACTTGTCCTTCATCAGCGCCCTCTCAGAGACAGACATTCCCTCGACGGCCGCGTGTGGTGTTGCCTCGGGGTACCCTGTGAGGAAGATGCGGTAGAGATCGCAGTGGCATTGGTGCCAGCTCATGTGCTATATATGTTAGCTGAGGTTGTCGGGAATGATCATGGCACTCACCATGATGGCATATTGAGGCGGTCGATGTAGTTCTTCGGGATTTGTCGGAGGATATTGATCACCAGGTGCCAGCTTTGTCCGTAGACGAAGGAGGTCATTCTGGAACCTCTCCATAGATGAAAACAGCTCCGACAGATTAACTTCCTTGAGAAAGACTCGTCGATTCAGTCGCATGATGGCCCGACGAATAAACGCAAGTCGGACAAACGCTGCTCGGGATCCCAACACCTCTGGCTCAAGACCCTTTCCTGGTTGGAGATACCCCGTGCTAACATGTCGCTCTTGGTGAAAGTCGACGTCTTCACAAGGGAGCTGGAGATGGATCGTGTCGGGGTCAAAGAGTTCAAACTCCTTCAGGCCAACGCAAAAGCTGTCTTCGAGCAGATACAACGACCAAAACGTCCTCCTCCTCACCTCTTGGGCCACGGGTCCTAATCTCGAGTGCTCATAGTTGAGTCGTAAAGCCACTGCCCACCTACCCGCGAGTCCAGCCATGATGAAGGCCCTGGGAAACTGTCCAACTCCTGCACGATAGCGGATGAGTAGAAGTGACGCCTGCAGCTGAAAGATGGAAGGCTGTTCGAGACGGTCGAGCATGAGTCGTTCAGCTTCTTGAGCCCAGGTGCCGCGCTCCTGGTTGTGCTTGTCAAAGTACATGGCCGTGATGGCGCATATGGCTAGCTTGAGGGCTCGGTCGATGGTCTTGTCGCGGCATCTCTGGATGACGGTGGCCTTGTGGAGGAAGCTGTACGAGGCGAGAGGATAGAGACGATCAAAGTACTGATTGACCAGACCTGTGACCAACTCATCTGAAGGTGAAGAATCTGTAGGTGGATTGACAGGGGGAACATCTTCAGCAGGTCCTGGACTCTCGTGTTGAGAATCCGAGGCGATACTCGACTGCTGACGATCCGGCGAGACGGCACGCTGAGAACTTGAACCCGCCTCGTCTCTCAAAGACGACGCACCCTCAGCCGGACCTCTCGAAGGACCAGGTTTGGAGTTTGAATACGTGCACTGCTTGTTCCTCCTCTGACAGTTTGAACATCTAGGAGTATCCCCCGAGCACCGGACCTTCATGGCCCTACACTCGAGACAAGCCCTCGTGCCGCGACACTTTGGCGGTAGCCGAGGCGCATACTGACCTCCGTGAGACCCATCCTGCTCAAAGGAGCACTGGAAACTCAAGCGTTCGCAGGTGCGACATCGCGGCACGGTTCCATCGCATCGGACCTCCGGGGAGTCAGCACCGACCGAGACCCGAGGGGGGCGTGTTGTAACTCACCTTGCGGACCCGGCACTGGACGCAGGCAGCTTTCATGGCGACCCATAAGATTAAAGATTCTGTCGTTTCTTGCAAGTTCGGGCCTCGGAGGTTGACGAGGTTTTGAACGATCCGGGGAAGCTGAAGGATCGGTTCGGCATTCGGGCAGGGGAAGCTGAAGTCAAGTACTCCGGTACCGTACCTGTCGGATATATGCGAGCCAAGAAAAGCCGTTGGAAGGATGAAGTGAGGGAGTGTCCGTTTGGTGAGAGGATACCTCAATCTGGGGTAGTGTCTGCCGCTACGGCTGTCACGCGGGCCAACGACTCATGTAACAGTATCAAAGCCAGC
This sequence comes from Fusarium piperis, assembly GCA_027886205.1. Taxonomy (NCBI): domain Eukaryota; kingdom Fungi; phylum Ascomycota; class Sordariomycetes; order Hypocreales; family Nectriaceae; genus Fusarium; species Fusarium piperis. The sequence continues at coordinate 103,275 of RZGM01000034.1, forward strand.
TCAGGTTATACAGAGACTCTCTCTCTCCTTGTTTCTTCCTTCTCGAACAAACAATGTTGAAGGAGGCAAAAGTTGCATCTCCCTAATCACAACCGTCAAAACCACCACCCTCTCTCATCAAACCCCCCAAGCACGCCATCAACTCTCGACAACCCGGTCCAATGAATCTGGATGCTACTCCCCGTTAGCCCTGCTCTCTTCCGTTGACGACACCAGGGCCTGCGATGGCGTGCGGGGTCTCCGCAAATCAAGCATCTCCGTGTCCAATCAGCTCCGGGACCGACCGAGATCCCTCGGCTGGCCCACTTTTCCGTCGGCCAAGTCCCCGAACCGTCCGGGCTATTGCCCAGCAACTCCCCGAAGCCCCTTGGCGGCATGGTTTCTTTTTGGAGTAAGACGCAGGTGCACAACGGCGGCTGCAGCTGTAGAAAAAAAAAAGAATTGTGGGAAAATGCTAGAATGATTCGGCTGCAATAAAAATAAATGCATGAACTACAGGCATTGCTAACAATACACCGGTCCTCCATTGGGCACCCGGGCGACTCATGCTAGTTACGGTCTAGCCAAAGTCCACGGATCGATGCTCTCCCAGCAGTCAGTTTCCGCTAGTCACATCGACGGTCTAACAGGAATCCTCCCAGACCGAGCTCCGACCTAGATCCCTTCTCGCACGACCCTGTCGGGTTCCCTGATGGCATATATGGCCCATGACAGCAAAACAAAACATGTTATAAAGCATCAGATGAACGTCGCATTGCAAGTCCCCATCCAGCTTCAACTACCTTGAGAGCATCGAATCCGCTGCAATGTCGCGTCTCGGCACTTTTCGTGCCTCGTACCTCGTGGCTCTGTGCTGCGTAGGATCCTTCCTCTTTGCCTATGACACTGGCATCGTCGGGGGCGTCTTGTCCCTCAAGAGTTTCCAGCGTGACATGGGAATGACGCCCGAGAGCAAGTCGACAGTCAGTTCCAACTCGGCCAGTCTCTTGCAAGCTGGAGGTGAGTCCATCTTGATATTGCCTGTTTACCCCCTGCTAATAACGACCAGCCTTCTTCGCATGCTTCTTCGTCTGGCCCTTTACCGCACGATTCGGTCGACGATGGTCCATCGTTCTAGCCTCGTGCGTCTTCAACATTGGCGCCATCCTCCAACTATTCTACCCAAACAACTCGGTTGCGACCTGGTACGCTGGACGCGTCATCTCGGGCCTCGGCGTGGGCATTGCGACCGTTATTATCCCCATGTTCAGCGCCGAGATGGCACCCAAGACGATCCGCGGCCAGCTGGGCAGCATGTTCCAGTTCTTCTTCACCCTCGGCGTCTTTACGAGCTACTGGATCGACTATGCCGTTGCCGAGCACATGCCGTCCACCACGGCGCAGTGGCGAGTTCCCGTCGGACTGCAGCTTGTTCCTGGAGGGGTTCTCGGCATGGGCATGCTTCTTACAAAGGAGAGCTGTCGTTGGTTGGCCAAGGTTGGGAGGCACGAGGAGGCTTTGGAGTCGTTGGTGTGGGTTCGAGGTGGTGAATTGACCCCTGAGGTTCAGTCAGAGTACGTGGTCAAGACTTTGGTTTTTGAATCATCTAATGGGATCTGTACAGGATGGACGAGATTCTGGCCGGTATCGCCGAGGAAGAACGTGTCACCGAGGGTCTTACATGGAAGGAATTTCTTCTTCCTGCCAACCGCTGGCGTATGTTTATCGTCATCACTCTTCAGATTGGTATGTGCAGTCTTCTATTTCAAAGGCCATCAGCTAATATCGATTCTCAGGCGTACAACTTACCGGAAACACGTCCCTCGCCTACTGTAAGCCGAACCGGATATCCAACAAGTCACAATATTCTAACAGGTCCAGTCTCTCCTCAAATCTTCAACGCCGTCGGAGCTGGTTCAAACGCCTTCCTCTTTAGCGGCTTCTTCGGCCTCGTCAAGGTCGTGGCCTGCTTATTCTTCCTGCTCTTCCTCGTTGAGCGCATCGGTCGCAGGGGTTCTCTTATCATCGGCGCTTTCATGATGGGCGTTTACATGTTGATCGTTGCCGTTATCACTGCTACTCATCCCCCGGTTGCAGGCGGCGGCATGACATCTGCTTCTGTTGCTTCCTTGACCATGATTTACCTCGAAGCCAGTGAGTCTAAACTTGAATATTCAAAGACAAGCTAGGTGCTGACTGTGGATTTAGTGACGTACAACATCTCTTGGGGCCCCGTTCCTTGGGTGAGTAGACCATGTTTATATCAAACCACCAAACTAACATTTCCCAGCTCTACATGTCCGAGATCTTCCCTACACGCATCCGAGAGGGAGGTATCGCCGTCGGAACAGCAACTCAATGGCTTTGGAACTTTGCATTCAGCCAAATCACTCCCCATGCGGTCGAGAATCTCGGCTGGAAGACATTCCTGATGTTTTCCATCTTCAACTTTGCCCTCGTCGTGTATGCGTGGTTCATAATCAAGGAGACCAAGGGTCGATCTCTTGAGGAGATGGAGCTGAGTAAGTACAACAGTCTTATTTAATGACTCCTGCTAACCTGTCCTCTTAGTCTTTAATTCCAAGCACACTCGAATCGACCTCGAACAGTCCCACAAAGACGCCTCTGGAAGTCCCAAGGCCAGTCTGCAGATTGAGCAAAACAGCGTCGAGGGCACCAAGAACTAAGTTCTGATGTGATCACCCCCAAGTTGAGAAGAGGACAATAACCAGCCTGGTCTTGGGTCAAATTTTGAATTCTTCATTGCAGTTCCGTGGAATTGGTTAGATATGGCGACCTATGCATCTCTTAGTTTAGCATTTACATATAATCCGCAATAGTATGTCGATACTCGACAGATCAAGTTTTGCTATCGCTAGCTCTAAGCTAGTGGAATGTCTAAAGGTGATCTATGGCCATGATATCATGGAGGAGCATACCTTGCCAGGCTCATTGAATCTGGTTTGGTTACAATGCTTCCACGTCATTCCTTCAAATCTTGCATTCATTTCTTTGCTTGTTGTGCTCAGGAAGCCGCAGATAGACAAACTAACTAGCCCCGGGTCAACACTGTATCGTTCAATTCTCCCACCAATTCTAACAGACAAACCTTTATATCTACTTGTTGATCTCGCTCTAATCTTCTTTACTCTATGAAACATCTTGTATAATCATCATTCAACCCCCATGGCCCAGTCTGCAGCTGCTATTGCATGAATCTGCGCAGTATCAAACACTGGCAATTCGCTTCCAGCCTCGTCCACCAACAGTCCAATCTCGGTACAACCAAGAATAAGACACTCTGCACCAGCCCTTTTCAAGTCTCTGATAATCTCATGATACTTTTCCCGCGAGTCGCTGTTGATGATGCCGCTGCAGAGCTCACTGTAGATGATGGAATGCACCGTCTCTTTCCCCTCCTCATTCGGTACAATGACGTCCAGGCCAAACTTTTCCTCCAGACGGGACTTGTAAAAGTCTTTCTCCATGGTGAAGCGCGTTCCGAGTAGTCCGACAGACTTGAAACCCGCCTTGAGGATACGGTCGGCGGTGGGATCAACGATGTGGATGAGAGGCAGCTGAGATGCCTTTTCGATGCCGTGGGACACAAAATGCATGGTGTTTGTGCAGAGTACAATGGCGTCTGCACCGGCAAGCTTCAGTCTTGAGGCTGCATCATCTAGTAAAGCACCAGCCTCGTCCCATTTTCCGGCATGTTGAAGCTTCTCGATCTCGGCAAAGTCGAACGAGAAGATGATACATCTGGCCGAGTGGAGACCGCCTTGGACTTGTCGAACGCGGCGGTTGATCTCTTGGTAGTAGGTAGTCGTTGACTCCCAGCTCATGCCGCCGAGGAGGCCTAGAGTCTTCATGGTGAGGCGTCGTTTGGGTGGTCAGAGGTTATGGTTGACGTGGATGAAGGAGTCAAGTTGCCCCGCTTTCGGTCTGCCTCAGCGCTAGTCATCAGCATCATGCGAACTTCTCTGAGCTTTGCTACGCCGACGGGATGGTTATAGGCGGTGAATTAAGTATGAAGGATGTCTTTTATTGGCTTTAACGCAAGGTCCAAAAGCACAGCCAACACGTCTTTAACAATATCGAGGTTGACATTGTAAGAGATACTTGACAGCATGCAACGAATGCCCAGGCAAGAGATGACTTGAGACAAAGTGCAACCTCACATTAAAACACAAGAGCGACACACCTAGCTCAGCCTCTTTGAGGAATTTTCCTTTAAAGTTTGTGCTTAATTACGCCCTCAGTCATACGCGAAGTTAATTGAAGTAGGTCATAAAGTGGTGTGAAGCAACCGAGTCGTTCAGAGTTAAGACATCGCAAAGATTTGGCTTCAAAAGACACCCCTTAATCCAATTGATCCCCTATTTACCCAATATCCAAATGTAAATGCCACTAATATTATCCAAGCGCCCCAGAATATGCAAACCCAAGCCCCTCTCATGATATCATGTCTCATGGAAACATTCACCTGTACCCCATTTCATGCTCAACAGCCAGACGCCTCCCCTGTCTCGACTGTACATATCCATAGCTCCATCTCCCCCCGAGACCTTGAATCTTGTTCTTGCGGTCCTTGGCGTTCATCCCTGCGACACCCTCTACTCCCGCGACCCAGGGCGCTTCGGCTACGTACCACATGGCACCGACCATACTGCGCGGATCAACGGGGAGATCAGGCCATCGGACAAACAGACTCCCGAATAGACCGATGACCATAAATACCAAGAGTCCAGCGCTGAGGCGTGAGCACACTTGGTGGGCCAACAGCGTCTGGGTGAGGTTGTACGGCACGTTGGCGAACAAGATGGGGAGGAACTGAGCCATGAGTGTCGCAACAGCCGTGAGGAAGAGGAGAAGATCTCCAACTCGGAGTGCGACGAATAAACCCGAGAAGGCGTTTGTCGGCGGCGTCATGAGGACGGACCGTGTGGGAGATTGGCTCTTGTCAGCCATTCTTCGGAAAGGCGTGATGGCCGCAACACCTAGACGAGTCAGTAGTGATCAGGATTAGACAGCAGGATAGCTTACTGGTAAAGAGCATGTCCCATAGCCAGATGACAGCAACGCCGAGGGCGGAGCACACAAAGCGGACACCAAACTGGGAACTCTCCATGGCGTCCTTGAGCTTCTTGGGCAGGTGGCCAAACGTGTCGATGAAGTGGTAGTAGCAGATGAAGGTGAGCAGACAGAGGAGGAAAACGGCAAACAGAAACCGGTACCAGAACGTCAGCGCCGCAAACGTCTGGGGAGCCCGGTGAGACTGTGCACGCGGACCGCCCTCGTCAAAGGGCGTGGTGCCGTAGGCTTCTGAGCCGTGGTTGTGGCCGTGGTGGAGGACCACGCCGTACTCGTCTCTGCCTTCGTAGTTGCGGAACGTTCCCATCTTGAACCTCTTGTCGATTACAGCATCTTTGAGAGCCCGGTAGTCGTGGAGTGGTAGAGCGCGGAGGTCTGGGTTCCTCGCCATGAGAGCGGCAGCGTTGGCAGAGCACCATGGGTTGGCTGCCACGCCTGTACTCCAGCGACGACTAATGACGATGATGGTGGCGACGAGGAGAGCTCCTATCGCGATCAGGAGAGCGAGCAGGCCGTACGCTGAGCTTTCCGATATGCCGAGTTCCAGGGCACAGCCGCCAAAGGCACCTTTACGACAGCGGCCGTGGATCTTCAGACCGATGGCTTCACTGGCCAGCGGAGCAAAAAGACTTGATCCCCAAGCTGCGAGGGCAGTGATGAACGGTAGAGGTTGACTATTGGCGAGCAGCTTGAAAGGCAGGATGACACTGTCAAGACCGTCGAAGCGAAGCGTCAGGGCGTCTTTGCCGAGAGCACCTTCAGGTCGTGAGAGGGCGGCGAAGGGCTGAAACTGCGTGGCGGCTTGGTGGATGGCACGAAGGGCCATGGCAAGCAACACGGCGATGATGGGTGGGAGGAACTTCCCAATAAAGTATCCCCCGCCCGTCAGCGTATACGTCGTCACCTCCATGACGATCTTGAAGTCTCCAGTAGGAGTCGAAACATCAGTGACGACAACCCTTGTAGGACCGACGCTCGTCACCCTCGTGGTGGGCAGCGGCGTCGACAAGATGGTGACAACCTGTCCATCTGCCTGCGTCTGCAGGATCGTCTCCACGGGTGGTGTCTCGGTGATGGTCATGACAGTAGCTGGGCGCTCGCTAGTCTTGACCTGAGTAACGGCCTTCTCGATAGGCTTCCCATCATCATCGACGTAGAATACAGAGGTGAGCCTGGTGGTTCCCGTCTCGACGTACGTGACAGGGGGACCGAAGCTGGTCTGCGTGGTAGCCAGCGTCCTGATGACGTCGCTCTCCACGTACGTGACCCGTGTTGTCTCTCGTGGAGGCTGGGTTTCGGTGGTGTACTGGGGGACCAATCCCTGTGGCTGGTCTTCTTCCGGTTCGATGGCGTATGTGCTGGTGAAGCCTGCGACGGTGTACACCATCATCGAGGCTATCGTCTTTTTCTCGGTGATGACGGCGTTGGTCGAGTAGGCTGTCACTGCCGAGTACGAGACGAGGGTTGTGGTGTATTTCTTTTCGACGAGGGCAGTAACCAGTCTAGGCTCGTCATCGTCAGTTTCAGTGGGCGTGGGTGATGTTTTGCTGTCGTCGTCGTCGGTTTCTGTTGGTGATGGTGATGTCTTGCCGTCATCTGTGGTTGTGAAAGACGGCTTATTCTTTGCCTTGTTGTCGGTAGGAGTCGGCGAAGAAATGATATCATCGTCTGTAGGCGTTGGTGATGAACCACTCTCGTCATCCTCAGTCGGGGATGGGGAAGATTTCTTATCATCCTTTGTAGGACTAGGCGAAGAGTCGTCACTGTCATCCTCCGTTGGGGACGGCGATGAGCCGCTATCGTCTTGTGTAGGTGAGGGCTCCGTCTTGTCCTCAGTAGGTGCCTCTGCAGTAGGTGCCTCTGCGGTAGGCGCCTCTGTCGGCTGAGCAGGAGATGGCTTGACCTCAACCTCGGTCACAGCATCTGCTGGCTCCTCACTTGGCTCCGTCGGAGCATTCGCAGCCTGTGTTGGTTCGGCCTCGACAGACACGACAGCTGCCTCGCTCTCGGTGGCCTGTCTCTCAACAATACCAAGCTTCCTCTTGAGAACCTCAATATCCCGCGTCTCAAATCTAAACGTTGTCCTCTTGATAAGCCCGAGGCTTCCCTGCAGGCCAAACGATCGCGTCTCGAGCTTATACGTCGAGTCTGTATTCTTGAGGTCGTGGAGCGCATAACCCACGGCACCCATGATAGCGGCGACGGCGACAATGATGAGGCCGATAAACTGCCATCTCAACGCAATAGGTCGATAATCCGACTTGGGCAGCTCCGACTTGGGATCCTCCGACTTGAATGGTGGCGGCGAGTCACTTCGGTCCTCTTCGACGGGCCACGCATTCTGAGGAACGGCCTTGTACTCTCGAGGAGCTGTCGGTGACCAGGTGTGCTGTACTGGATGTGGCTGGTGCAGGTTGTCATGGTCGAGCGGCGTCTCGAGGGGCGATGGCAGATCCCTCTGTTCATTCTGTGCAACCGGCTCGTACTCACGAGGACTGGGCTGAGACCAGGTATTCTCGGGATACGGCGGTTGATGCATCTTGACGTGATGGTAAACAATCCGATACAAACATCACACAGCGACACCCACAAGACGGGAGGCCGGTCCCTTTATTGAGAGACCGGCCCAACTCTGTAGACTATTTTCCCGCCTGCAACCCTCCAAGGCAACCTTGCATCGAAGCCTAGACCCCCAGACCTTTCAGCTGTGGCGTCCAATATACGTTCCCCCTCGGCATGCAGGACGGCCGGGGGTTCTGGAGGCTTGGTCTAGCGAGCTGTCCTAGACCTCTATTGGACAAGACCCGAGGGAGGAATGGTGTAAGGCTGAGGCTGAATCTTTTGCCAAGCCCGTTAGCGCAAGCCAAGTTGTCGGGGCTAAGCTTTGGCCCAGCAGTTAAGCTGTCCTCGCTTGAGGTCTAGACTCTGGTAGTGCCCAACGGTTCAGCTCTGTGTCCTGCGTAGGTTGCCTCCAAGATGACATGTCCCTCTCCTCTCAGTCTTCAGCAAACGTGAAGAAAACATGTCGACTTTCAAGACATGAAAAAGTATCGGGAAATAGTAAGCGGCAACCATCCATAGTGCTTACTCCTAGTCAAACATGCATCACACCATGGGGGCCTCGCAATAGAAGGCTCAAGACCGTGAATACAACCCCTGCAACTCAATTTTAGCATCCTTCAGCAAGGGTTAGGGATGCGAAAAACAGGGATGAGTCTCCTGCACTGCAGCCTGGTCAAATCAACTGCCAGTGACATGCGGTGGGTGGCTATGTTAAAAACAAGGCCCTGCCTGCTGCCGTCGGTTAGATGCATCTCTGTCTTCCAGCAGGGCTTAGCGAGTTCCCCCAACCTCTGAGTTTGTGCCGTCTCGTCTGCAGGGGTAGGGATACAAGCCACCATCAGCGGGCTCCATGGCACGTCTCAAACTGCCCAGCATTCCTATCGAATGTCTCATGGCAGGTGAGGAAGGATGAACAATGTTGCAGCCGTGACTCTTCTAAGAAATGCGGCCCGTCTATCTTTGGATCCTGACAAGATATACGGAAATAGCCGACACAGGCAACTCTGTTCCGAGCAGGTCAGACTCTGACAGGCAATACGGCACATGCGCAGCTGTTCAGCGTGTCGTGGTTGTTTTCTTTGCATTGAGTTCTAGGCTATTGATCGCTGGTGTCGAGAGGCGCTCTTGGCATTATTTCCACATTAATCTCCCATGGCAGAATCACGCAAAACTGGACTGCCAACGGGCATTATTTATTATCTGATTGATCATGAAATCGGGGCAGCTGAATTAGGCGGCAGAGATGATTCAGCCTCAGCCCAAAGCCACGGGAGAGGTTATTTGCACCAACGTAGCTGCCTGTGGTCAGCAAAGCAGAGCTGAAGGAGACTCTTTCGAGTATTTACTTTGGCGACCTACGCTTAATAAAAGTCCTTTGCGTTCAAATGCCCTAATATACATCAAATAGCCAGGTTGACATGTCAAATATTTGCTACCAAAGGCGAGTATAATTCCAAGTTCAAAGGCTCCGCCTCCGTCAGCAGCGCCTCAGCGTGAGCAGTTCATACACTAGACTCGAAACGTCCTGGTGATGTTGTGGGCAGTGCAATCCTGCGCTATGAATAGAGTGTGGCCTCTGGGTTGACAGGTCAAGGAAAATTATACTCTATCCCTATGTTGATGACCATTCAGACTCCCAATTCTGCCTTGGTTGTTTAATGTGTAGCTGAAATGCCCTCTCCCTGATCAAGGGTGCACCACCATCGCTTATTGGCCCCGAGACATGGCAACAACTCTCTTTTATGGTTACCAATGTTAATCACCTCGGGTGTCACATTCATTCCAAATACCTAGCTCAGATTTGAACAGTTTAAAATTACTCAATTCGTCGAGGCTTTCTAACCTTTGCCTCGCATAGTAAAACGCCCAACGCTATAATTGCCTTTCCAAAACACCGTCCGTTTATCCTAAGAAACTCCAACTGAATCACCAGCCAAGAATGTTAAAGACGCTCGTGCGAGGGTCAGGGACGGAACCGTCAAAGGTCTTTGCCCTGGCCGCCTCGCTCTGGACGCTGTTGTACTGGCTAAAGTACCGATCAAAGGTGCGGGATTGCGTCCTGAGCTGGGAGGAGACGTAGGTGCCGACGACCGAGACGCTTCCGACGACGAGGAGAAGAGGGAGGGCCCTGGGTGATGTTAGAGGTGGAGGATTGTGAGGCAAGGTTTGTAACTTACTTGGGGCCGGCAGTAGACTTGATCATGGGAGCAGCAACCATTTTGAAGGTCTTGAGTTTTGTGAGTGGTGTAAGTGTTGAAGTGCAAGGATTGTGGTAGCCCAAGATCTCAGATGGATGCGTGATTACAGAGTGATGATGATGAATTATGAGACCTAAGACGAGAGAAACCAGTCATTATATACCGATCTGAAAGAAGCCTTTTCCCTATGATACCGTCTCAATTCTTGGTCGCGTGTCGATAGTTCGACTCTGGAGCTTGGTGGTGCCACTGTGATGCCCACGAACCTTTTCGGGCAATACCGGGGAACCTCGTCGACTGGGATAAACACCACATGTTCAGGGAAGGAGACGAATTAATTGGTCGGTTTCTTCGTCTTGATCTTGCATCTTGATTAAATCTACAAGATCAGATGAATCGTAGATCATGGCAACCATCCCTGATGTAATATGTAACCTGAAGGTTATGTGCCCATCTTGGGTACCTCAACGGCATGTCCCTGTCTGCCCAGTACATAAGTACTGAATACTTCAACTACATCATCTACAGCATAATAGAATACATGTTTGCTTGCATCTTTCAGATTCCCATCATCTTACTCTCTCTTCTCTTCCGAATGCGCCCGCAGACTCGACTGACGGTCATGGCATAACCGGCCGAAAAAACCATCTGATGATCGGACCCGGCGTCTACCGATCCACCCACCGTCGCCAAAATTCGCCGGAAAATCAGCAGATGGCCCGGCTTGAGGCGCGGCCGTTCTAAACCATTGAAAACCTGGCCTTTTTCTTTAATCATGATGACTCTTTCACATTTCTGGACCATGTTGGCCATCTGATCGCCGCTCTCCGCGTTCGCGCGCCTAGGCCATGGTACGGTGCAGACGACAGGCCACGTCACTTGCCCACAGGCCGGCCAACGGTACCTTGTCGGTCATTTGATCCTTCATAGTAGACTTTGTCTCTTCATTAAAAGTGACTCCTTCCATAAGAATGGATACAAAGCACTTCCTGAACGCCGAAAGAACGGAGGTCCGCGCCGGGCCACTCTCGACCCATGTCCCCACAATACACCGAGTCCTGCTCCGGTTTCACGGCGATGGGCACTGCAGTGAACTGATACTCAACATCTCTATGAAAGTCAAGGAAATAGAGTGCAAGTATAAATTCTTTTGGTTGGCAACTTTTCGCTTTTCACCTTTTCTCTCCTGGGACTCGGTTTGCTTCAAGTCGCTAACCCACATGCTGCCAAGAACAAGTCAGAATGCCAGTCAACTTTATTTTGTTGATCATTTTTAGCTGTGTACCAACATGAAACTTGGTGTCGACGCCATATATCCCTCTGGCTTTCACTGACGGACTCGGGAGTAATTCCCGGCCCCTCCACAGCCGTCGCCTTGACACAGCTCCTCTAGACATGCCACCGCACATGCCTCTGCATCCTTCAAACAAACTATTCCAAAGGACAAATATCACCACACATCATCCCTTACCGCCAAACTTGTAGGGAAACCCGAGCCGGACCCCTTGGGTCGTAGCGCACAAGTCACGAGCTACAAACCCCCAGCTACACCCACCAAAACAAGCTCCCGCAGCCGAGGATCCCTTGCCCGCCGTCCAATAGCCAGCCAGCGAAGCTCAACCTTGAGCTCCTCTCCAACGCAAAACCATTCGTTCGTTGTCAAACGCGGGGGAAGGGGGCAACATCACCCGCTACCGTTCCATGAGAGGTCACCACACGTCATGCCATCATCATCTGAGAAGTCATCAGGTTCAGGGCCCCTCCCTCTTAAATAATCGAAAGCTCCCCTTGTAGCTCCAGAAGCCCTCTCTCCTGTTTATTTACTTGCGGTTTCGATCAGGTACAGAAACTATTCAATCATGACTTTACTGAGAATGCTCCGACCCGGTCTCCGACCTTTCGCGGCCCCACTCCTCCGGCCAGCTCAGTTCCGCTTCGCCGGAACGATCCACCCAGAAGGATCCCTCGGCGGTCCGGGAGGCCAGCAAGCCCCACCGCCAAACCCGGGCGGCCCCGAGGCTCTCAAGCGCAATTGGTAAAGAATCTGCATCTGTGGGCTCCATTAACAAGTGTTGACATTCCAAAAGGGTCCCCATCGCCGGAGCTGTCGGCGTGGCTCTCGGAGGACTCTACCTACTCTCCCCCGCAAGACCCAAGGTCGAGAGAACCTTTGAGGGAGACATGACGGCCGCCAATTCGACAGAGATCGGTTCCATCCCCCAGCCGTCAGGACGACCATCCCTTGCCGCCAAGTACAAGGACAAGGAGGTTGAGTCGTTGACGGAGCTAAGCGGAAGAAAGGGCGGTGGTGGGATGGGCGGCTTCAGAGCTGAATGAGTCCGCATAGACCAAACCTACCTTTCGTTATGGCTGGCCCATGGACCGAAATTGCTTACCGGGCCGGGTTCCTGAAGAAATAATGTACAAATAAATATGAATTAATTATCAACAAGAGTCTAGATGCCAACGCCTTGAGGTCTACTCAATCTTGCTTCTTCCCAGTGTCCGCCTCCTCAGTCTTCTTCTGCAACAGGTAATCCCCTCCAGTCAAGGCCTTGTACACACCTCTCAGCCCTTGAAACGGCCAATCTGTCCTCACGGTAGACTGCATCACCTTGTCCGTTCCCTCAATGTCCACCTTGACCTTGTCGTACACGGTCGGCAGGTATGTCGCCGCGTACTTTTCCCTCAGCGCCTCGTACGAAGCTCGGTCGTAGTGTGTCCAGAATTCATCCTCGGTGTAGTAGGCGTGCGCGTATAGCCACTTCTTGCCGCCGCACGCCTGCACCTTTTGCTCCAGCGCCCGGTTGTGCCGGATCGCGTCCCGTCGGTTCCCTTGCAGTGGGCCCCAGATTCCATAGTTGAGCAGGTCCGGCGCTCCGGGTTTGGAGAAATCCGAGTGTAGACCGTGACCCGAGTCCGGCTCGTCGCGCTTGATGCGTAGGGGACAGAGCCAGAGGGGGTAGATGCTAAATTCCTTGTCGAGCCAGGTTTGGAATTCTTGAACCCTTTGATATGGTACGCCGACGTCTTGTACCATGTAATAGTCAAAGAGGTTGCTCTTGTGTCCAGCCGAGTACATAACACGAGCTCGCAGTAGCGAATCCAGGACATAGCGGGTGAGACGGTTGAAAGGGGTGAGGAAGTACTTGAAGGCATACTTGGCAACCCAGAAGCCTCCACGATCGTACCGGAAGAGATAGTCCTTTATGGGGATATAATCCGCAACAACCGTAACCATGCCAAATCGAAGACCGTCTCGAACCGTCTCAACATGAAGGTAGAACCACGGGTCTTGCCGGCGGAAAAAACGCATCGGCTTTGCGCTGGTGGGGAGATCGTCAACAAGCCGCCCAACACACACCACAGTTGTGTCTTTTGAGTAGACAATTCCATCGACATAGTCATTCTCGAGCTTCTTGCACTCCTCCTTGATGATCTTGACCGTCTCGGCAGGGCCTCTCGCTAGGCGGTACTTGAGCTCGACGTACTTCTTGGCCTCTTTGAGCTGCACCTCGAGCAACGTGACGACGCCGAGGGTCCCAAAGGCCGATGCAGCTCCCCAGAAGAGATCTTGCCTCTCTGTTTTTGACGCGTGAGTGATTGTTCCGTCGGCGAGGACAATTTCGATGGAATTGACAGTGGCGTCAAACGCGCCATAGCGAAACGAGCTGCTCTCCCCAGAGGTACCAGAGAATCCTCCCCCGACGGTGATGCCCGGAAACTCCATGACGACGAGCGGTACCAGACCGTGCTTCAGAGTCGCGTCGACGAGGGCGTCCATTGGGACGTTGGGCTCGACGAGGACCGTCTTGGAATCGGTCCTCACCTCGAGGACATGGTTGAGACTGCTCGTGTCAACAGTGTTGTCGACGCGGCGATTCGACTGACGCGTGCTGTTTGTCGATCCATGGTATAGTCGAAAGGGCTCCTGCCTCTTGTGAAAGTACTTGACCCGTTCAGCAACACCGGCCACGACGGCATCATGAGCGTCCATTGCAAGGCCGAAGTGTCATGAGACTGTTGAAGGATTTGGATCAAGTTGAGGGAAGCCAACAGAAGGTCAATTCCTGTGTAAAAGACTTTTAAACGATTAAACCTACCCGTCAATGAATTATCCGACTCATCCGAGAGACGTTGCGTCTAATTTGAATCATTGATGAGCTCATGTCATTGGGTGAGTTGAGAGGCGGAGACCAAGAGATACGCCACGTCAAAGACGCGACGTAAGCTTGGACTTGTCGTTTGACCCCATCGCCAAGTAAACTACCCTACACTCTGCCGATCTTTTTAAAATTAATTGGTTCTTGTTCATTTCATGCGTGATCCTGGTATTGCACTACCTACCGAGGGTGTCTGGATTCGAGCTGACAAGGCTGTTGGGATGGTTACATGGTGCGAGAATTGCTTCAGGCTAGTCATCACCGCCTCACTCCTCGAATAAACACCAATGGGTATGAAGTAGTGGAAATAGAGCGGCTTTCGTGCTGGCAAGCTCACCTGACTTTGGTATTGACCAGGTTGAAGCATACACGAGGCAATTCACGGCCTGGCCAAGTTACGTCACAGCTAACAACGCATTGGGACAGATCAACATTAACCGAAATATAAAGGCATTACACCAACAATAAAATAATATAAAAAAGAGGTATAATACATTAAGAAAGATGCTGTTTTATGTAAATTTATTGACAAGTTCGTAGAAGAGTTAGATCTCCTTTGCCGTTCATGCACCAGTATGGTAACCTCCATCAGTCAATAAACAATTCGTTTCTGTCTCACCAAGCATCCAATTATCGCCAACAAAGACAGCCCACTTTGTGTACCTGCCTGACTAAAGTCCTCAATGTCAGCACGATGCCTGATGCCTGGCCTTGGCGACAATGGCTTCCTACCAACCCTCTGATAGGCTAGCAGCTCCTCACCCGTGAACATTATGCAGCACCATCTATATATGTAGCGGCCTCTGTCGAACTGAGAACTATCCAGTGTCGCCCGCAACATCATCATGGGTGGTCGAGATACTTGGTGTGCCCTCTGCGGCGCCGTCACGCGAGAGCTATGGTGGAATGATGAAGACAACGGTGGTGAGGACTGCTACGATCACTCTGTCATCACTCGCGAGGACACCCTGTGGCTGGGAGAATGCACCTTGCTGGCAACAGCAGAGGAGGGCTCCGAGGATGAAAGGTAAACGAGCCCTCTCAAAGATGCTGTAACTAATGCGCCTCGCAGTATTTATCTCATCCCGGCCACCTATTGGGACCATGGAGCATTCGAGTTCGACACCGAAGAAGACGGAGGTATGAGATTAGCGTACGTAAACCATGCGCTCCTCACAAACATGCCCATCTAACAACCACCAAAGCTACGATGATGAAGGCGACTTGGCAGTTGCTTACCCTGTCCACGACGCATGCTTGGAGCAGCTCCGCAGAGTCCTGGCCCCCAAGCCCATTGATCCGGGAGTCCTCTACCGGCTGTTCCAGAGATATTCTTCTCCGCCGGCTGGCCCTCTCGATATTTCTTATGGCGGAGTTGAAGAGTATCATGAGCAGTATTGGTGTTCTGCACGAGGGGCTGAGCACATCGCCGTCTCCCCGTGCTCGAGTCCTAAGCTCCAAGCCTGGTATCAGTCCCTGATCAAACCGGTTCCAAAAAACCAGGACAGATCTCCAGCCATCCGAGGGTCATCTGGGGCTGTAAATGATCCCTTTCAAAAGTTGCAGCCTGAAATCCTGCTACATATCATGAGCTACATGGTCATGCCGCATGCCTGGCACTGGAGGATCGCCTCGAGGGCCGTGGCCCGTCTCGAACTGAGGGATACCTTCTGGAAATTGAGGTTCCAAAAGGATTTGCCCTGGCTGTACGACTTTCCCAGGATAAGCAAAGACCTCGCCGACCACATCAACTGGGAGACCTTGTACAAGAGAATATGGAGGGCCGTTGTCACGCATGGCCCTGAAAAGCAACTGGCACTCGCAAATCGGTATCGGATGTGGAACATTATCGAATGGGCCGCCGGTACCTATCTCAACGACATGGGAGACGAGGATAAAGGACACCCAAGGGAGTCTACATCCCTTGTGGACGCCGTATCAACGCCCATGGCATCACCGACCTGTGTTGAGCTAGAGCACTCAATCCACGAGGAAACTCTTCTTCTCCGCGATTTCAACGACCTGCCCACCACACGGCCCAACATCGAAGTCGGCTGGACACCGCTTGGCGAACTAAAGAGCATCGCGGTGGGATACATCCCTTGGCTAGCCTCCAGGTCCGTCAAGAGGAACCGAGTAGCCATACCCATCGACTGCTGGCTCAAAGGAATCGTCATCACAACTGAAAAGAATCCAGTCGACTACCCAAGGATCATTGGTCTCAGGTTTCTATTCCCGGATGGTGGAAACGTTCAGCTTGGTGAAGTCGAAGGAGATGAGCGCGAAGAACTTGCTCTGCCTGATCACTTCATTGTCGGGTTCAAGGCGGTAGAGACGCTTACTGGGACTATCTCGAGACTGGGGTTGGTTCAGCAGCCGATGTGGAAGGCTCCTAACCGTAGGCGTCTGTTGCGAGAGTAAGCTGTGCGAGTTTCTGCTGCAACTGCAGTCTAGTTCTATTGGGTCGCTTATTTATAAGGGGTATCAAAAGAATGAAAGAAGCCTTTGAGGAAGATGCTCGGGATGCACATGGATTCTTGATAAGTAGATGTCAAGTCATCAACAGCTGTAGAAGATCCTGGCTGGGTTCCTTGCTTCTCGAATAGGACACTACCGATTCTGTGCCCCTGTGCTGATTAAGCCTCGAATCATTTGCACTACGTATCTTGATGCTAGCGAGTGCTTTGTTTGGGACTGCATCTTGATTCAAAGGACAGAACCATGTTTACTGCTTGCTTCGGTCTATGAGCCCTTTGATGCAATAAGCAAACACTTTACCAACAAGGAATAAAGGCCTACACGAATAACAACTGGTGATTAAATTTCTCTATCGGAGAAAAAGTATAGTACAGCCAAATCCTGAAATGCAGTTACCAGCGTCTGTTAACAAGGTGAACACAATCTACCCTCATGCCTTGAGCAACCCCAGTTCCAAAGCAGTCTCCCTCTCCCGTAACAAGTAACAAAGGCCTTCTCCCATTGAACCATCTTCATTTCTTCCTCTGTTCAGTCAAGACAGGTTTCCCAACCTCCCATGTTGCACCAAGACAGCCATGATACCCCAGTTCATCAGACAAGTCTTTCAGTGAAACGCATTCTCATCCCTCCTCTGAGGCACATCATGTCGATTCATCTGGCTCTCCTCCCTACGTCTAGGCGCATCCCCAGGAGCAATGTTGGTCTGATCGAGAGCATGCCCAACCCACGTGAACCGCAGCCAAGACACTGGCTCGCGCGCCGCAAACGCAACGCTCTGCTCCTCATCTTTGTAGAAGAGGGCCAGGAAGATCTGGATCGTAAAGACGGCTGCGTTGCCTGCGCAGTGGGACAGGTTCCCGAATCGATTATCCTCGAACCGGAGACCTAGGCTCTCCATGACGTACTCGAAACGCATCTTGGGCCAGTTGAAGCGCAGCTCGAGCTGCATGTCCCTCTGGACATCCCAGATCTTGATGTTTGGCTCCGCGAGCCATCCCAGCCCCAGTCGACTCAGGGTGTTTTCAACGGGACTCGAGTCAAAAGTGAGAAAGATGACCTCGCGAAGACGATTGTGCTTGATCTCATCCCTCCGACGGTTCATCTTTCGAAGTCCCATGAACAGCCGGTAGAGCCTGTGCCCGAGCTCTCTCTCCTTGACAATCTTGGACTTTCCAAAGGCAAACATGTACGGCTCGACGTGCAGCCAGTCAGACTTGCAGAGATGGCCCCAATGGCCCTTGTACTCCTCGACGATGTAGTGGAGAGGCGTCATGAGCTTGAACCAGGAGTGTCCACGGTCACCGGGCATGGTCCAGCGTCCCTTCTTGTACAGGACGTTTCTCATGTCGAGGTATGCGACGCCGGCTTCGGTGAGGGGGCTGTAGCGGTATCGCGTCCCGTCCGCGTAGCGGCCAATCTTTGTCTTGCAGAGGTGTTCAAAGTCGAGGGCAACCAGCACGTAGTCGGTCGTCGGTCTCTTGTTGAATCGTGAAGAGTTTCGGGGGTCGATGACTGGCAGGACATTGTCTAGACCTTCGGGGGCTTGGGCTCGGAGGTGTCCGCAGCGAAAGGGTGGGATGTGTGACTGGCTTTCCCCTGAGAAGAGGCCCTCCTGGTTGAACCAGGCGGGTTCCTGTGGGTTTGGCATGTTTCGACTGTATGATGCAAGTATCGATGAGTATTGGATAGGGTGTCTTGTTGTTTGTGCAAATTTGTTGATACCAGCGAGTTTGTTGATGTCCGCAGGTTGTCTCCCAGAACCGATTCTGTAGCTAGCTAGCTTGCAAATAGATCAAGGAAACAAGCCCAAGGCCTAAATGAAGCTTCCTCGAAGATTAAAAGTGAACAGGATACCAAGTCGAATGAGCCAACGAGTATCAAGACAGCTCAGCCTAATCGAGGAGAAGCCTGCGACGCGAAAAAGGGGAAACTCTCAAGATCAAAAGCAAAAAGCTCAAGTCTCAGGTCCAGATCAACCCCATTTATAGTCAGTCACACTCTTGCAAGTGATTAAGAATACCTTGAAAGGGTCCGTGGGCTGCAGCAGAAAGAGGCAGTTTCGTCTGAACCGTTTGCCCCGTGCCTCATGGTTTGTGAATAGCCCATAGCACTGGATGAACAATGAACCTTGATGGTGTTTGAATCAGTGTTGGTATAGGCTATTTATAGGGGGTTAAGCGCGTTGGTTCGTATTGTGAATGATTGTTTGGACCGTTTGGGGGGTTTTGCGATTGCATGTGGCCTATTCACCGACCTTGATTCAGACAATACTAACAATATCAAGTGCACACCGCCTTATCAAAACCTTCTCAACTCATCTCATGTCCATCACATAATCACAGCCTTGGCTTGGCCGTCAGATACGTCCCCCCTAGCTTGAGCATCTCAACCGCCTCCTCGACCATCTCGTCGACAATCTCCCCAGCCGGCTTCACGCTCGTGATGGCAGCAGCAACCTGTCCCATCAGATAAGGCGGATCTACATCTTCCCCTTCGTCCAGGTCGTGCTCGAGAGGCACTACGCCCTTATCGCATAGCCGTCGTATCTCTTCAGGCTTGTCGTGCCACTTTCGGATATACTCATTCGTCTTCATCCTCAACGGTCTTCCAGATACAACAAGCGTCCGCTGCGTACCATCAAAGCCGCATGACACAACCTCTTTCTTGTGCTCCTCACTGCATCCCGCTTCGACAGAGGCCACAAACCGCGTGCCCACCCAAACACCCGCCGCTCCCTGCATCAGCGAGCTCGCCAGGCTGCGTCCAGACGAAATGCCACCCGCTGCGACCACCAGCGCAGGGAGGCCCTTGAGAAGAGGAGGGTGATACTTGGCCGCCACGTCCGCGACAGCAGGGATGAGGACCGAGTTCGCAACGTCACCTGTGTGGCCGCCTCCCTCGCCGCCTTGAGCGCAAACCATGTCAACACCGAGATCAAGTGCTTTTATCTAGCAAGCTGCGTTAGTGAACATCAAGAAAGTGTACCTATCAAACTCACCGCGTGTTTTGGATGTCCAACCATGTTCATGACCAAAATCCCCTTGTCATGAAGTCTCTCAATCACCTCCTTCGGCGGCACACCAACCGCACTAACAAACAACTTGGCACCGCTGTCAATAGTGATATCAATCAGCTCATCCAGCTTTCCACCCGTGTAATCATGGTTCGTCTTGCGCGCATTCCCGCCAATCTGAGGAAGCGCAAGGTCGACACCAAACGGCAGGTCAGGTCGTGAAAAGTTGGCCTTCATCTCGGCGATGATCTCACGGAGCTGGTCGGGAGTGTACATGAAGCCACCAATGACACCTAGTCCTCCGGCGTTGGATACAGCAGCAGCTAGACGGCCTCCCGATGTCCTAGCCATGCCGGCGAGGACGATGGGATGCTGGATACCCAGCAGGGAGGTGAGAGGTGTTGTGATGGGACCTGGTGTCGTCATGGCGAAGGACGTGTAAGTGTTGAGTACTAGATGTAAACTGACCACTGAGTCAATCCAGGATAAACAAGTTCAGGTGATAAGGAAGTAACGTCTTATTTACTTGTCTCAGCCTCCTGCCAGCCTCCCGTGTACAAGTAGTACCCGGTTTGCGGGGATCCGGCTTTGCCATGATCAACCGGGGTTGTATGCGGGGAGATCGACTCAAGCCCGAGGCATTTCCGCTTTGGGGAACACTTGATTCACATGGTGAATGATGAGCATTATTGCCTGGATCAACTCAAAGCTAATATGAAAGATGGTGCAAGTCATGCGAGGACCATCAAATTCTCTCAATGTTACTATCTGCATTTGTCTTTCCCCTTCTCTTTGCCAATGACAGACCCTGCCAAGTTCCCATCCATCTCTCAAGTTGGTATCATACATACTTCAAATCGTCGTGGTAAGAACCGCAGTGCGTTGTTACCACGTTTCATTAGTCTTATAGCCGTTGAGACTCGTCATCAGTAAACAGCGCTCGCCTCGCTCATATCAAAATCTTGACTCCGCGTTATTCCACTCCAAATGCATGACCTTCATGCCGTTGCCCGACAACTCCTCTTGGAGGCATCACAGACTGATCCTCTTATTGAAAATGTGGTAAACGCGCTGGCACAAACGCCGGGTTCTCCGGCGCTTTTGCCCTTGTTGCTAGTGCCTTCGGGCTCCTTGCTGCATCTTCCCCTCCACGTGTCTTGTGCACATGAAGTTCATTACTGACCTCCTCCATAGCCTCTTCAGAAACAATCTTGCCCGTGTCGCCTTCATAAACTTCATCCTCTGCCACCTCGGGCTTGGGTTCAGGCATTGATGGTATACCAGGACTTGTCCCCGCAAGACCCATCTCAGCCGCAAGCTGTGCAGCAGCCTCTTTCTTTCTTGCCACTTCTTCATCTTCCTCCTCTTGCAGCATCTGCTCTTCCCGTTCAAGATCCTGCAGAGACGGCACATCATCGACATCAGAGCCAACGAGGAACGACGTGGATCGACGTCCCATCCGTAACGAATCTCTCGACGCAACAGACACCAATGTCGTCCTTGAGACAGTTCTTGAACCAGCCAGCCCAAGCGCTGGCCGTTTTCCTTTACCAATCGTTCTAGCGCTTCGACCACTCCCACCGCTTCGCCCACTACTCCTGTCGTCCTTCCTCACCATGTCGTATGTCACCTCGTCATCAAGTGGAATTGCATCCTCTTCGCCTTCACCGTCACTCGGGAACAGATCCCCTCTTGACCGGTAAGAATCCGATGTATCACCCGACCCTGTCGTCCCGCTTCGTTTCCTAGTCTTAGGCAGATTTCCATGGTCGTGTTCTTCATCGGAGCCAAGCAACGGCTCTGCTTCGCCTTCGCCGTGTCTCTGCGGGTGGTCTTGCAGATCTGCCGCGCTAGGTTTGTATCGCAGAGTACCGCCCATCTTCCAGGGCAGCTTGCTCAGGAACCCGATCGGTTGGGTACTGGGTATAACGGTCGGGTCGTCGTTCTCGCTAGGTTTCCGTCGTCCGCCTCGAGTACCGTAGCTCATTCCTCGCTTCCTCCGGGGTTGCTCCAAAGTCTCTCCAGTATTCCTTCGTTGACTGCCGGTCCCTGCCAGCAGCCTCTCCCAGTCTTCATTCCCCCAGGTCCCAAACAAACTCCCATTCTGTTCATCCTCGTACCAATCGTCGTAAAAGTCGAAGCTGTATTCTGCCCTCCCCCGAGTACGCTCTCGTTCCCTGCGCCTACGTAAGCGCTCCTCTGGGTCGCCAAGGCAGACCGCCGTGCATTGTTCAAACGAGCTTGCGAGCGATGAGAAGCAGGGGTTGATGTAATGATGCTGAAAAGACCAGATGCCGGCTGCAGCATTCTCCGTTACCGCTTCGGCGTCGTGGGTGATTTGGTTCCAGCGTTGTCGCAGGCGCGGATCCTCGAGGAATGCCATTGTCTAGATGATGAATATGACGTCGCAAACATCAGAAGCACCTAATGAGCAAAGTCCTTGATCCGGGGGTCGAGATTCTAGGAATGAAATGGAAACGACCAGCAAGAAGATTCAAGAGGGAGACATGGTCGGAAGAGCCAGCTCTGGCGCAATCAGTAGCAAAATACGCTGTAACGTGAGTTGAAGCAGGATGGATGCGACAAGACAAGGGATCGAGGTTGACGGCTTACAGTGCGAGACGAGACAGCGGCTTGTTGGTGGCACGTGCAGCAAGGTGAGACGACTAACAGCCTAGGTCAAGTTGTTGGGTGGTTGGGTTTGATTTGAGCGGTACCCAGATCTGGGCGTTTGCGTGGCTGGGGCTGAAGTACCGCTGATCAGATCCACTGCGGCTGTTCTTGATGTTTACCTACCTTGGGTCGAGGCAATCAGTATTTAATTTAGCTTCTGTTGGAATGCATTTGGAAGTCAGTCTTTTTAAAAAGTAACCCTGGTACGAAACAAAGTAAAGATTGCCGCCGAGACATCTTGTGACCCATGCCACCGTAGTGGTGGAACCATAAACACATAACCGTTGAACCATCTCAAGCCAAATCTCTACTCTCTCGCAATGCGCATGTTTGCCTGAACTCTTTCCAAGAGCTCCTCTTGGGTGGCATTATCAGCTGGGCACAAGTTCCTCTATCTCAAGGTTAGCATCGCGACTTTGGATGAAGCTAGACTCGACTCACCGCAGCAAGCCATCTGCGCAGCTCATCTCGCGTCCATGTAGTTGGGTCACCTGTGGGATCTGGAGCGGGAAAGAGACCTTGTCCGTTGTTTCCCATGATGACATATGCTGCTCCCATACAGACGGCGGCGCCAAAGGCTGAAGGATGTGAGTATTCGTCACCACTCGGATACCCTGTAGATATATGGATACTTACCCAGGACCATGTTCTACATTACAGTTAGCATAGTGTAAGTAGTGGTAAAACGAAGAGAATTTATGAAAGTGGGAAAGTGAGCTTAATATCATACCTGGGACCTCATCATTTTATCCAGGCGAGTAGGCATCTTGAATACGTGTTGGTAGTCAATCGTGGTTTGTTAGTGTTGAGGGGAAGCGAAGAGCCAGAATGGATGGAGAGCACTTGCACAGCAAGACGACCCAAACTTATGGAAAATATGATATGAAAGAAGAAGAAACCCTCAGGTGTTTGCAATACTTTAAAAATGCCTATCAAAACAGGCAACCCAAGGCAATGAAAGGTGGCCGTTCGTGACACCTGCCATGAATGCTGGCTGCCTGCGCCACACCCCGACGATGACGCCTCCCATGTCCCATCTTCGACGCCACATTGGTTACACAGGTCGGCGCTCTGCTTTCCCGAAAACCGCAGGGTGGCCCGTGCGTATCGACCGTCCGCTCCCCCGCGAAAACCAACGCACAAAAATAATTCCTCCAAAATCTACTCGAAATCGCACATCCGAGCCTTTGACAATCTTCTTGTTCAAGAACGTCACATCGAACCACCGCCAAAATGCCTCAGGAGGTCGCTGATATCAAGAAGGTACGGGAGAATGAAACACAGGGGCTTTTCGCCCGCGATTGAATTGCTGAAATGCTGACTGAATTTAGTTCATCGAGATCTGCCGTCGGAACGACGCTTCGTGTACGTCTTGACGATATACCCTCCACTCGAGAGTCCCCGAGAAACGAAAGAGTCGATTCCTAACACTAAACAGCCGCGCGGATCAAGAAGAGCAAGAAGACCAACAACGTCAAGTTCAAGGTCCGATGCCAGAAGCACCTCTACACCCTGGTGCTCAAGGACAACGACAAGGCCGAGAAGCTTAAGCAGAGCCTTCCCCCCAGTATGCGCCTCTGACTGTACTTCTGGGAGAGCATTACACTGACACAGCTTGGCAGCCCTCCAACTCACCGACGTCTCCAAGAAGAGCAAGAAGTCTGCCTAAGAAGATGGTTTGAAAAGGGTTGCTTTGGGTGTGGGAGGATTCACATGGCACGAATGGGCGTCTCGGGATACCTTGCATTTCATGTGCTCTGAAAGGAGGATACTCGGATAGAGTCCAAAAAGTAAAAAGATCGATTCGAGTCACGACGTCGTCCACTGTGATGGTTTGGATTCTGCTAATTACAGGACACCTTGGACTTGGTAACGGCGGACCTGAGCGCTTTCAACCTGGGCTAGAGGGGATAGGACGTCCTCTTTCGTGTTTTGGGAGAAGACGACCAATTCTTCCTTTTCGCCCTCTTCAACTTTCCATCCACCCCAAACCCTCTGATTAGGGTTTGTGTTGCCGACATATTGCTCAATGTTGCGATACTGCTCCTGCAGCTCATCCTTATGGTCAGAATCGACCGAAATTCTCCAGATACTGAAGGAACCCTGAACAAGGAGGTCACCCCGCACTTCATCTTCACTGCCCGCAGCTTTCATATGGAAGAGCACAACTCCTTCAGGGCCTTCGGCGATGTACTCGAGGAGACCTCCCATGGCAGACTTGTTGACATCGCTCTGGATCCATTCTCCATGGCCCTCAGGGGAGTCCCAAGGTGCAGTGATGACAAGGTATGGTGGGTTGGACTTTTGAAGGTAAAAGTTGCTTGGGTAGGTGTATGGCTTTCCCTCGAGGAGATGGGGTTGATGCTCGCGGATCCACTGAGCCTGGTCGTCCTGGCTTGCCTTGAGGAGCTTGAGGAACTTGTCCTCGTCGTAACCGCTCTTTAGCTGGATGAGGGCAAATTCGTTGACGGGCATGATGGCTTATTGGTATGAATGAGTTGACATGAGTCAAGGTGATCCGAGGTGGTAGCTGGTTGTCATAGAATGCGGCAATTAGGCATCCCCACTGACGCTGACACAGGGGTATTGGATATTGTCCCCATCGTCAACCAACACAAAGGATGATGCAGCAGGTTACCGTGGTATTCGTAATCCCTAAGGCTTGTCGTTGATAATCCTTGACCAAGAGCATCACCAGCGTGGCTCATGATGTGGCGGATGACTTCGTACAGACCGTGGCTGAGACTCGGCCGAGTTGCCCAGTGCTCCGTGTCATCCATGATGCCAGCACCTCGGCTCATTCATCCCCTGGATTACCGCCCTCCAGGTACTTGAAGAACGTCAGCGTGTTTCCATCTGGATCCTTGATGGAGAATTGTCGAAAGCCCCAGGGTTGATCCTGTATCTCATCTGCAAACTCGACATCATCCCGGGCTTTGAGGGAGTCGTGGAGTTGGTCGAGCTGCGTGGTGCCCAAGGCGATGTATGCTGAACTGGGATTGGCAGAACGACCGCTGGGCTTGAAGAAGTAGATGTTGGCCGCGGCCTTTTCACCAGCAAAGATGGAGCAAAAGGTGAAGAGGCTTGGGTCACCATCCTCGGGCTTGGTGCTGGCAAGCGTGAAGCCAAGGGTGTCAACATAGAACTCGAGAGTCCTCGCTATGTCATAGGACTCAAAGGTTGGAATGATCTTCCAGGCCGAAGCGACGGGGGGCGTTCCAGACATTTTTTCCGTCTCGATGGTTCACTTCTCTGTGAGGTGAAAGGAGGAGATGTGGTGTCGTCCACTAAGAAGCCACCAAAAAGGATACGGATACGGATACGCAAATCCGTTGCATCTGCAGCTGCACTGCAGGCACCAGCATTATCTTGGTAAACTCTTGTCGTCACATAAACTAACTACGCCTCTTCTGCGACGTAATTGCCGGGGCGTTTGCAACCCTTTGCCACTGATTGATGAGAAAGATGGAGGCTCAGGTAGCCATGGATTTGTCCCGTCTGTGCTGTGGCTGGAGCTGTAACAATCAAGGACTAAACACAAGATTAATCCCCTGTAGACGCATCAGCCAACCAGGACCTCCCATGATAATCTGAGAGGTCGTCACACGCCAGTTTGTCTCGTCCTACGTTACCGTACCGTTGTCGTCCTCGATAGGAATTATCGTCATCGTCATCCATCACGCGCCCTCGAGGAATTTTGATCCCATTTCTCAACGTTGAAAGAGCCGGGACTCGCCGTTCTCCCCTCGTCTGTTTGTAGACCCTGCACCGTCCGACCTGACCTGTGCTCCATATTGATTGCTTCTTTGTTTGTCTCCCCCTCTCGGTTGGTGCATCTGGTCCGTGGTGTATGTACGAATCGACAAATCGCGGACGATCCCGTACGAGTCGAGAGTGACTGACCCCCGGCATGTAAGTCCCCAAAGAGCCTTGGTGGTGGGCTGGAGATGCCAGATAAAAGCAAAGCACAAGTCCCCTAGACCGCCTTTTGGCGTCTTCCAATTGGCGGTCTATCATTACAACACACGGCTGCACTCGACGGTGATTGTTGAGACGACCTCATCACTCCTCTCACATACTCGTCTGCCGCATCTACGGTACATGTACTAAGTCAGTTACCCAGCCTCTTGCTACGTTAGCCTCTCAAGTCAGTCCAGTCCGTCTGAGCGTTGTAGCCGCCATCAAAGACACCTGCATCATCGGCCACACACATCCGGACCCTTGCCTATTCCGGACGACGCCGTCACCATCTTGCTGCATCCACTTGAGTTTGACTGGGCTGGCAGCTCGTCTGACATTGGAAGTGTGCCAGAAGGCAGGTACGGTGATCCAGGTACCAAGCTGAAAGTGCGGGGGGAAAGAAGGCTTTAACATTGACTGCTTTGCGCATCATACACACATATCCGCATCCGCATTCGCATCACATCGCCTCGCATGGCATCCATGGGAGTTGTCTGGGACTGCAACTAAACGCTGGGCTCACTCCTTCCGTGACGCTACCTACGATTGGATCCTCTACCCGTTCATTTGCGTCTTTGGCTTGCATTTGTTGGGGTGCGAGTCCGTTACTGCCCGTATCGTATCCGAATTCGAGCCTCTTTTTACTTCCCAAGTCTAGCTTGAGCTTCCTCATCCCATATTATTACACCCCCGCTCTAGACTCTTTTTCTCCCACCCCTGAAGCGACAACCTAAACAATCAAACAAACAACACAACGCGCGACAACCTCTAATTACCTGACCATTTCAACTCTGATCCTTACTCTTGTCGTTCTTCATCTTTCGATATTGACGCCATCTTTTGTCTATCCATCTACAACCGCGCTCTCGGCGTCGTAACATACTCCCTCTCGCACAGACTTTGGCGCCGCACACTGACAAGGTACGCTGACCTTGTTGGCGTTTGCGATTCGACCGACACCAGGATCCGAGACGCGCGATTCTCTCTCAATCGCAATTGTGATGCCCTCGGTCATGATCAACGGACACAACGGGAGCCATTCCGCTGT
Organism: Fusarium piperis; assembly: GCA_027886205.1. Classification (NCBI taxonomy): domain Eukaryota; kingdom Fungi; phylum Ascomycota; class Sordariomycetes; order Hypocreales; family Nectriaceae; genus Fusarium; species Fusarium piperis. Next base: position 130,443 of record RZGM01000034.1, read on the forward strand.
CGATGGCTCCGATTCGGGTTCCGAATTCTCAGGTGATTCCAGCAATGGCTCCGCAGGCGCCGTCCGCCGTAGGTTGGACCGCAAGATGTCGAGCCCCATGGCGCCTCCTTTCATGGTTTCGGCCCCGGGAAAGGTGATTGTCTTTGGCGAGCACTCGGTCGTTCATGGCAAGGTATGATGCTCACCCCCTTGCAACGTCAATTGCATACTTATATCGCCATTGATGTATAGGCCGCCATCGCTGCAGCCATCTCGCTGCGATCATACCTTCACGTCACCACCTTGTCCAAGTCGAAGCGCACCGTTTCTCTGCGATTCCCAGATATCGATCTTGTTCACACCTGGAACATTGACCAACTGCCGTGGGAGGCGTTCCAGCAACCATCCAAGAAGAAGTCATACTACTCTCTCGTCACCGAACTCGACCCCGACCTTGTCGTCGCCCTTCAGCCACATATCGCCGTCGTCTCCCCCGATCGCCCAGAAGAAATCCGCCGAGTACACCGCAGTTCAGCATCTGCCTTTCTCTACCTCTTCCTCTCACTAGGATGGCCTTCGTTCCCTGGCTGTCTTTATACTCTACGGTCGACAATACCAATCGGTGCTGGCCTGGGTAGCAGCGCATCCATCTCAGTCTGCCTCTCGGCTGCGCTTCTTCTGCAACTACGCACCTTGTCTGGCCCTCACCCAGATCAGCCCCCGGATGAGGCTCGACTTCAGGTGGAGAGAATCAACCGATGGGCCTTTGTGTCGGAAATGTGCATCCACGGGAACCCCTCGGGCGTGGACAACACTGTAGCCACACAGGGCAAGGCGGTGGTCTTTCAGCGTACCGACTACTCCAAGCCGCCATCTGTTAGACCTCTCTGGGACTTTCCCGAGCTGCCTCTGTTACTGGTAGACACCAGACAAGCCAAGTCGACTGCGCACGAGGTGGGCAAGGTAGCAAAGCTTAAGCAAACTCACCCCAAGCTGGTCGGAACCATCCTGGATGCTATGGACAGAGTTACAAATACCGCTGCCGACTTGATTGAGGATATTCACTTTGATAATGAGTCAGAGGAGTGCCTTACCAAGGTTGGTGAGCTGATGACCATTAACCACGGCCTGCTTGTGTCGTTGGGTGTTTCCCACCCTCGTCTGGAACGAGTAAGAGAACTTGTGGATCATGAGGGTATCGGCTGGACCAAGCTTACTGGTGCCGGCGGTGGTGGTTGCTCTATTACGCTTCTCCGACCCGACGCGCCGGCAGAGAAGCTCCATAAGCTGGAAGAGCAGCTCGAGGATGAGAATTACGCCAAGTTCGAGACTACACTGGGTGGTGATGGCGTCGGTGTGCTGTGGCCTGCCGTCCTCAAGAACGGCACCGTGGAGGATGACGAGGGTGGTATGGAGATTGATCTGGAGAAGTTCCTCAACGCCGAGGGTACTGAAGGAGTTGAAAAGCTGGTCGGCGTCCACGGCGACACTGGAGAACGGGAGGGATGGAAGTTCTGGCGGGTCGAGAGCCGATGAAACACAGTCCCTTGAGACAGGGCGTCTTATCTCAGCTTACCTCAAAGAGTTTTCACTCTATGTACTATATGGCTACGAGCCAGGTGACGTCCGTCATGAATTGGGAAAAAATCTAGAAGAAAGCGAGTTGGTAGGCAAGGGAAAGGACGTGCTTGGCTTGGGAGTTATAGGTTGCCACTGGGGGGGTTCATATATATGTTATAATTCAGTAATGCGAAATGCTCTTCTATTTCATCTTGCCTGCTTGTGGACCTCTTAGAAATCGTTGCTGGACGCTCTCGTGAGACGCACCAATTCCGACTCGCATGCTTCATCGACAACTCATAACATCATGACAACTATACAAAGCACAACTAAACTACTCCTGAGCCTTCTCGCCTCCGCTCTTTAGCAGCGTCACTCGGTACTTCCAGTATCCCTCTCGCACAGGATCCCACTTCTCACCCAACCGTCGCAAACACAATTCAGCCTTATCCTTGTCGCCCTCTTCATCGTACAGCTTGGCCAGGAAATCCAACGCGTGCGAGCTGCGCACCTCCTCAGCACCCTCGCCCAATCCACTTACAAAGCCCTCCGCAAACTCCTTGACAGATGTCAAAGGCCGAGCGCCCTTGGCAAGGATGCCAAAGAGGTAGTTCCAGGGTGATTGGTTTTGCGGTGCAAGATTAATCTTTTCCTTGGCGTAGTTGATCTCTCTATCGATGGTCTCTGCTGGAACACGCGGGTCTGCTTCGGTAGGCCCGGAGCCGGCCGTTGAGGCTGTAGGGTCTGAGAAGACGATGTAGAAGCGGTGCGACCAGGCAGAGTTGTTGCGCACGTCCTCTTCGATGTGGTTCTGCATCGAGAGGAGCTCACTCATGGTCCACATCGACAGCTTGCCCACGAGATACTGACGATACGACCAGACGTGGTAGTTCTTGGCGTCCTCATCTAGCATGGTGGTGATGAATGCCGTCTCGGAGCGAGCCAGCTTGCGGACAGTCGCGTCGTCCTCCTCGATGAGGGGGTAGTAGTAATCCATGAGCAGCTGGCGATGGTTCCAGATCTGGTAGTTCTTGAGGTTTGACAGGGCCACCTCGTTGAGCCACTTGATCTCGTCGGGGATGCTGAGCTTGAGCACCGATATGATCTTGAAGCGGAAGAGCCAGACGGTGTAGTGCGCTGGGTTCATCGAGATGACGTGCGCGGTGAGACGGAGGGTGCGAGGCGAACACTCGTCAGCGGCCATGACGGCGCGGAGGTACGAGACGGCTAAGAAGCTCTCAGTCAGCTTTTGCAGTAACGTCTAGCTGTGCTGTCGAGACGTACCCTCGGCGTAGTCGTCTGTGTAGGCGATCTGAGCGAGGGCATCCTCAGGCTCGTCCTGCGGGATGGGGATAACGTCGTCCCACTCTGGGTCCTGGGCCAGAGCACCAGTGATCTCTCCGTAGAGATCCCTCTTGAGAGCAGCCATGGCCTTTCTCCTCTTCTTTTCCTCGGCAACCTCTTCCTCGGAAACTGGTTGTCCACCCGCAATCTCCCTCTTCCTGAGAAACTGCCGATGCTGAATCTGCAAGCTCGTAAGCTTGGCGTGCTTAAGCGCCCTCTGCTCGAGCTCGTCAGGCGAGTAAGTCCCAATATCCCTCCCGGAGCGGTCCTTCCCCCAGGCGTAGTCACGCGGCAGACGACGGATGGGCAGGCCCTCCTTTGTGACAAACTTCCAGAACTCGCGCTCGGAGCGGTTCGACAGGGGCAGGCGGCGGTTCGCGATGGGTAGGACGAGGTTGGCGTGAGTAAAGGTCTTTTTCTCTGCGGGAGAGAGGGAGGCGAGGCCGACTTGCTGACGACGCTTCTCGACGGGGTTTGTCTGGAAGAATCGCTGCTCGGAGCGTTGGGAGATGGTGTCTGGAGGAGGTTCCGAGGTGGCTAATGCATGTCAGCTTTAGATAATTGATAGATCCATGTAGGGAAGGCGACCTTACCTTTGGGCTCGGACTTGGAGCTGCCTTTTGTCTTGGGTGGCATGGTTCGGGTTGGACGAGTTGGAGAGTCGGGTTCGGGGATGGTTTGATGGGATGGTGGGGTTGGCACATGCACATGTCCAGGCTAGGCTATTTCTTTAGGCTGGAGATGCCTGGCCAGGATGTTTGTTACCCCGCCAAAAGTGAAGCTATTGTTCTACAACGCCATGCTTGGAGAATAATATCAAGAGAATATCGTGTTGGTTAGGAAGCACGGTTCGTACGTAGGTAGACACGAGAAGCAAGGGGTAATCAAAGTCGTCTTGGTGACTGGTCTATCTAGCTGAAGCTTCCGATGCTGATGCCTCTCATCATGTCGTAAACTGGGCGCTTCTCCAAATTCATAACCTCGATGAAGCTGTTTCCTCTATTTCGACCCGGGTATCTTAGAATGTCATTGCTCGCTGTTCCGGCTGCCTTTTCAGCTCAAGCCCCCTTGAACCTGGGCTTCTTCGACACATTGGCCTTTGTGGAATCTTCGTTCAAAACGCCCTTTGTCTTGATAGCCTGTTGGCCCGCAACCTGTGCCTTGTTCGTGACACTCGTAGCACCAGTAGTCGAAAAAATCCTGGCGGCAGCGGCAAGCGCCGTCTCTGTCGATGTCTGTCCCTCGTCCCGCGGCCATCCCTACAAGGCGCGAAAGTTCTGCGACATGATCAACCACCTCTTGACGCCCTTGGGCGGGTTCTTGACCATGGCCTCCCAGTTGGGCACCAGGACAAACGTCTCGTGAAACATCTTTTGCGGCGCCTCCCTGCCCTTGCCGTACTGCACCTTGCCCATGACGTTGACCAGGATGCTCATGCGACCTCCGTTCTTCTCCACCTTGGCGCCTTCGTAGACGTTCTCGGGGGCGCCCATGCCGAAGGAGGGGTTCACGACGTGCGCGTCAAAGGACTCGAGCTCGTAGAGTGCGCCTTGGCCTTGGGCCTCGAGGAGCTTGGAGTAGTCGGCGGGGGCGGACAGGACGGCGCCGTTGATGGAGATGTCGGCGGGGATGGGGTACCGAGAGGAAGAGTTGATGTAGAAGGGGAGGAGCGCGCTCTGCTTGTTGACGGCTTGGTAGTAGTGGGTGACAAAGACTTCAGCGGCTGGAGGTGTTTTGTTAGCCTTGAGCGTTGTGAATGCTGGAGTTGATGCCTACCTTCGCTGGCGACTCGCACCTGAGTATCCTCGTCTGGGAGAGCCATGATGAAGTGTGTGTGCGAAGAAACAGTATTCGATGGTCCTTTGATCGAGGAGAGGAGATTATTGCTGTTGTTATTCGAGTTTGAGAGTTTGGCGCAAAACACAAAACGGAAAGCTAGAGAAGCTGTTCTGCCTGCGATAGAACTTGGAGAGGTACGGTTATCGGTTAGCTCAATTCACACTGTGCACGTATGCCGCTTATCGCCCATTTTGGAGCTCCAGGTGACGCGATGCAGCCATTCATCCCACTTTGTCAGAGGGAAGCGTTTGTTTCAATTGACGGGCCAAGGTTGTCATGAGGGCATTCCGACTTCAGTCTCTGCGCGGCCTGCGCCAGGCCCAATCAAGACTTTCTCGTCCGTCCAGTTGGGTATGTCCAGGATGTCGAGTGTATCAGGCGTCTCAGCATCGATGGAGCTCGGATAGCTCGTCGGACAAGTCGAAAGAGAAGCCATATTATATCACAACACCCATCTTTTACGTCAATGCTGGTATGTTAGAGCCGGAAATCATCTAGAGACTTGCTCATGGTGTATCTAGCACCGCACATCGGCCATCTCTATTCAATGGTCCTGGCCGACGTCCTTAAGCGATGGCAGCAGATCAACGGCAAGGAAGCATTCCTATGTACTGGCACCGACGAGCACGGCATGAAGATCCAGCAGGCAGCCGCCAAAGAGGGAATGCCGCCCAAGGAGTTCTGCGACAACAACGCCAGCAAGTTCAGGGACCTCGCTGAAGTCGCCAACATCTCTCACGACTTCTTCATCCGGACCACCGACGAGGACCACAAGCTTGTCGTGGAGCAGTTCTGGCTGCTCCTCAAGACTCGTGCCCCTGAAGGTCTGGGTTTGTACAAGGGACAGCATGAGGGTTGGTACTGTGTCAGTGACGAGTGCTTCTATCCCGAAGATCTGGTCCAGCCGAGTGTGGTGCCACAGACGGGACGCAAGATCATGGCCAGTATCGAGACGGGCAACGAGGTCGAGTGGGTCACAGAAGATACATGGTTCTTCCCTCTGTCCAAGTACAAGGAGAAGCTTCTCAAGTTCTACGACGAGAACCCCGACTGGATCCAGCCAGCCCACCGGATGAACGAGGTGAGGAACTGGGTTGAGCACCACCTCGAGGACCTCTCCATCACCCGTCCAGCGTCAAGATTGAGCTGGGGAATCAAGGACCCTGAGGATCCCTCCAACACCATCTACGTCTGGGTCGACGCCCTCATCAACTACATCACCAAAGCCGGCTTCGGCTCCAAGTGGCATGTCGACAGCGCCGACAAGGGCATCTGGCCAGCAGATGTGCAAGTTGTCGGCAAGGACATTATCCGCTTCCACGCAATCTACTGGCCCGCGCTGCTCATGGCCGTAGGCCTCCCTCTGCCAAAGAAGATTGTCTGCCACAACCACTGGACAATGTCCAACCGCAAAATGTCCAAGTCTCTCGGCAACGTCGTCAACCCCTTTTTCGCGGTGCAGCGCTGGAACCTGGACCCCCTGCGGTACTTTCTCATGCGCAACGGTAGCTTCAAGGGAGATATGAGCTACGCAAACGACTTCATCATTGTTGCGTACGAGAAGGAGCTCCAGGCCAACATTGGCAATCTGTTTAACCGCATCTCGAGGAACAAGACTGGCAGATGGTCAACTCTTGAAGCTACAGAATTTGCTCGAGAGGGCAAGTTTAGTGAAATTGCTGGGTTGGCTGCTCAGGGGCCTGATTTGTTGAGTCTCGAGTCGACTTTGGAGACTACGCCTGAAAAGATTCGCAACGAGATGGATAACATTAACCTGAGTGGCGCTCTCCGGGAGATTTTTGAACTCCTTCGAGAGGTGAGTGTTCCCAAAGCTTTGTTGGACTTGTCAGTAGCTAACGTTTGACAGACCAACCGCTACATCTCTGATACCGCCCCTTGGCAGATGGTCAAGGATACCAGCCCAGATGCTCGAGTCCGTCTCAACTGGGTCATCTACCAATCCGCCGAAGCACTACGCATCGCAGGTATCCTACTCCAGCCTGTCATGCCAACCAAGGCGGGCGAGCTGCTCGACGGCCTCGGGGTCAAGCCAGAGAGGCGCACCGTCGAGTTTGCGGCAAAGGGCGCTGATCTCGAGTACGGCGTCGCACCTCTCCAGCCTCAAAGGCTTAGTGACAGCGGCAAGAAGATGGACCCTAAGCCTAATGCGTGGACGTCTCTGTTCCCTCCAGTGTCGGGCGTCGAGCTGCCAGACTATGAGGCCGTGGCGGGACAGGCTGCGCCGACAAAGGCGGGCAAGACCAAGAACCGTCTGAGCCGGGTGGCTGCGTCTCTGGCTGAAGAGGCTCGACAGACTCCAGGAAACTGACCAGTTGCGAAAATGATGTGGTGTAGATGTGTACGAGGAGAAAAGATGGATGTACAAAACATGTAGTCTACGATACTGTAAAATAGCATACCCAATTCCTCACTCGCTGTATGTGGTGCCCCATCTCGATGAATTTTTCTCCAATCGTTTTAAACAGCTCACGACAAACCTACAACTCACATCAATCGCCAAAATGAGAATAAACCAAAACACAGGAAAGTCAATGCCCTCTATTACATGGACACTGACTAATTCCTTGTAGCCGTCTCGACTCCAGGGGTCCTGCTGGTCCCGTACGAGTCGCACCATGTGCAGCAATACCACGCATGGATGCAAGACCCTGTGAGCTTCCTATCACCGACCTCGAGACTTTACAGGGCTGACATGAGAAAAGCACATTCAAGAGGCTACGGCCTCGGAGCCCATGACCTTGGAGGAAGAGTACGAGAACCAGCAGTCGTGGCGCACTTCTTCAGACAAGCTCACCTTTATCGTGTGTGCGCCGCTTGAAGAGGCTACATCTGTCGTCAAAGCTGGGACAGCGGATGCGGATAAACTCATGCGAGGCGACATCAACTTTTTCCTCCACACCTACGAAGCCTCATCTGAAGAAGAAGAAGCCCTCGCCCAAGCGCAAAACTGGCTCACGGGTGAAGTAGACGTCATGATAGCCTCCCCGACACACCGCGGGCGGGGCATAGGCCGGGCTGCCGTGCAGGCTCTCCTCGCGTACCTCCGCAGACACATGGATGAGATGCTGGCCGAGTACGGAGGAGGTGAGCTCAAGGGTCTCATGGTCAAGATCAAGGAGGGCAACGCGGGGAGTCGGGCGCTGTTTGACAAGATGGGGTTTGAGCAGAGGGGCGGGGTTAATTACTTTGGCGAGGTGGTCATGGTGAAGGGGTGGGATGATGGCGGAGAGGAGGAGAAGGAGTATGAAGAGCTGGGGTATGAGGGTATCACGGGATAGACTGGGTTCTTGGTTCACATCTAGATAGATACAGGCATTGACCGGAAATGAGCATCTCCGAGGTGAGTCTCTTTCGTTATCATCAACTCCAAGCTTATCTTCCCATCCTCGGCCCCATCCCGAAAACCCCCACTCTTGCAACACCTCGACTCCATCGTCATGGTCCCAAAAGATTCTCAATCTGGAAGCCTCTTGGAGACCGGCAGCATCCCCGGTGCTTGGCATTCCCAGCCATCAAAGGCTTCTCATTCGTCTATGCGGACGTAACCCGGCGTTTTTAAAGGCGGGGTTGAAGCTTCGAGGCCAGGGAGGGGATCTTTTGTATGGAGCTCTGCTGCTCGAACCATCGATATCACACCAACCGGTCAGACACACATCTCCGCACGACACCCTTTGGGTATTGGTCACTGCTGGTTTGATGGATGCGAGTGATTTACGAAAAGATTATCATTAGTCAGTACCTTTTTGGGTTGCAGCTAGAGAAGTAAGGTTGTGTCCAAGCATAAATATCTAGCTCGTCTTCCCACCCTTCGGCCCATCGGTTGGTGTTTCTTTGTGACCCATGCTCCGAAGCCTCTGATACATACCTTTTCACCCTCATCATGTATTCCAAGGCCCTTCCTCTGGGATTGCTCTTTGGCACTGCTGCCGCCGAGACTATCCACGGCGTCGTCGTCTTTAGTCGTCATGGAGATCGTATGTCTTCCCTCCATCTCTCTTACACAAAACACACTAACATCCATAGGAACCACCAAGTGGTATGGCGCTCAAGCCCTCACCCCCCTCGGAGCGGAGCAAAACTTCCAGGTCGGTAGCGACTATAGAAGCCGCTACCTCTCATCCGAGTCGACTCGCCAGATCCTCGGCATCTCGGAGGATGAGTACAAGCCCTCGCAGATCTTTGCCAGCGCTCCTGATCAAGGCATCCTCATGAACACGGCCACTGCTTTCCTGCAGGGTCTCTACCCTCCCCTGGCTGATCTGGACCCCAAGATCGCTTCACAGACTCTCAACAATGGATCTCAGAGTCAGGCACCTCTTGATGGGTATCAGTATGTTCGGCTGCACTCCATCAGCGACAACTCGCCCGACACCATCTGGATCAAGGGCGACGACGCATGTCCCAAGTACGTCAAGGCGTCCAAGGCCTTCATGGACAGTGAAGTGTTTGCCCAGCGCACAGAGGACACCAAGGAGTTTTACGAGGGTTTCTACGACGTCCTCTCGGACGGCGTGTACAACCTCAAGCCCGAGAACATGACGTACAAGAACGCCTATAACATCTTTGACCTTGTCAACGTTGCACGCATCCACAACGCTACTTCCCCCGCCCGCAACGTCTCGGACGAGGACCTCCTCCAGCTCCGAACCCTCGCCGACTCTGCAGAGCTCGGCCAGAACTGGAACGCCTCCGACAAGGCGCGGGCCATCGGCGCCGAGACTCTCTCTGGCGCCGTCCTCGCCCAGCTCAACGAGACGGTCACCTCAGGAGGAAAGCTCAAGTTCTCCCTCTTCGCCGGAAGCTACGACACCTTCCTCGCCTTCTTCGGCCTCGCTGGTCTCCTAGACGAGGACCCGTCATTCCACGGCCTACCGGACTACGCCTCCACCATGGCCTTTGAGCTCTTTACCGAATCCGACGCATCCTCTTTCCCTTCGGATCCCGAAAAGGACCTCCGCGTGCGCTGGCTCTTCCGCAACAGCACGTTTGGCGAGCTCGAGACCTTCCCCCTCTTCGGCACAGACGATGATTCTCTCCCGTGGTCAAGGTTTGTCAGCGAGATGGAGGAGCGCGCCATCACCGACGTGGGAGACTGGTGCACAAAGTGCGGAGCCAAGGAAGACTTTTGCGCAGCCTACGAGACAGACGATGAAACCGCCGAGACCGACGATGAAAAGGACGAAAGCAAGGGCGGCATGTCCAACGCTGTCGCCGGTGTTATCGGTGCCATGGTTACGCTGGGTGTCGTGGCCATCGTTGGAGCCATCGCTTTCATGCTCATGAGGCGGAAGAAGACTGCTGTTCATGAGAAGAGCAGCGTCAGGAGTGGAAGCACTGATGAGAATGCTGCCAAGGTTTAATGTGTAAAAATTGTGTGTTATGAATCATGAGGAACGGTCAGATTGTAAGAAGGAATAAGCGTTGTTTATGTATCATCTGTAATTGAATAGCCATTCCTGGATACATCCTGAGCTTATCATGGTATTGTTTCTTCCGTGTGTAACACGTACAGCTCATCTATTCGACAAGACGGACAGAGCCAAGTCTCTTTCAATAGACACGCAGATGATTTCCCGAGAAAAAAAAAATATACTCACTGAGGTATAGTAGTGTTTATACATGTGAGCTTCCTTCCATCTGGGCCCGTCTCGTTACCATGCTAGTAAACCCTGGCACTGTCATCAGCCTTGAACCTGGGCATTCATTAGCATTTAAAGCCGAGACTCAAAAACCTACAAAGGACAAGAAGCAAATAAGTTATCAAGGGGGATAGGTCCGCCACTGAACTGTAGAGTGTACTGAAATGGTTCGATAGAGACTGGATAGAGCACCTCAAAGGCCCAACAGGGTCGAACAAGGCCAACACTCAAAATACACAATCATACACGCATGAAGAGTTCCCACAACCCAATCCTCATCAACATCCCTAGTACCTCTCTAGGCCCGCCGTCTGCTGCCTCGCCTTGTCAACAATAGCCAAAGCCTTCCGCAACCTCTCAATCTCACTCCCCAGCACGCTCCGCCTCTCGACGATTCTCTCGTCCTCCCTACACAGGGCATCCAGCTGCTCCTCGTCCAGGCCGAGGACCCAGTTGGTGTTGAGACCCTTGATCGGGCCATTCTCGTTGGAGATGAAGTCCTCGACGATAGAGTGAGTCATGTTTCGGATAAAAGACTCCAGGGTGATCTAGAGAACAGCCGGTCAGCAACTCCTTGGTCAAACGAATGCGTAGTAACCATACCTTGTAGTACACCTTCAGGATGTCATGAACGTCGTAGGTCATGTTCTTCTCGAGACTCGGGTGCATAAGTTGAAAGTAGTTGAAAAATGCCGCGAGCTTCCCATCCTCGCCTGCCTCGACTGTTTGAGCAGCTCGCGCAGCGTGGAAGAACCTCAGCTGCCGCCATCCAAGGACCTGCTCGCCAAAGCCGGGCGCTGTCGTCTGGAGCATGTCGCACTCTGTCTCGTGTTTGCATGCGCGCTCGCGGTGTGCCTCGGCCGCCTGGTAGGATGAGCTGAGGGAAGACTCCAGAAACTTCTCCAGCTCCCCTCGAAGCGTGTTCGACTCGCCGTGAGAAGGGCAGACGTAGTCCAAGATGGACTGGTAGCAGAGCCGAACTGCCTCGTTGATCAGCAACAGGTGCTGGCGTGTGATCGTCTCCCACTTCTCAACCTGCATCTGGTACAGATTTGGATACACGATCGGGTTGACGATTCCTGGCAGTTGAGCGGCTTGGTACTTGGCGAGCTGCTTCTTAATGGTTCTCATGAGGTCCTCTGGCTCCTGGACATGAGCGCAGTTAGGATATCGTTTCTCCAACTCAGCAGGCACCTTCTTGGATGTGACATGCGGTACTGCAGATGGCGTTGACTCTTTGCTCAGACCCTCTACTATCTTAACCAAAGGATTGACGTCAGCATCCTCAAAGTCCCACGTGCCTCCTCTGGCCCTCATAAACGTGTCAAAGAGTTGGTTCAGCTGGCTCACTTCCCAGCGTAGTCGTCTGACGGTTTCCGGCAGCTCTTCAGGGTGCTTCAGAGCCCAGCCAGCCATCTCCTCAAACTTGCGGACCGTGTTCATGGCGTAGCGTTGCTTGGCGGAGTGAGTGTCCCGAGGCTCACCCAGGCTCTGCTTTTCCACAAGCTTCTGGTTTAGCGTCGACTCAATGTCGGCACACAACTCGGGGAAGCAGTCGCGGATCTTGGAGCTGAGAACATGTCCAAGGTACGTCTTCAAAGCGGTAGAGCCCAGGCGGTTTTGAGGCACCGAGTTCCAAGGAGCTGTACTGAAGAGACTCTCCTCGGCCGCCTTCAGATCGAAAGAGCCCCCGTCCTTGCCAGCCCGGTTTCGAACGAGGAACCAGCCTTTTCGGAGATGGCCAGAGTCACTCAAAGACTCATTGATGGCAATGGAAACGACCTGGAGTGTCATGTTAGACAAGTCATACAATCTCCTTAAAGATACGTACATCTTTCGCCGCGTCAGGTTCATTCTGAATCATGTCACACTTGGTAAAGACTCCCACAAGACGCTCTTGGTCAGAGACATACTTGGAGGCCAGTGTGAAAGCGTCTTGGCGGTAAAAGTCTGTCGGCGCATCCAAAACACAACTATATTGATCAGTCTTGCCCAGGTTCAAGGGTTGGGCCGACCTACATGACAATGTTGTCGGGATTCTTCATGTACTCGATGATCATGGCTTCGACCTGGAATGGATCCTGTTCGTTGACCTTGACAGAGTTCTTGAAAGTTCCAGGAAGGTCAAGAATGCTGAAATAGGAGCGATTTGGACCCGACAGCTCAATCTTGAAGACCTCAGAAGCAAAATTCTTGGCACCTCGACCTGTTCCTGGGGAGATGCCCATACGATCCGAAACCTGCTGCTGTTAGATACCTTTCGCTAGGTTTGGGGCATCAACATACTTCATCAATAGTCTTGACAAACTCATCCTTGGTCAGGGTACTTCCTTGGTGCGAGTAGTCGCTGATATCTTCAGAGGTCGGTTCCATGCCGAGAACGTTCACATCAGGTGGTTCAATGCTGATTCGGAACGAGTCCTTGCTGCCCGGACCCGTACGCCTGGAAACGATGCGAGTCGGCCATCTGGTACAGCAACCGCTGTTGACTGGGAAGGGGATGCCGGTCAAGCTTTGCAACAGTGACGACTTTCCCGATGACTGACCGCCAACAATGACGAGCTGTATGCCCTTAGTAAGAACGCATCATCAGATCGAAAGACTTGGACATACCTGGGGGGTTCTCAGGCCCCTCGAGCCAAAAGACTGCAGCTTGTCGATGGCATCAAACAAAATCCTGTTGTGCGGATTGTCGAACGGGTCCTCCGGCATGATCTCAGTACCAGCAGCCTTCCCTGCCTTGACCGGAGTTTCCTCAGCCACAGCATTCCTGGGAAAGGTCTTTTGGGTAGCCAGAGTCTGGGCACTTTGCCAGAAGCTACCCTCTTCATCCGAGTCAACTTCGACATCAACCCTTCCGGTGGGAGACGGACTCGCAGATCTCACAGAGTTCCCAGACATGTCCCACACGCCAGAGTCGGCGGGTGACTTGCCCAGCAGATGCTCATTGTCCTTGGGATCAAGGTTGTTGGGAGACTTGGCAGCCGTTTGAGGGGGGGTTTGGGGGACTTGAGAGGTGATATCAACTGGACCAGCCATGATGATGGATGAAAGGAAGTAGCAATAAGAAAGGGAGATAAAAAAGAAAAAAGACAAGGAAATAAGAGAAAAGTGAGTAACAGGGAGATTGAGATGTGTAGTTTTGGAATGATCAAAAGTTGGATTTGCTCTACGTTATATGTCCTTTCGCCACGTAGGTTATCTCACCAAGACAAGACCCAAGTCAAGGCTCAGCTGCATGTCGCCAGGGGCAGGCTATTCCCTCGATGCATCTTCCATCAGCTTATCCTGCAACTAGGCGCCCGTTGTTGGTTCTGTAGAGGGCGGAATCGCGGAACCAACTGAAATTGAAACGACGCTATCACGATTGCAGAGCTCTCACTTGATGAGCTCAAGGGCCGGATCGAGCTATCTATGGCGATAGACACTGTCAGAGCCTTGCTCGAAAAGTCGTTGCAACTCTGTGTTGGTAGCAGATGTGACTGAGATGCGGCCTGAAACTCGACCAAGAAGGCAAAGTAAGAGTTGAAACAGAAATAGACTCGACAAAGCCAAGGTTCAGGCCGCCTCGGGGAGGCCGGCATTAATTGAAACTCGGGAGGGCAAAGCCATTGGGGGCTTCAGAAGGTGTTGGTTGGAGATTCTTCAGGTCTGCAGGGGTGTTGTCGATGAGACAATCGATGCAGACGAAAACGGAAGCTGAGAAACTCTCTGCCCTTTACATTGTTTGGTGGGTCAACGTTGTGCCGATCTGACCTTGTCCTTGTGCGAGGTAGTTGCAGTTCTTTGTATCGGCAAGTGAGTCATTGCCGAACGCCAGAGGAATGTATCTAGAGATCAAGTTCAGCTCAACGCAGTATATAATCCTCTTAAGCGCCTGAGAAGAAAGTTTAAATGATGAGATAAAACAACGTGCCTCGAACTAGGCCGCTGTCTCGGTCTCTCTCCCTTGTCTTGAGCCAATATCTCTCAACCAACAACCAACAGCGGGCGGCTACTCACTGAGCGACCAATCACATCATGGCACCTTCAATCGAAGAACTGCTCAAGCATTACGACTTTGACCTTTCGCTGCTCCAGCGGGTGTCGTTCCGCAGATCCAAGCCTCCGCTGGCCATCGTCGAGCCTGACCCTTCGTGGCCGGCGACCTTTGACCTGCTCAAGGCCCGCATCGAGTCTGCTCTCGGCAGTACAGCTGTCTCTATCAACCATGTCGGATCAACAAGCATCCCAGGCCTCCCAGCAAAAGCCGTCATCGACATCGACTTGGTCGTCAAGGACGTGACAGACGAAGCGTCCTACGCGCCCGCTCTGGAAAAAGTAGGCTTCCAGTTCCTCGCAAGGGAGCCTCACTGGCACGAGCACCGCTTCTTCTGCGGATACGAGCCCATATCGACAAACCTGCACGTCTGGGGACCTGACTCGCCCGAGGTTGTAAGACATGGGATCTTTACCGACTGGCTGAGACGCAATGAGGCTGATCGGGGATTGTATGAGAGAACAAAGAGGGAGGCTGCTGCTGTTAGTGTTGAGAAGGGTGAGGATGTCATAGAGTACAACAAGCGGAAAGAGGATGTGATTCGTGAGATTCTGCAGCGGGCATTTAAAGACCTCGGATATACGCAGTAAAGGAACCGCGGTCTTAGAAAATAGAGCAATAAAGGATCCTATTCGTTTTTGAGGAAAAGATGAAGTCGATGTTATCGATCCTACATGGAAAGAAGTATGAAGCCCCAGAACGAAGATCGATGGTCTAGGGTAGATGACCCCACTCGGCAACGGCATCATCCCGAACTTGGCCCAAAATTTCAACATTCAACTCCAATCTCAACCATCACCAACTTTCGTCCGGCCCATTGCATCACCAGCCGCAGCCCTCACTGCGCGCTCCCAATCGCAATGAACACAATGTTCCGCTCCGTCACGCGCCTGGTGCGCCCCATCATGGCCTCTCCTCTTGCCCAATCGCCCAGGTAAACCCTCTCCCTCGGTCACCGAACCATCAGCTAAACCTCTCCAGGACCTTCACGACCCTCGTCCCCCTCCGACCCTCCCTAACCCCCTCCACCGTCCGCCGAACAGTCCTCCCCTCGAGCTTCACCCCCTCGACCGCCGCCTTGGCAGACCTCGTCCCCTCGGGGGCCATCTCAGCTCACCCTGCCATGGGCGACATGCAGATCCGCTGCGGTCCGCGAAACACCATGAACGGCGCCACACGGCTGGTTCAGAAGCGCAGACACGGATTCCTCTATCGGACGCGGAGCCGGACGGGACGTAAGATCCTGTGGCGGAGGAAGCTCAAGGGCCGCAAGCACATTGCTCAATAAGAAAGTACAATACAAGTAGGGGGTGTACGATTACGAAGGGAAGAGAGGGCGAGGCTGGGGATAAACAAATCTGTCCACTAGTAAATCTCACCCTCGTGTGATGCCATGTCTGTATAAACAACACGATAAGCAAAAAAGTACCAAAAGAACCCTCTCACATGACATTTTCTTCAGCTCAGCTCGGGCTTCAAGCCCGAGCTGCATAATCAGGTGTCAAAAACTCTCAGCGAAGGCAAACATGTCGGAAAGGCCGAGCAATCCCGCTTACAGTTATCTAAGCGGTGGGTTGTACAAGACAAGACATACATGACGCCCCGTCCGAAGCCTTTTCTCCGCTCGTTTCCGGCACACATAGTCCTTCGCAAAAGAGGGGGAATGGTATAAGCAGGCACACTCAATTCAGCTGAATGCATGTTGTCATCGGGGGAGACTCTCAAAGTAGAAGTCTCGGAGAGACAATGGCATTTGTCAACACCATCACGACGCAGTCAACCCCTCATCACAGGCTTCAGTCAAGGTGTAAAAGACTGGCAGACTCGTCTTGTCCCTCGGCTCGTTGACAATGTGGCGCATGCAGGTCCTTTTCTCGCAGATCATCAGGCACACACACTCACTGGGCACTGCACAATAATAGTTTGTTGGCTTATGTGATGCGTCGGCCCGTCTTGCATGAGGGAAAGATGGTGGGTTAGAGATGGTACGATTGAGAGATGTAATAGGTAGGTGAGATAAAGGCTGAAGGATTCAAGTGGTGTTAAGAGAGCGATCAGTATAGCCATCTCGGACGTGACAAGAGAAGAAATGATCCAATGCTGTCAAGTTTCAACGGTTGAGTACCACGTTAGTCTTGCGACTAAGAGATTAGTTTCAACAAAAAGCCCCAGAGAAAAAAAGACCAGGTCAAGGAAACAAAAACACTTCCCCCGCAAAATACAACCTTGTCCGCCGGCCAAACCATCTCAATCCGAATAGCTCCGGACAATTCTACTTCGGGGAAATGGCTAGCCGAGATGGAAAAAGAGGGGAATGTGCATTGTCTGCCTTTCTCTTTGTCCCGCTCTCGCTCGGTAGTTGCGTCACGTTGAGATGAGCTGGTACGAAACATGGTTGGCTACAATACTTTCACTGGGCGGCTATTCAAAACCCCCTGATCTGCCTTGTCACAGTGACGTGAAGGGGCCAATTTGACTCTGTTTCGACCACTCATTCACCAGACTTGAACCTCTTTCAACTCGTCACTCTACAGGGGGCGAGTGCAAGCCTTACCATCCTTCTCCCAACAAAGATGTGACGACCCCTGTCCCACCCACCATCTTGTCCCCCCCTGGTTGATCTTTTTCGCAAGGCTGCCCACCCCCAGGGGGCCTCACGTGGCTCATCGCCATCATCATTACCCATCTGGGAAGCTCGTCCGGTAGGGGTGTGTGTGTGTGTGCCCGCGGATCGAGAAGCTATCCGCCCACCGCCGTCCACAGACGGGACAATATTGACAGGAGAGAGAGAGGGAAAAAAGCCCTCAACCCTTGGCTACCAGGGGTGGAAGAGCCAAGAACGCGGGGAGAAGAGACGATGAGTGTCCTCGTTACGGCGGTTAGAGCTGGGAAAATGAGCTTAGCTTCCTGAGTGGGTTGCTGGCTATTGATGAGCGGTATGAGGATGATGGCTCTAAAGCTGTGGACGAGTATATAAGTTGCCGTGGCGTCCCGGTTCCATCATGAAGTGCATGAGTTGAGAAGCATCTTGTCATCATCTACTCCCTCCTCCGCCCTGCGCTGGCTGAAGACAAGTTCCCTTCAACCTTTTGTTGAGCTGAACTCCTTGTTCTAGCTGTATACCCAGCCTCGTAGACAACCTCCTCACCTCCAACACCTCCGCCAGCGAAAATGCTCCTCTTGCCTTTTCTCTCCATAGTCACGCTCGTCGTGGCGAGCCCTCTAGCCTCCGTCAAGGAGTACACTGACGCCTTGGAGAAGCGAGGTAACTACCAGCCCTCCTCCAAGATAGACCTCGCTCTAACAAGTCAACTCCACAGCCATCACCGCCTCTCAGCTCGACTATGAGAACTTCAAGTTCTACATCCAGCATGGTGCCGCAGCATACTGCAACTCCGAGACAGCTTCCGGCCAAAAGGTAACCTGCAACCAAAACGCCTGCAAAGGCATCGAGGCCAACAGCGCAACCATCGTAGCATCCTTTGTGTAAGCTCACATCTCCCCTCTTAAAGCTCTCAACTGACACGTAGCAGCGGCATTGGCACTGGTATCGGAGGCTACGTCTCCACCGACAACGTCCGCAAGGAGATTGTCCTCTCGATCCGCGGCAGCAGCAACATCCGCAACTGGCTCACCAACGTCGACTTTGGCCAGTCAAGCTGCTCCTACGTCCGCAACTGCGGCGTCCACACGGGCTTCCGCAACGCCTGGGATGAGATTGCCCAGCGCGCTAGGGATGCCGTCGCCAAGGCCCGCGCCCAGAACCCGTCCTACAGAGTCATCGCCACGGGCCACTCCCTCGGCGGTGCCGTCGCGACTCTTGGTGCCGCTGACCTGAGGTCCAAGGGAACCGCGGTTAACATCTACACCTTTGGTGCTCCTCGTGTGGGCAATGCTGAGCTCTCGGCCTTCATCACGGCCCAGGCGGGCAACGAGTTCCGCGTAACTCATGGCCGTGATCCCGTGCCCCGTCTGCCACCCATCATCTTTGGCTACAGACACACATCGCCCGAGTACTGGCTGGCCGGCGGCGCATCCACCAAGATCGACTATGCCGTCAACGACATCAAGGTCTGTGAAGGCGCCGCCAACCTCGCCTGCAACGGCGGAACACTAGGACTGGATATTGTTGCTCATCTGCGCTACTTCCAGAACACCGATGCTTGCACAGCGGGCGGTATCTCGTGGAAGAGAGGGGGCAAGTCTAAGCGTGACGAGATCCCCAAGCGAGAGGAGAGCATGTCGGATGCGGAGCTGGAGAAGAAGCTCAACGACTATGTTGCCATGGACAAGGAGTACGTTGAAAGCCATAAGATCTAGGCTTTGTAAAGAGCCTATCCTTGGATGGTCTCATAAAGACATGAATGATACAAAATAATACAATGATTAATGCCTACGACCACCCCAAGCCTGCATCATATGTCTGACCAACAGTACGTCCAAGGCCAAGTCCATCTTTCATACATACGTACATACATCATACAAAATAACAGGCATCATATCTCCCTGTAATCGATCACTCGAATGCACTGATAACATCCGTCTACCGGGAACGCCGCAACACCAAAACACATCCTTCATGTCGGTATATGCTATCAATCATCGGTCCCCTCAACAATCATACCCTGCGCGTTGGGGACTCCAACAAGAATGACTCCTCGAGGCACTCTGACACTCTTCACCTTCATACATCCAAACACATTCACCTCCCGAATGTTGGGACACGCACGGAAAATGGACCCCAGGATAAAGTCCGTCACCTCTTCGCAGAAGCTGATTTCAAGCTCCTTCAGCTCTGGGTAATGGGCATCCTGGTGGAATACCTCTTCGAAAGCCTCGCGCGTGATGTGACGACAGGCATGCACGTTGAGATACTGCAGCTTCTGTCCAGAATGTGCCATCAGGGCTTTGAACCCATCACTACACAATCCAAGCTTGTCTGGGTTCTCCCGCGGCTGGCTCGCATCAAGCTGTCGGCATTTCTGGAAGTCCACGTAGTTTAGAGGCGGGTTGGCCCAGCCAGTGAACAACTCAGCGAAGCCAAAGTCTGTCATTTCCTCGCTGTCTGTGATTCGAAGCTTGATGAGCGATCGGCAGTGTTGGTGGATGGCCCGTAGCAAACCATCATCGACTCCAGGAACCACCTTGAGCGACAGGGTACGAAGGTTCGCGCCAATCTTTGAAACGAGTTCCTTGTATGCGGACGTGTGTGTCTTGTTCTGCAGCTGAAGACCGATATGTTCAAGCGTAGATATCTCTCCAATGGACTTGACGCCAACATCGGTAAGCTTTTGGTTGTTCTCGATCTTGAGACGCTTCAGCTTGGGGCAGTTCTCCTTCAGAACGACCATAGTGTCGTCGCCGAAATGTTTGTCAGTATAATAGACTTGCAGGGCTTTAAGTGTTTCACCCTTGGCGCGCAGAAACTCGTGCCACTTGTCTTCGCTCAAGAGGTTTGCTCCGTGAAGGTAAAACGATTCGAGGGCGATACCACGAGACAAGAGGTAGTCCATAACATCGTCCTTGAACTGGATACCGCATCGGATCTTGAGATGTCGCAACTGCTGAGCGACCTGGAAGATGCCAATGTAGTCTTGTTCACCGAGCCTCGCGCCATCGTAAATGTGCACGCTCTCTGTGTTGGGCTGGACAAAGAGAGGGAGAGTTTCCGGCTTGAGCAGACGTCTTTTGGAAAACATTCGCGCAATCTTGTCGATCAAGTGGTCAGGAAGGTCTCCAAGACTATCTGCGAGATCGACATTCTTGGCTAAGGTCTGAACACAGAGCGTCGCTAAACTCTTGGTGCCGAAGTCGCCGTCGAGAATTCGGCTCTGGATTGCACGGCGTCTTCCGACACCGCCGGCGCCTGTCGGCTTCTTCGGTTTCTTCTTAGGTAGGTCCTGGCGTTCCTTGGCTACCTTTCTGCCACAAGGGGCACATAGAAGACCGCCATTAGGACCAGCAACCGAGTAAGGGGTGACAGTAAAGCGCTTCTCGCAGATCTCGCAGTTTTCCATCTGGCCAGGAAGAGGAGCCGATGTTTGCTCAAAAATGGCCCGAGCGAGTTCATCGTCATCAGAAGCGTCGGCCCTCTTCTTGCGTCTCTTGAAGGCTTTGCTTTCCTTGATCTTTTGGATCTTCTTTTCTTCCTCCCTCTTCCGTTTCGTAGAAGGGTCTTCGGGGGCGTTCCGAGCTGAGCGTCGCCGAGTGCTAGTGGAGAGAGGGGCCGATGAGGATTCGTCATCTTCATTCTCATCTCCGTTCTGTGCGTTGTCGCTGGTCGCTGCTTGTCGTCGACGAGCCTCAGCATCTGTGCGAATTTGATTTGCAGAAATGTTGTGCGACTAAGGTGGGTTAGCATATCAGGCAGACAGCCATCGCCACAAACTCACGGCAAGGAAATCAGTCAGCGCAGATTGTCTGTTGAAATGTTAGCAGATGGACTTGGGTATAACGGCACCGTTGGAGCGACTCACGGCCCATAAACGGCACGATTCGCTCTGGTAGGCCTAGCCTGGGCAGCTGGTTGAGTCTGTCCGATCTGTCCGAATTGACCAGCCTGTCCATTTTGGCCATTCTGACCAGCTTGGCCATTCTGCGCAGCCTGGCCAGCCGGAGCAGTTTGGCCATTTTGATTGTTGGTCTGGTTCTGCCTGGGCCGCGCCCTGCGAATGGCATTAGTACGGGGAGGATTACAGAGACCAGGGGTGAGCTTACATGACACTGGCGACGGGTCGTCCAGCAAAGAAAATGTCGATTCTGGCACGAAAATGTTCCTCAGTCTCTGGCGACAAAGAGACGGCTGCCGATATCAAAGGGGATGGAAAACTCGAGCCTTGATTAGAGTTGGCGCAGGAGACAAAGCTGCCTAGACGAGTGGCGTTCCTCTTGCACAGGCGCGAGTACGTCTTCGCGTAATTGGCACGGTGTCAGGTGACCTGAGTGATGATGAATGGGCCAGATCAAGGCGGCGACGGGCCACCAGCTGCAGTTAAAATGCAGCTCCCCGGACACGTGACTTCGCGTTTCCAATTCTCTCGACACTGTGAGATCGTGAATTGGCTCTTGGAAGGTGTGCCCCCAGAAAAAAGGAGCTTGGCCAGTGGCAACTCCTCCGACCAGCTTTCTTTATTTTCCTTCCACCATCGTTTAATCATCAAGGCTGCAGTGAAAAGGGGCATCTTCCCGTTCACGCACGCGCGGGTGAATTTCGTTTGTTAAGTGGTGTTTGCTTTCTCTTCTCATCTCCCACTTCCATCATCGTTTACCCTTTGAGCGCTCTTCCCTGCTGCATCTCCGACCAGCATTAGTGCGAACAGACAGGGATTCATCCACTCCAGCTCTCTTCCGTCAGCAGCATCCAACCTTCAACTCCTTTGTTTATTGAAAGGAAACACTCTCTGCAGCTTCTTCAAGTTCTCCATTCTTTTCCATTCTCTCGGCGTTTTCGCTGACCATCTTGACGTTGGTCGGCGGCACTCTTGAGAGAGAACCCTGCTGGTTCGCCAGCCTGCACATCCACCTCTTTGCCAGCTAAATCAACCTCGCCGGCAAGATGCCTCGAGGTCGCCCCTCCACTCGGGGTACGCCCGCTGCCGCTGAGATGGAAAACAGTAAGCCCCCGCTTTATCCCTCTGTACAGTTTGTAGTGATTAACGATGGGTAGCCTCTCGAGAAGCATCTGTTGCATCAGTCCGGATC
The DNA here is from genome assembly GCA_027886205.1 of Fusarium piperis. NCBI lineage: Eukaryota > Fungi > Ascomycota > Sordariomycetes > Hypocreales > Nectriaceae > Fusarium > Fusarium piperis. The sequence goes on from RZGM01000034.1 coordinate 152,565, forward strand.
ACTCGCTCAGCCGCGACTAGAAGCCAGGCTGCCTCATCCGCCTCAACTCCGATTCAAGGCGCAGAGCTTCGTTCAGAAGCCTCGGTTCCACGCCCTAGAGGTCGACCAAGGAAGAGCGCAACGGTAATCGAGATAGCATCATCGACTGCCGAATCTTCTGCCTTGGATGTCGCCCCTCCTAAGAAGAGACGTGGTCGCCCAAGCAAGGCTTCTTTCGTGGAGATTGAGTCCACCTCGTCAGCCCCAACGCCTCAAGATGGCACTTCCGAGAGTGGCTACTCCACCCCTGCCACAAGCAAAGTCCCAACTCCAGCTGCTATGGATTCTTTCAAGTCCTCCTCGACCTTTCAAGTGCATGTCCCTGGTCCTTCTCGACTTTCGGGACAAGACCGCGAGCGGAGATTGCGAGGCAGCAAGTTCTCGATGAACACAAGCACCAAGGACAACCGAATCATCCTAGACTCTGATGATGAGGATTTTCTGGACAACTCTAGAGACGCCCAGCTCGCTCGTCGTCTACTACAGGAAGATATGGCTCAGGTCGCCACTCCGTCTCTCTTGGCCCCGTCACGCAGGAGCACACGAACCTTTGAGCCCACTGGCCTAGTTGCCTCATCAGCTCCCCAGAAGGCACCAGCCAAGCGTGGCAGAAGCTTTACCAGCTCCGCTCCCAAGAGCGGCCGCCCATCAAAGAAGAGCAAAGTCATCCCCGACTCTGACGAAGGCGAATCCGATATCAACATGGATGCGGAGATTGCAGCGGCTGCTGGCCTTGGCCCAGGCGATGAGTACGCTCTAGGCTTGACTTCGGATGGGGATGCGTCCTTTGCGGACCTCGATGATGCTAGTGATAGAGACGAGGCTGCATACGTCTCTAGTGATGATGATTTCCTCCCGGTTTCGCGACGCCGCAGCCGCGCCCATCCCCGAAGACTGGCCCCAGCTCCGGCCCCGGCCTCGGTCCCACAGGCTGCCCAGACAGCTCCGGGCAGTCACAACCCCTCTTCAGACGGCATTGAGGCTCGCCCCATCGACCTGACGGATTCTGTTAGTGGCTTTAGTAGTGTTAGCGACACTGAAGATGATCCCAACGATACGAATGCGGCAGCACTTCAATCCATCTCGAGATCGCGTCGTGCTTACAGAGCCCCGGGAAGTAGCCGACGTTACAAGAAGGAGCGAGATCGTCTGGAAACCCACCATCCAGAGATCACGACGATGTGGGTGGAGCTGGAGAACATGCCTGTCCTCAAGGCTGGAAAGGCACCTCAGCCGCAAACGATCTCACGCCAGCTCAAGCCATTCCAACTTGAAGGCCTTGCCTGGATGATGGAAATGGAAAAGACTGAGTGGAAGGGGGGTTTGCTTGGTGATGAGATGGGCCTAGGCAAGACTATCCAGGCCGTGTCCCTGATCATGTCGGATTATCCCGCCAAGCAGCCTACTCTAGTCCTCGTCCCTCCCGTCGCTCTAATGCAGTGGCAGCAGGAGATCAAATCGTACACGGACGGCACACTGAAGACGTTTGTCTATCACGGCACAAACCAAAAGACCAAGGGAATCACCGTCAAGAAGCTTAAGGAGTTCGACGTTATCATGATGTCGTACAACAGTCTTGAGTCCATGTATCGCAAAGAGGTGAAAGGATTCAAACGGAGGGACAAGCACGAAGACAAGGAGAAAACCTATCAGCAGGATAGTGTGATCCACAAGATTCACTTTCACCGCATCATCTTGGACGAGGCACACTGCATCAAGACGCGAACCACAATGACAGCCAAGGCATGCTTCGCCTTGAAGACGACGTATCGTTGGTGCCTGTCTGGTACGCCGCTCCAGAACCGAATCGGAGAACTCTTCTCTCTGGTTCGATTCCTCAACATCCGACCCTTTGCATCCTACCTTTGCAAGCAATGCCCTTGCTCGACACTCGAATGGTCCATGGATTCGGATAGTCGCTGCTCCCAGTGTAAGCACGCTGGAATGCAGCACGTATCCGTCTTCAACCAAGAGCTGCTGAACCCTATTCAAAAGTACGGCAACATCGGACCTGGTCGAGAAGCCTTGCGCAAGCTTCGTCTGATGACTGACCGCATTATGCTCCGTCGTCTCAAGAAGGACCACACCAACTCGATGGAGCTCCCTGTCAAGGAGATCTATGTCGACCGACAGTTCTTTGGCGAGGAGGAGAACGATTTTGCCAACAGCATCATGACCAACGGTCAACGCAAGTTTGACACGTACGTCGCCCAGGGTGTTCTCCTCAACAACTACGCCAACATCTTTGGTCTCATTATGCAGATGAGACAGGTTGCCGACCATCCTGACCTGATTTTGAAGAAGGATGCCGAAGGAGGCCAGAACGTGCTCATCTGCTGCATCTGCGATGAGCCAGCTGAAGATGCGGTGCGTAGTCAGTGCAAGCATGACTTTTGCAGAGCCTGCGTCAGTAGCTATGTCCGCTCTGCTGATGAGCCTGATTGCCCTCGTTGCCATATCGCGTTGGCGATCGACCTTGAGCAACCCGAGATTGAGCAGGACGAGAATCTCGTCAAGAAGAACTCGATCATCAATCGAATCAAGATGGAGAACTGGACTTCGTCGTCCAAGATTGAACTTCTCGTCCATGAGCTTCACAAGCTCCGCTCTGACAATGCCTCGCACAAGTCCATCATTTTCTCGCAATTCACCACGATGCTCCAGCTCATTGAGTGGCGTCTTCGACGCGCTGGAATCACTACGGTGATGCTGGACGGGAGCATGACGCCTGCGCAGCGCCAGGCATCTATTGAGCACTTCATGACCAATGTGGATGTTGAGTGCTTCCTCGTCTCTCTCAAGGCCGGTGGAGTGGCTCTGAACCTCACTGAGGCTTCTCGAGTCTTCATTGTTGATCCGTAAGTATCTTGGCATGATGGTGTTTGAATGACTGCTGATTTCTCTCCAGATGGTGGAACCCTGCCGCCGAGTGGCAGTCTGCCGACCGATGCCACCGTATTGGACAGACTCGACCTTGTACCATCACCCGCCTGTGCATCGAAGATTCGGTTGAGAGTCGAATGGTTCTGATCCAAGAGAAGAAGACGAGCATGATCCACTCAACGGTCAATGCTGACGACAAGGCGATGGACTCGCTCAGCCCTCAGGACATGCAGTTCCTGTTCCGCGGCTCCTGAGCAACTCGACGACTACAGGATGATTTGATTTCTGTGCCTATTGGAAGAAACCACTGATGAGGCTTTGATTTTCACTCGAGTCGAGTTTAAGGACTTGAGAAATCTTCCGGGACGATTACGATATTGTAATGTGAGTGGCATTTTGGCCACCAGAGTGGGTATGGAGTTGGGAGTCAAACACCAGAGGATTTTGCCTTTGCTACTTCAACACGGCATGAGGGTATTTTTGAAGTTCTGGGGACACATGTACGAGTCAAGTGGAAAGATTACGGAACGACCCAGGGACGAAGGAACTGTTTTGCGTGAGTGCGGCTTGTTTCGACATCAAAGATGTTGCACGGCTGGACAAGGCAAAGTGAGATGATAGGCAATTGATGCTTGTAGTATACCAAGATGCTGTCTGATAAACTGTTGTTCTTGATTTCTAGCTCTGGTGGGATGCAACCACTCTGGACTGTAACTACTTATGCTTCACATGAGTGAAGTACAAAAAAGGCTTCGACAAAATGCCCTCCCAAGACAAACGGGAGTAAGAATGAAACATGTGTCTAGGAAGCAATTCGAGCTTGTACCCGAATCAAAACGCCTAGATTTCCGTTCTACTGCCATACGACAGATCACAGACCGAGAAGGGCCTTGGCACCAGGCTCGCTGCAGACATAAATGACGTCGTGAGCGTTGGAGAAGCCATTGAACTGAGTGGCAGAGCACTTGGTGTAAGCACCCATGTCCTCGAAGTAGAGCCAGTCGCCGACGTCGAGGATGGGGTCGAAGCGGATGCTCTCGGTGACGCGGTCGATGCCGTCGCAGGTCGGGCCCCAGATGGAGTACTCGACGCCCTCACCGAGGGGAACTGGGTGAGCGGAGGCTGTCTCGTACAGGGTCTTGCCAGAGGCGCGGAGGATCTTTGCGATGGGGGTCTGGTGATCGAAGACGATGTTGGAAAAGTTGCCATAGACGCCGTCGTTGACATAGACCATGTAGCCCTTACCGTCGAGGGTGGGGTCCTCGACAGTTCGTCGAGCAATGATGTTGCAGGCAATGGTGAAGGCCGTGGCGACGTAGTAGCGGCCAGGCTCGGCCATGATGTCGACTCCGCAACCGGGAGGGAAGAACTCGTCAAGGGCCTCACGGAGTACCTCAGCCATTGTCTCAAAAGTGTCGCCGGAGAAGCCACCTCCAACATCGAGGGTTCGCATGTGGAAGCCAAGCTCGCGAGCCTGTTGGAAAACGGTGTGAGCGTCACGGACTGCCTTGTAGAAGGCTAGAGGGTCAGAGGCTCCGGAGCCAACGTGGAAGCTGACGCCGACAACATTGAGACCGAGGTGCTTGGCAAGGGCCAGCAGGCCCTCGGCGGTCTCCATGGCGGCACCAAACTTCATGCTGAAGCGGCACATGCTCTCGCTATCATCGGTCATGATGCGGAGGAAGAGTTCGGCTCCGGGGTAGAGCTTGGCGATCTTATAGAGCTCATCGGAGTTGTCAAAGGTCATCTGCTTGACGCCAGCAGTCTTGACGTAACGGACGTACGAGTTGGTCTTGCAGGGCTGGGCGTAGATGATGCGGTCAGGGCTAAGTCCCAGGGACAGGACCTGCTCGATCTCGGCCTTGGAGGCGCAATCGAAGCCGGTGCCGAGCTCGGCGAGGAGCTTGATGATCTGGGTGTCGGGATTGCACTTGACGGCTGGACGAGTTAGCAGAGTTTGTATAGTTGAGGGGAGCTTGACTCACCATAGAAGGGGCGGACGCGTGGCAGGTTCTTCTTCCAACGAAGGTGCTGGCGGTAGACCTCGCCGAGGTCCGCGACGAAGAAGGTGTCTTCATCGCCAGGATCGCACATCTCATGGTCGATGGCCTCCACGCGTTGGTGGAGAGCCTCGCCAATAAGCTGCTTTGGGGTAATCACGCCATGTTGCTCAAGAGGTTCCTGGTAGATGGGTCTCTTTAATGCGACATGAGGGTGATTGACATTGTGGTTGTAGGTGTCGAGGACAGCCGTTGCCATAACCATATCCCAAACAGTAGTCTGCGACTGGTGTGGGATTGAAGAGAGAGGTGGAGAGAGTTGGGTCGCACGAGAGACGTTTGTGTTCCGTTCCTCGAGGATTGAGAGTGTGTGTAGCTTAACCGTGGGGGGTTGAGCTGGTGTTAGGGCGGTCGAGAGCGGTAGCAGACTGATCCCTCAGTGATCTGGCGAGGCCTCCTCGACTCTTCCTCCGTGAGAGGAAGAACCTCTGGAATCCTCCTATGCGGCAGCTGGTGGTCGTCCAAGGACGGCGGGGGAGTTCTTTCGGGTCGGGGGTTGCTGTCCAAGACGAAGAGGTCGAGGAGAAGCTTAGGCGTCGATTCCGGCAGGAGGAGGGATGACGTTGATGATATGGGAGGGCTTGCGGAGGCTGAAATCTTTGTCACTGACGAAGCTCACGGCCGGAGGAGCCGTGGTGGGAGTGGTGCCTTTGAAGAGACCAAAGGCGAGTCGATTGGAGTTTTGAAGGAAGAGCTTTAGAGGGGAAGCTCTTGTGGGCGAGTTGGGGCTATAAGCGAGGTGTTGTTGATTGTGATTGTGTGGTGGTGGTTGTGGGTGGTTGTTTTGATGCTTATTTGCAGACGAGGCAAGCAAGTGAGATAGAAGGAGTAAAAAGTCGGAAGGAGGACGAGGCTTTTTATTCTCAATCAAGAGGAGGTGAGAAGAAAGGGAAGGAAGGGGGGGAAGGTCCCAAAAAAGAAGTCGACAGTTTTTCCAAACAAAGGCAAAGTCCAAAAGTCTGGGCCTGGATTATGCGGATTTGATGAGTGGTTGGTTGAAGAAAAGGTGGAGAGTGAGACACAGAGTCGAGAAATTTCTGACCTGTGACGTCGGGTTTAGAGGGGCAGGCACGGGTGTGCAGGCAGGGAAGGAGCTGCTGCCACCCGTCAGTCTCCACTTTAAGGTTTGAACACCAGGAACTCGGTGGCGCAGCAGTAGGTACCTTATCAGAAGCTGTTCACACTGTACAATGGAACTCTACGTCTCATACTCACATGATTGAATTTATCAAAGATACACTCATAAAGAGACCGATCAATTGCTTTCATCTACACTTGATTGTTTACTCTACCTCGACGTTCCTCAACTGGCGGTGATCGAACCAGACTAGAGAAATCGAACCAATTCCACTTCTTCTCCCCGGCACCACATCCCGTTGGTCGTGTCTTGTCCGATGTGGCGCATGCACGCACGCACGCACATTTGTCCATCCACTCGGGAGAAGAAATAAACAGGGCACGAACAAAAAAAAGAGAATGCAGCCACCTGTTCTCGAAGGAGGTACGTACCGCTCGTGGTCGTAATCATGATGACTCTTCACCGACAGACACCGAAACCCTGCCCTGTCGATCCCCATCGGAATCGAATGTACTCGGTAGATGTCACGACATTTCTCCTCCTAGATTTATAGCTTGAAGCTATGTACCCACGACCAATTGATAATTCCCGCAACTTGAAGCATAGACACAGACACATACGATGCCTCGTATAATCAGCCTTCCATCAATCAAGTACGTAAAAAATCTGGTGCTTTCAAAAGGGTCAGCTTGACTTCCAATTTGGGTCAACTCCCGTCAACCAGAGAGGAGAGCTCCATCTCGGCCTACTCGGTCCCGTCGGGCATCCATGCCTAACCCCAGCTCCAAAGAAAGCTTGCTTGTGTTTCCCAGCTTCTCTCCAATATTTACCGACGCCCTGGTTGTTTCTGCCGTAAAATCCCTCTCCTTGAACCCCCGTGGTCGAATCGGCTCGGCTCCCGTGCCTTGCATCCTCCTCCATACAAATCAGGCACAGCCAATGTGACGACTCGCCTGGATCTCCAGGTCAAACACCATGTAATTGTCTATGTGCATGTACTCCGCTCTTTAGTCCAGCAATATCCATCGCTCAGGGACTCCGGCTCTGATAGAACGAGCTTTTACTCTCTCCCCTTTCTCGACCAGGCACCTGTTGCTTCACCCACAATTCTCATGCCGCTGCCAACCGCTCATTCACTGGAACCACTCACGCTTGGTGCTTTCGCTCCACAGCCGAGAGGGTTCTCACGTGTCTGGTGCAGCAGAGGCGGAGAAGAGTAAATACAGCACCAGGTGCCAGGAGGATGAGGGGAGAGATATGTCTTTCATCTTGCGTTGCTCTGTGGTCTCTGTGCCATTGAAAGGGCCCAGAGATGTATCGTATCTGAACGCTTAAACCGAAACCGATAAAACATCAATACTTCGTGTCGAGTGGTTGCCCAAACGTGTCAGTTGAGAAGGGTCGTCTATAATCTTGTGTCTGTAATGTACACTTCATCGTACAGTCATAGCCGCAGCCACTGCGTCTGCCCGGATGGTCAGCCATATCTCGGCCAGCCACCCTCCATGTCATGTCTGTCATGTCTGTCATACCCCGGTTAGCTTTTATAACAATCCTCCTCTTACTCGGCACCCTTAACGTCCATCTCGCGGATCTTCCACTCGCCATCAACCCACGACTGTTTCTCTCCCAAGAAAGAAATCCTCTCCTCGCCCTTGGCCATGGCATCAACCAGGTACCGCTGCGCCACGTCGCGCACCTGGTCCTTGGTCACGTCCAGGAGCTGCACGCGCTTCGTCTGCTTCATCTCCTCAGTAATACCCGACAGGAACCGACCCATGCCCTCCTGGTTCACCGACTTGGGAGCATCAACTCCCTGGAACACCGAAATTTTAGCCTCCTCCAGGTCCCGGTCTGACCACTTCTTGTCAACCGCCCACTGGCCCGCATTGCGCATAATGCTCAGGGTGTTTTGGGGGTTGGGATCGCGGTAAGAGTAGAAGCCAAACACACCATCCAGGGGTCGAGAGTAGGCACCTCCGCCGTAAGCACCGCCCTTTTCGCGGATCTCGTGGTGCAAGTGCTTGTGCGTGAGAAGCTGAGACAGGATCTGCAGCGGTGCGCCATCCGCAGCTGTGTAAGACGTCGTGGGCACCGACAGACCACCGTAGTAGACCTGGTACGGCAGAGGGAAGAATGTCTTACTATCCCGAGGCAACTGTCGGGGAGACGGGTTCTTCAATCCGAGCGGAGTATGCGAAAGGCCACCCACAAACTTCTGTAGCGAGGCGCCATTGTCGGCCACACTCTCGGATCCGCATGTGATGGCTGTGCGAATGTTGCCGCCAGCCAGCGCAAAGTTCTGGATCTGCTTCAGCTTGGCAATCACATCCTCCAGCTTATCCGACTCTGGCCGGCTGGCCAGAGAAGTCACCAACTGAACCTGGGACAGACCCGACACCTGTTGCCTCAACCACGCGCTCCGGGTGAGGCCTGCTTCCGAACTGCTCATAGCGAACCGGTGACCAGTAGAGGCAATGTCGTTGACCACGCCATCGGCAGAGGCCTGAAGAAGCTGTCGAATTCGAAGAGCTGCCTCGGGGCTATCAAAGTCCGTTCCGAGGACAAGCTTTTGGATGATGTCAAACATGACAGGAACGTTGCGGTCCAACGCCATGCCAGTGAAGATGAGGCCTTCACTGGCGGCGTGGAAGTCAGTCGGAGAGGGTGTGCAGTGGTATCCTACTGAGACACCACCGGTCTTGAGCTTGATGAGATCCTCAAGCTGTTCCATCGTCATGTCCTTGGTACCAAGGCGCATGATGCTGTCGGTAAATAGGGGAACGAGCTCACGCAGCTCGTCCGGCAGGTTCTCCAATGTGTTGATAGCCCGGAAGTAGGTCAAACCATTTGTCGGGGCCTCATGCCACTGAATCTTGACTCTGTCGGCGTTTTCGTCTCGAACCACCACAGGCTCCTTGCTGCGAGGGATATCCTTGACGTGAACAGTCGGCAGGCAGCTCAAGTCTTCCGTGTTGGTCTTGTTCTGCTCGGCCAAAAGATCTTGCTCTTGCTTTTCAAATTGCTTGCGAGCATTCTCCTCCCCGCCCGCCTCCTTGATCGCCGCTTGGATCTTGCCCGCCAATCGCTCCTGTTCCTCCTTAGCCAGGTCCTCACCATAAGTCGCAGAAGGGGCCATGGTGAATGTGAGGGCATTATCGTTGAGCAGGTACTTGTCAATCAAACCCTCCAGGTAGTTGCCCTCGGCGAGCTTAGCCTGGAAAGCCGTGATGGTGTCGTTCCAGGCCAGGTTATCAAAGGGATCAACGCCGTTGAACCACTTGGGCTTCAGGCGGTTGAGCATAGAGAATCCAAAGTTGGCAGTCTTGTGCTTGAGCGCCAACTCCAGCTGGTGCAGCGAGCCGTCAATCTTGGTCTGCTCGAAGCCCTTGTCACGAGCATCCCGGAGAATTTGCTGGACCTTCTCCTTCAGCTTAGGGACATCGGTCTCTTGGACACCGGTGAGACCAATAGAGAAGATTCCTCGCCTAGCAGAGCTATCGTATCCAGCGTTGGGGCTCCAGTCTGCGCCCATGCCGGCCTCGATCAGTCCACGGTAGAGAGGAGAGCCGTAGCCGTCCATGAGCAGAGTAGACAAGAGGGCAATAGAGAATGACTCGAGAACATCGCTAGTATCGCCCATCACCCATGATACTGATGTCTTGAACTGGCGGTCGGAATCCACCAGAGGGTCCAAGGGACCATACAGGGTCACGTCCTGAGGGCCGTCCAGCTTGATGGGCTCACGGATCTCCTTGTCTCCCTGAATCTTCTCAAATGCTTGGAGTTGAGCGTTAACCTGCTGTAGGTGATCCACAAGAGGCATATCGCCGTAAGTAAACACCTTGGCGTTGCTGGGATGGTAGTGCTCAGCATGGAACTTCTGCAACTGTTCGTAAGTAAGATCAGTGATCTTCTGAGGGTCACCACCCGAGTTGTTGATGTCAGGAAAGATGTGGTCGTGGAAGCGAATGTAGTAGAGGTATCCGGCATCCGACATTTGGCCCTTCATCTCATTGTAAACGACACCCTTAAACACCAACTTCTTGCTGGCTTCGTCCTCGGCGAGCGGGTTCTCTGGACCAATTCGCCAGCCCTCCTGGGTAAAATCGGACTGCTTGAGCAGCGGGTGCAACGTAGCATCGAGGTACACGGACATGAGATTCTTGAAATCTTGCGCGTTGGTGGTGGCGAAGGGGTAGAAGGTGTGGTCCGAGGCCGTGAAAGCGTTCATGAAGTTTGATAGCGTTCGGGGAAGCATCTTGAAGAAGGGATCACGGATAGGGTATCTAGATCTAGTCAGCCACTGCCGTGTGATACTTGCTGCCAAAAGTCAGAGTAGTCATACTTGTCACTACCACACAGCGTCGTATGCTCCAGGATGTGTGGTACTCCCGTGTCGTCCGGAGGGTTCGTCTTGAAGCCGATCGAGAAGACATTGTTGCTGTCATCGCGTGCAATGTGCAGGTAGTCGGCACCAGTCTTGTCGTGTTGCAAGTGCAGGGCAGTCAATTCAAGTTCCGGTACGTGCTTGGATCGCACGAGGGTGAAGCCATGAAGCTTCTCGCCAGGCTTGGGGAACTGCGACAGCTCCGTCACGGCCTTGCGAGCGCCGGCCGCAGCGTTGCGAAGCATTGTGGTTGGGAGAGAAATTAGAAAGGAAATGAAGAAGAAAGAGACGAGGCCTAATAATACATAAAAACAATTAAGTAGTTAGCATAAAGATCTAGGCGAGATCCGACAAGGACGTTTCGTGTCGTCAAATAAAAGAGTCAGGATTGAGATTTCGCGATGCAGGTTGCCGGCACAATGACGCCGGAACGTTTCGCCCCGAGTGAGTCGAGGCATGGAGGTACGTACCCCGGCCCTACAGCCGTGGTCGGCCCTTGCTAGTGCAGTCCCGTCCCTCAGCACCAGGGCAGCCTGAACCTGAGCCCGCCAGCCCGCCCACGCCCACGTCAGTCTCCCAGGGTGCGTAATGACTGGTGGCCACTGGGTGGCTCGCCCGGCCATTAGTGGGCGCCATTTCAGTGCGTGGCCACTAAAAGTTCCCTGTGTGATTAGTCATACTCCCGCAAAACCCATCCATGCCTCCATCCCAAGACTCCATGAGCCCTCTATCTCGACCCCAGCCGAGCGACTGTTTTTGTCCATGACCAACAAGCTGTGGTGGCTTTTCTTACTGTGCGCCTCAAGCCTTGCCAGTCACGTTGTACTGCCGCCGTTTCCCAGCGTCCGAGGCCATTGTCATTAATTATCACAAACTCAAACCCAGTCGAGGTGCGAAAACATTGACCTCCCAGCCTTGAATGTGCCGCTCTGTATTACAAAGTGGGCAATTCTCTGCGTGAACTCGACTAACAGCCTTGTCCCGCACTCTAGCCGACGTCACCTTCTTGCAATCGGCCGCATATCCATAGCCACCTCATCACCAATAACCTCTCCGATCCCAGTGACTCGAGTACTTCGATCCATCTCTTCCGCGACGACAACCGGCCCTATTCATCCCGCCTCGATGCTATCGGGCCTCGTAACCGCCCCCGTGACCCCCGCCCAACCGCCCGCCGTCTACTGCCTGAACCTCGATCGTTGCCGAACCGGCGATGCCTGCCAGCCAGTTGGATGCTCCTCTAGCCAACGGGTACGACGGCCACGTCCATCCGCCAGCAACGTCAGCCAAAAAGGCCAAGGGCAAGAAAGCCATGGATTCAAACGAGGCCACGCGCCTTCTCCACGCGCGCATCTCCCAGCTGGAGCAGGATGCCGCTGGGGAGAAGGATCAAGAGCTGGAAATCGGTGCGTCTCGCCCCTGTCGTTAAAGTGGCAATACAATGTTCTACCGGTCGCTGCCGTGGCGCCTGCAGACAACGAGGCCAAAATCGGAATGCTGATACGTTGGGGATGCAGAGCGCGAAGTCAAAAGGGCGAACCGAGACCTTCTGCAGCAGGTTTCCAAAATGGACAACATGCAAAAGATCGACCATCTCACCAAGCGGTCCAGTGAACTGCTGGCTGACATGCGACGACTCGAGCGTGAGAACCAAAAGAACAAGCGACGAGGCGACAACCTGCAAAAGGAACGAGATACAGGCCGAACCGAGCTCAGCAAGACTGTTGGACTGAAGGAGAAGCTTGAAAAGCTGTGCCGCGAACTCCAACGTGACAACAACAGAATGAAGGTCGGTCGCGTTTGCCACGACGTTGGGATATGGGACTCAATACTGACGGGATGAACCGATATCAGACCGAGAACAAGGAACTTCAAACAACCCAGAAGCGGAACAACACTCACTGGGATGAGAAGTATGCCACTCTGCTGTCGAAACTGGAGGGCTACCAGGAAGAGAAGGACACTCCGAAAAAGCAGGTCGTGGACATGGAGGTTGATGAACTGTAAGATCTGGCGCAATCTGGGCAGATTAACCTATTAACACAAGATGCAGCTTCCGAGTACGCTTCAAGTCCTTCATCGAGCAATACGAATTACGCGAGTTACATTTCCACTCACTCATGCGCACCAAAGAGCTCGAAGTCCAATATCACATGGCTCGGTACGAGAGAGAAAAGAAGAATGCCGAAGGCGAATCAGCCAAGGCCCGGCACCTCCAAGCCCAAGTTCAAGCCTTCACCAAGACGGAGACGGAGCTCAGGAATCAACTCAACGTCTACGTGGATAAGTTTAAGCAGGTGAGGGGATTCGGCAGTAGCAGCGCGCATGTTGACTAATGGCACAGCAGGTTGAGGATACCCTGAACAATAGTAACGACCTGTTCTTGTCGTTCCGCAAGGAGATGGAGGACATGTCCAAGAAGGGCAAGCGGTTAGAGAAGGAGAACGAGGCTCTGAAGCGCCAAAAGGAGGCGACAGCGGCCAACATCATCCGCATGGCCGAGGAGCGCCAGGAATGGAAGAAGAAGACAGAGTCGGCCGAGAAGAAGTCGGAGAAGCTCATGAGCATCATCCAACAGATGCAACAGCAAGGACGCAAGGTACCGCCCGGCATGGCCAACACGGTCGAGAGCTGTTACTCGGACAGCCACGGGGGGAACGAAGGGGATGAGAGCGACTACTCTGACGAGGAGGGCGAGGAGGAGGAACTTAGCGAGTTCGACGATGATACAGAGGAGGAACCGCAAAGCAATGAGCAGGGGACCCCGGTGCCTTTTGGCCCTGAGCGTCCTCCTCAGCCAGCTCCTGCGGCCGCTACCAACGGACACTAGGAGGCCACTGGAAGCGGGAGCCCAAGCCGTAGCCATAACCTCGGGGATGAGAAGGATGCCGGCCCATCAGAGCCGGCATCCTGAGCCATCAAACGCCGGCGATACAGTCGGATTTTCCCCCTGAGAGATTGCTCCACATGACGCGGAGGTTGGCGGTCCATCAGAAGACTTGGTCAACATGACCGCGGAGTAAGGAGCTGTTGGGTTTACACTCGTTGGCTAGCTGGTTGGGTTACTGCTCGAGGTGCTTGTTTTTGTTGCGTTGCGTTGCGTTGCGTTGCTGTTGTGTGTAAGATGTATTGTCTGTCGTAGCTTCCAGCAGTGTTGAACCATCATCGCCCTCTTGTCCAATGTTTGGTTAAATGGCTGTATTGTCTGAGTCGTACGTCGCCCATTTTGTGAGGCATCCAGTGATTATGGTGAAGCCGACAAGACGATGCTCCCGGGGGATAGAGGATCAGGCGAGATGGGTTGACGGCAGGTCAATCACATAAAAATAAATACTCACCAAGCAGAAAAGAAACGAGGCCCCGGTATGATCAAAGTGGTTATGCTATTTATGGTGCCTACCTTGACGTGCCACGGTAAAATGGACGCGACATCGGCATATCGGGGAATATCAGCCCCGATGAAACGGCGCGTTTAGGCCACCTCATCCATCCCACTTCCAACCGCAGTGCGGCGCAACCCAGATATTACAGCCTCGCTCTTGCAACTCCAAGTCCCCCAGGTTTACGTGTTCCATCGACAACACCGCAACCATGGACTTTCTCCAGGTATGTCCTATAACTCCAGATGTTCCAATTCCTGTCCGCTGACTCGCACAGCGCCTCGCGCGCTTCCTCGACCGCCCGCTCTTCCCGTGGAAGAAGCTCATCATGGGCTTCTCGGTCGGCCAGTACCTCTTCGAAACCTTCCTCACCCTCCGGCAGTACCGCGTCCTCCAGAACACCAAGCCCCCCGTCGTCCTCTCCAAGGAGGTCTCCCAGGAGGTCTTTGACAAGTCCCAGGCCTACGGCCGCGCCAAGGCAAAGTTTGAGATCGTCAACGGCCTCTACTCGCAGCTCCAGAACATCGCCTTTATCCACTTCGACGTCCTCCCCAAGCTCTGGTCCTGGTCCGGTGATTTGCTCCTCAAGTTCGCGCCCGCGAGGTTCACGGGCGAGATCAGCCACACCATCGTCTTCGTCTTGACTTTTGCCGCCGTCAGCCAGATCCTTCGACTCCCCGCCTCCATCTACCAGACGTTCGTCCTCGAGGAAAAGTTTGGCTTCAACAAGCAGACGCCCAAGCTCTTCGTCACGGATCTCATCAAGACGCAGCTCCTGACCTTTGCCCTCGCGCCCCCCTTCCTCGCCGGCTTCCTCAAGATCATCCAGAAGACTGGCAACCAGTTCTTCTACTACCTCTGGCTCTTCGTCATCGCCCTCCAGGTCTTCATGATCACCATCTACCCGATCGCCATCCTGCCCCTGTTCAACAAGCTGTCGCCTCTCGAGGACGGCGAGCTCAAGACAAAGGTCGAGTCTCTTGCCGCCAGCCTCAAGTTCCCCCTGCATGAGCTCTACGTCATCGACGGCAGCAAGCGCAGCGCCCACTCCAACGCCTACTTCTTTGGTCTCCCCTGGAAGAAGCACATTGTCATCTACGATACCCTGATTGAGAAGAGCGAGCCTCAGGAGGTTGTTGCTGTTCTCGCCCACGAGCTCGGTCACTGGAAGCTTGGTCACACCACCAGCCTGTTCGGTATCTCCCAGGCTCACTCCTTCTACATCTTCCTTCTCTTCTCCGTCTTCATCAACAACCGCTCCCTGTACTCGGACTTTGGCTTCCTCACCCAGCACCCCATCATCATCGGCTTCATCCTCTTCTCGGACGCCCTCGCCCCCATGGACCTTGTCATCTCCCTGCTCATGCACATCGTCAGCCGCAAGTTTGAGTTCCAGGCCGACGCCTTCGCCAAGCAGCTCGGCTACCCCGAGGAGCTGGCCCGCTCCCTGCTCAAGCTCCAGATCCAGAACCTCAGCACCATGGACGCCGACTGGATGTACGCCAGCTACCACTTCTCCCACCCCCACCTGTCGGAGCGCCTCAAGGCTCTCGGCTGGAAGGGTTCCGAGGGCGTCACCGAGGGTGTTCCTGACAAGACTGCCGAGACCTCGGAAAAGGAGGGCGTCATCAAGGCCAGCGGCCGAGATGAGCTGTAGATTTCTTTGGAAATAGAATAGGTGTATGTTGTATAGAAAGAGAGGGTGCGTCCCCCATTAAAATCTACACTGCAATTCCGCAGATGAGATAAAGGGATAAACAGGAAAAGGGGCCAAGGTGAGAGCTAAGAGCTGATCTAGAGGGAACCGGGCCATCCCTGAGGCATAGATTCAGACTCGTGTACAATACAAGAACCAAGTGTATTTCTTTGCGCCACGTTTGAGTCTATGGCATTGCTACCAAAGTGTTCTTGGCGAATCCTAAGCGACTGTATCCGAGTGAATCTACATGAAGCTATCCCATCCCATCTACCCTTCCCATCTAAGAATCACGTCTATTCATCGTCCGACTCGAAGGAATCATAAGATCCCTCTGAGCCAGCCAGCTCATCCTCCTCCTCGGACGACTCTTCCTCCTCTCCGTCCTCGGGCTTCAGACCGTAGTCGTCGTGGAAGTAGCTGAGTTCATGAGTCTGGACCTTGTAACCCATGCCCTTGAAGGCCGTCTCCATGCCCTATTTCAAGTTAGTGAGATTACAGCACAGTGATTAGTAAAACGTACCTCCTGCATGATCTTGGCAGCCGTAACTACAATGTTGCTCTTGCCAGGCTCGAAGCAGGGCAAGATGGTCTCGCGCATAGCAGCCTTGATCTCGTCGACAGTCACAGCACGCACGCGGCGAAGCACCTCCTTATCCCAGTCCTTGGGCAGGCCACGCACGACACCCTGGACAAAGTTCTGCTGAGCGGCGCTGGGCATGGTGGACTGCTCATCAGCGAACATAACCACGATCTGGCTAATGGTGCCCTCGAGCAGGTGGTGGTCAATCTCAACCTCGCCGTCAGCGATCTTGCGGATAGCCTCAAGCGAGGCGTTGATGGCCTTGTAGGCGTCGGGTGAACGGTACACAAAGTACGAGATGAGGCCCGAGTTGACATCCCGCGAGAAGTAGGAGCCATAGGCGTAACCGGCACCACGGACAGCGTTCCAAAGGGGTCCCTCGGGAGCCTCGAGGTAGCCAATGGCCACCATGATAGCAGCGAGGCGGGGATCGGTAAGTGACTCCAGACCCTTGGCTGTCGAGACGGAATAGGACGTTTCGAGAGTTCCCATGGGGACAATGACAGCACCCACGGATCCAGGGCTGCGACCTTCGGCGCTGCGTAGGCTCACGGGCTGGGGGATAGGAATCATTTCCTCCGTGGCTGTCAAGGACTTGGAGAGAGTATCCCAAGTAGACAGAGGGTTAGGGAGCGTGGCCAGGTTTGCCGTGACAAGGAAGCGGAGGTTGTTGAAGGTGAAGAGAGAGTCACGGACAGTGTTGAACCAGCCGACAACCTTCTCAGGCTCCTTCTCGAGGAGCTTCTTGAGCCGCTTCAGATACACAGCTCTAACAAGAACACGCTGTGACACAGCCAGAGTCGTCTTCTCGGAATGGAATGACGCGCTGATTTCGTTGGCCATAGACTTGCCATCACGCTTAGACTCGGGTACATCACCCAAGGTCTTGGTCACGGCAGCGCTAAGACGCTGGGGGTCGAAGATGGTGTCAAACATCATGGTACGGATCCACTCGGCGGCTGCAGCGTACTTCTCGGGCTCGACCTGGAACTGGATCATGATGCCATCAGGGTCGCTGAGATAGCGTGCGGAGCTGAGAGAGTAACTGATAGTGTCTCGCTCAAGCTCCATGACAACTTGCTCATAGTCGACTCGCTTTCCATCCCGCATAACGTGCGTGTTGAAGAGGGTGTCGCTGAATATGGGCATCAGGGGCTTCAGCTCGTTGGGAATCTGAGAAGATCCAATGTGGACGGTGATGTGGACAAAGTTGGTAGGAACATCCTCAAACTGGATAAAGAGAGGGAGGTTGCCCTGGGGTGTTCCATCGATGAGCTTCTGAGCAGGGCCTGTTCCCAATCCAATGGCACGAGCACGTCCTGCACGAGCAGTATCAGACTCGATGAAGTGGATAGACTCGGTGCCAGGAACACTCCAACGGTCAATGACTTCGGCGGGGATGGGCTCGTCGTTCTTCTTCTTGGCGTCCTCAAGACGCTTGGCGAGCTTAGCCAGGCCTTCGGTGCCAAGCTCCTCCTTGCGCTTGGCAATCCTCTCTTCTTCGTCCTTCTTCATCTTGAGAGCCAGTTCCGCAGAGGGCTTGCCCAGGATAGAGATGTGGGGGGCATCAGCTATCCACTTGCTGATAAAGTCTCGCCACTCCTGATCCGTCCACTTCTCAAGAGCATCGTACTCGTTCAGGTTCTGGAGGTCTTTGAGCGTAGACCCATCCCGCTTGCCAAAGAGGTAATCCGTGATGATGTTGGTTGCGTAGAAGGACTCAGATGTCTCGGCATGGTACTTGACTTGACGCTTCTCGCGGCGGATACACTCTCTCATGTAGTCCATGTCAAGGGGCTTAGAGACAACCTCTTTGAGAATCTCAAACAGTCGCTTCTCGACAAACTCGAGCTTCTCGGTGGCGACACCGGTGGGCTGAAGCCAAATAACCGAGTTAGGACGCGGGTCAAGCCAGTATGAAACGGAACTAGCCAGCTCCTCGCGCTCAACAAGAATGTTTTCGAGGATAGAGACAGAAGAGCCACAGAAGTAGGTGAGAAGGACCTCGAGAGCAGACGATGTGATGAGATCAATGCAATTAGGGCCAAAGAAACCAACTAGAATCTCACCAACACTCTCATCTTCCTCTGGGAAATCGGCGGTGACAAGCTGTGACTCGTTAATCTTGGGAGGCTGAGCGGAGTCAATCCAGGGCCTATTATCAACATTTAGCCAGATGGTTCTTCACATTAGCCAATAAACAACGTACCGCTTGAATGGGGTGTCGAGAGAAGGGATATCATCCTTGATAGACTCCTCAAACTCGTCAAGAATCTGGAGCATATTATCTTGGTCCACCTCTCCAACAATGACCAGGCACAAGTTGCGAGGCTGGTACATGTCCTGGTGGAACTGTCGAATACGCTCAGGGGTGAGGACGCGAAGAGCGTCTGTCATGCCACCGGTCTCGTAGCGGAAGCCGACGTTCTCTGGGTAGAGGAGACGACGAGCCTTCAGGTCCATGATCTCGGAGCTTCGGAACTGCACAGCTTGCATCTCGGAGTAGACGACACCAGCATCATTGCCTTCTCCGTCAATGTGCCAAACCTCGGTCACGATGCCCTCATCTGTGATGGTAGGCAAAATGACATGTTCAAGGTACACAGGAAGGATCTGGGCAAAACCATCCCAGCCGGCGGTCTCGAGGGTGTAAGCTGTGTGATCAGTGGCCGTCCAGGCATTGGTACTAGAGTAGGCTCGAGAAGAAAGCTTGTCGAGAAGACCCTTGTACTGGTAGTTTTTGGAGCCCATGAAGATGAGATGCTCAAGCGTGTGAGGGGCTCCCGAGTCATCAAAGATCTCGGTGGCTAGGGTGAAGTAGCCGTTGATCTTGGGACCCTTGCGGTCTGCGACAACAACTTGCATGCCGCTGCGTTCAGAGACATACTGAGTGATTGTGCAAGGAGCATAGTCGGTCTTGAAGCTCTGGATCTTGCGGAAATGCGACTTGGACGTTTCCGCCGACATTTTGAGGTGTTTGAGGCCCGGAAGGCTCCAGAGAGGACTGTCAAGGTTAGTGAGATGTCCAATACCAGGAGGGTGGAACGAAGGCGAAGGTGGTATATATAGTAGTAAGACAACGTTAAAGGGTGTATGACAAAGGGTAAATTTTAAATCAGTTCTCAGCAAGTCACTGAGAGGGTATTCAAGTGAGGCTGAATCATGGCGAGTCTAGCCCAGGCAGAATGCTCACAACTCGGAAGCAAAACCAACAAGACAACTAACTCAAAGCCAGGGATCCCGAGGGACTGTAAGACGGGGCCATCGCTCGAAAGAGTAAAATAGGCCAATACACTGAGCAAGGCGACTACCGCCGCAACAACGTATTGAGGATTTGCATGTTTGGGTGACATCACCACTGAGATGTGCAGGGCTTCTGTCCGTTTGCTGTTCTCAGATGGAGTTGCAGAAGCAGTGAATGAGCAGTTATTCACAGCCTCACTTTGATAACTCTTTGAGACGAAAAGAAAAGGTACAGGTTTGGGATTGGGGAGCAAGACAGGGCGGTTGAGTTGACGTGTATATGTCTTCTCTTGGGCATTGCACAAAGCCGGTTACACAGCAAAGACGGGCAAAAAGACCCCGTTATTACTGCAATTGGGAAGAGAAAAGAGACCAACGCAAGGCAGATCAGGCAGCAGGAATGAAGAACAAGGAAAAAAACATATGACACGATGCAGTCAGCAAGGACAAGAAAAATAAACAGCCTCACTCACCTGTGGTTGAGATTGTGGGCGTGCACAACGGGTTGCCTGCGAGTGAGAGGGAAGACGAGAAAGGAGGGGTCCAATCAGTGAGAATGCACCTGAAGGAAAAATTACCCCGCTATCAGCGATACAAGGCAGGCACAGGCAACACTCCTATCCCCAGATGTCACTCAGGGGAGCAGATGGTAGAAGAAGAGAGAGGAAGCAAGATAGAATGGGCAGATTTTTCATTGCTTATAGCAAGATTATTCATTCTTCTCTCCCTGCAGCGCATCACTGGAAAACATGGACACAAAGCACCCGCCTACCTATCATACCTAAGCACCTTACCTTCCCAGCTCCCGCGGGCAGGCACGGCCTTGCTTGATCCGTTCCTTCCCATTCTACCATTCAACCTGCGCTGTGTGCAGCAATCAAAGAGTGGGCACCTTCCCCCCCGCGCCGAGACAAGGAACAATGCTTATGGCGCTGGCCTGTGCGCTGATTGGCTGCACAACCGCTAAGCGCACTGGCCACGCCACCAGCCACGGCTGAGCTTCCAGTGGAGGCAAGAGCTCCCCCCATGACGGCGATGTGAAGTTGCCAGCTTGTGGCTGGCCGACGGCCGACGTATCTTGATGGGCACAAGCACCAACATCTCATGACGAGGGTTTTGATCAACAACCAAGACTCCTAAGCGATCGACGACCTTTCTTTTAATTTCTATTCAATTTCAAGTGCCTCAATATCGAATCAGATATGATGCGACTCCAAAAACGACGAATCTAGACATCGACATCATCATACATTTGATCTACAGCCCACAACGCTTCACCGAAGAACCGCTTTGCGACAACACTCTACGTCCGCCATAGCTCTCCAGCTCTGTAAAAATGGCTGCAGAAACCGAATCATCGTCGCAGAAACTTAGCGACGCCCTCGTCTCCTTCTCCCTCGACGGCCGCTTCCCCGACGACGTTTCCGTTCTCCCCCCCGTCTCCGAAACCGACCTACAACCAGCGATCCAAGCCCTAGCCAAGGCCAAGCAAGAGCTAGAGGTAATTTGACTCTGCTTCAAACGGAAGGATTGTTACATCAGCAGCAATAATGCTCACGACGTCCACAGACAGAACTTCATGCCATAAATGAGGAGACCAAGGAAGATGTCAGTTCCTGGGTACGGAACGCAAAGACCCTGCAGGAGGACATTATCCGCTCAAAGACCATGGCCAACGATATTGTGCGGCAATCCGAGGCTCCACAAGTCACTGGAGAGGCCATCAAGGAAGCTGAGGAAAAGGCCGAGTTCCTGAACCGAGAAGTTCAGTACAGTCACCAGCTCCATGGCGTACTACGGGGCATCCAGTATGCCAATGAACCACTGAGTGAGGTGGAGGCAGCCAAAAACGAGCGACGTATTCTAGACTCGCTACGGTTGTTAGAGAGTAAGTTGTTGCTTTACGCGGTTCAGACATTGTCCCACTAATCATTCCGCTTAGAATCATGGCAAGCACTCGACCAGGTCGGTGTGAGCAAGACTTGCAGGGTCATGAAACTGTTGAATCTTCGAAGCTTTGAGCTCAAGTCCTCTGTTCACGAGGTATTTGATCATGTTTGGAAGACCCTAGTTCATGTCGACATAGAATCCCGTCAAGTCGCCGTTTATGAGAGCGTAGAGGGTGAGCCTGCTCCCTTGCAACATCCCTGCATCTGCTAACAATATTCAGGTGAGCAGATGAATCTCGCCGACTCTGTAATAGGCCTCATGGCTTACAAGGAGGTTGACGAGCGCATGGAACAGCTCTGGCGCAACGTGGACGCCGCTATCGTATCTCCCCGGATGGATACAAGAAGCAATGCCTTTCCGGGCATACAAGTAGAAGACGAGATTCTGAAGCTTTCGGGTGATGCTCCACGCTCGGTTGAAGCTCTGCTCACTGACTTGGAAACTGTCTTTACCTTTCTCTCCCAGAAACTTCCCTCTGACCTCCTCCCATCACTCGGCAACTTCATCATGGCCGATGTGATCCCGAAGCTTATTAGTGAGTGGCTCGATGCATCTGTACCCTCATCGTTGGCGGAGATGGACAGGTTCCAGGCCATGATTAAACGGGCACGGGGGTTCTGCGAAACTCTCACGGGTAACGGGTACACGGGATTCACAGATTTGCAGAACTGGGTTGAGAATGCGCCATCAATATGGCTTGGAAAATGCAGGGAGACAACTCTGGACTCTGTCAGATCCAAGCTGCTCAATGGAATTGGCGATGCCAAGCAAGTGGAAAAGGTTGAGAAACAGATGGTCTCTATCGCAGAGGGCAAAGAGATCACCAAGGCCCCTGGAACTGCGGCGACTGGCGAGGCCAACGATTGGGGAGCCGGCTGGGGTGATGCTTGGGACAACGACAAGGAGCAAGATGAAAGCCAGTCCAGGCCCAAGTCAAAGGTTCAAGACTCTGTCAAGGCCGAGGAGGACGACGGTGCCGACGCTTGGGGTTGGGACGACGAGGACACGACAGCTGCTGAACCTCAAACCAAGAAGGCCCAGAAGGAAGATGAAGATGAAGATGATAGCGCTGCAGCGTGGGGCTGGGGAGACGACGATGCGACTCATGAACCTCAAGTCGAGCCTGCAGTCCAGAGCAAGGCTGCTAATCCCCGTGATGAGACTCGTGAGCTCGTGCTTCGAGAGACATACAATATCTCATCTATGCCCGAGCCAGTCCTTGAGCTCATCTACTCTATTCTTGAGGATGGTGCTGCTTTAACAAGGGACGACGTCGAATATGCTCCGGTTGCAGCCACTGCTCCAGGTTTGTTTGGCTTGCCAACGTTTGCTCTGGCTCTCTTCAGGGCCATTTCGCCTTATTACTACTCGTTTAGTGATGGTGGCAACATGTGAGTGCTCCTTAAAGGTTGTTAAACTGGCACATACTGACCCGACATAGGTTCCTCTACAATGATGCCATGTATCTGGCTGAGAAACTCTCCGAGTTTGCTGATGGATGGAAGAAACGTGAAGACCTCACCCCCAGAGCGCGGAACATGCTCCGTCTTGACAACGACATCAAGAGTCTACAGAGCTTTGCCAATCGCAGCTACGCCAACGAGATGAACATCCAGAAGACAGTACTGCGTGACCTTCTTGGTGGATCTTCGAGCCTGATGCAGCAGGACGAGATGGAGGCGTGCATCGAGGCGGGCACTGCTCGCATCCGCACCATGGCTGTCGTTTGGAAACCTATTCTCGCCCGCTCAGTCTTGACCCAGGCTCTTGGGTCACTTGCCGAAGCTCTCGCTACAAAGCTCATCACGGATGTTCTCGAGATGCCCTCGATCGGCCAGGATGACGCGTACAACATTGCCAAGCTCATCACCACAGCCACGGAGCTCGATGACCTTTTCCTACCAAGCAGCCTATCGGGGACGAGCAGCGACAATGTGGAAGACGAAGTGCCTCAGACAGCTCAGTTTGCGCCCAGCTGGCTCCGGCTCAAGTACCTCAGCGAGGTCCTCCAGAGCAACCTCAACGAGGTACGCTACCTGTGGTTCGAGAGCGAGCTGAGCCTGTACTTTTCCGCCTCGGAGGTGGTTGACCTCATCGAGGCCAGCTTCGAGGCAAACCCCAGGACGAGGGAGACGATCCGGGAGATTCAGTCGAAACCGGCACCGGCGGCCGGACGATGAGTATCTAGGGGTGGGATGCCAGGTTTGGGCTCTATGGAAGCCAGATGGGGTTGTGCTATTATCCTTGGTGATGATAATGGTGGTGTTTGCACTGCTGCCTTGTCAAGTTCTCGTTTAAGAGGTAGTAAAGATGACTCGACATTGTTCATTCTGATTACTCCTGATTTTGCCCTGTCCAAGTTGAACGATGAACAATGAACGTGGAACCTCTATTTTTCTAACCAGACACTGACACCAACATCCTCTCATCACGACGAAACCACTATGCGAGTTATTCAAGCTCACTAGATCACCACCCACCTTGCTAATAATCAAGATTGAGGGTTACACCAGCTTGCAGTGTCGTCCCGGTATGAAAACAAGTCGAGTGCAGTGAGCTACCCTATACCGCCCCATCACAACGCCCTCCCCCATTTCACAGAGTGTGCAGAACACTCATCCGCGGGCAGTGACAAGGAGTGAATGTGTTACAAGTGGTCAGATGCTTATTAAACCACAAGACAGAAATCGTTATCGAGTTTCTTGATGTGCATCGAGGCAAGTCGTCTAGGCATCCGCATCATGGGGGATGGCTTCACACAGGAGCAACAGTGATCGAACAACACAGTCCGAGTACCAAAGAGCTAGACAAGAGACAGGGCGTGTGCATGGAAGCAAACATGACATCTCCGGTCACTCTCACTTCTCCTCCTCCCAAGTCCATACCCAATGATATGCCTAGACGTCACGGTGTGGCCTCGCCGTGATTGTGATGAGGCCTCGCATCGTGGGCGTGCCTCACTTTTCGAGATGCACCACGACAAACAATGACGGACATGTCACGAGTCACCGGTTGTACAAGACTCTGGCATCATTCGAGTCCTGATACCACGCGCGGACTCACCGGCTCATCCGAGGACGGAAACTCACAGCAAGGCAATATTTGCGTCCCCCGAGACGAGGCGGCAAAGAGACACAGGCCGAGAAAACTCTGTCGTGATACAGAGGCACGGAGGACACGGGAAGCTGCTGACGGGCGACATTTCCTCGTCTGGGCGCCGACATGATCGAGGACGGCCAAATGCCCGTCTCCGGGACACGCGATCAAGTCCTGTCTGTGAGAGGGTGTCCCTCATCTTGTCACTCCTGTCTCACACAGAGATAGTGCCATCCATCCATGCCATGACTATGCGCCGAGACAGCTGGAATCCGCAAATTCACCGCCCGTGGTGGTGAGCCAAGCCGGCACGGCAAGCTTGGATAGGTAGCCATTCACGCCCGTAAGATGAACCCGTCAGAGAAGGAGGTAGCCGATGAAGGGGCACGCCAAGGGGCGGCATGTTGCGGCCTCGGCGACACCATAACCAGACACCACGAAAGTAGCACACGGCTAGTTGCAGGGACAGACGATTGCGCGTGTCGGCGAGGGAATGCAGTGACAACACGTATTCCGTACGGCATGATGATGCTGCGACAACTGCGCCTAGCGTCGCTATGTTGGTCGACGACGCCATGGGCTTGGCTGATACTCGTTGATGCCGGCATTGCTTTTGCGTTGTCTGCCGGCATGAAACGTAGCACAGGACTCTCTGGCCATGAATATAGTATAGTATATCCGTTGCACAGCTCACAGCCTCTAGGTCCACCATCGACAACAACGAGGCCCTGCCACGGCTCCATCTTCCGCTGGCCGACAAGGCAGCAGAGACACCAGCAGCAACAGCCGCAGCCGCAGCAGGCGCCGGCTGGTCCACGTAGCATTCATTGCCCGGATCTCTCCCCAGTGAACTCTGTAGACACCGACCGATCTAGGGGATCCGGCGCAAGGTTCCGCCCCGTTAGGGCTCGAGTCGAACCCACAAAGAGAGCTGGCATCTGAGAGCGCTGGCAGCTCTGTGCTGCACCCCTGAGAGACCCCTTCCATCTCCCTCAAAAACACCGCTGGCCGTGTCTCAGCCAAGCGTACGTCTTCTGGCGGGGCCCGAGCTCCATTCGAATGGAGTTGCTCGTGCCTCCATGTGCCACTTGCTGCTGCCATCCATCTTGTCCGATCCGGCCTCCTTCTCAAAACCAAAACCTCCGGGGACGCCACCCGGGTCAGAGCTCCGAATGACGTCCGTGCTTCTCTCCCGGGCCCCCCGTTCGAGCCCGGGATATCCATGGAACCCACTCGGACCCAGTTCTTGTCCTGTCCCGTTCCTTTGTTATTTCCTCCTCACTTGTCCTTCCTTTCTCTGACAACTCTTCATTTACCGCCCCCAATCCACCGCATCACATCCACCATCATCCCAGCATCGCCACCTCCTACGCCCCGACCAAAATAAACACCCCTCCCCCCTCAACTGCTGTCATCCAACATGGTCCACCCCCGCACCTACGACCAGTTTCTCGGAACCGACTCTTTTTTTCCTCTCTTCCTTTGTTGTTTCACACCGAGGCTTGTAGGAGAATCCTTTCCCAGGGCAAAGCTCCCATGTTTCGACACCTCCCAGCTTCTGACTGGCCTCACTGATGAAACGTGACCGGACGAATATGCGAGTGATGGCGTGATGCTGCTCTGTGAGGCTGGTGCGAGATTAATTCAATGCGAGGTCCTGACTGGCTTCCCCCAGACAGAGGTCTCTGTCTAGCTGTTGCAAGCAGGGGCTGTGAGCTGGGTCGCTCTCCTTGGTGAGCCAAGGTCTGGCTCAAGGTCTGTCTGCCTGCGACCCCCTCAGCGACTCTGGCCTCTGCCTCTGCCTCGCCCTCTACCTCGCCAGGCGGGTCCAAAAAACACCGCCGGTACTGGCACCAAAATTGTATGGGGAGAGCGGCGGTGATTTCTTCACCCGCCTGCTCGCCCACCTGCGTTTGTTGTCGTGAAATAGGCACCACACTGAGCCCGGAAGAAACGCCGTCTGACGCCCAACTAGTCCGGCCAGATGAACATCAGATGGCATTGACAGTTGACGTGGCACATCCATGGCCTTTCGCACCAGAGCCCAGGTACAGAGTGTGGTGAGCTGAGCAACCAAGTACTGCTACGCCCACGATACATGACGCCGCCGGAGAGAGTCATTTTCTTTTTTGGCGAAATGTCATTGTGTGCCATATACCATCACGAGATGTCACGGCTGATACCGGCGTCGAGTGCTGCCAGGCCATGTCGGTGACAACTCACCTGCATCCAGCGTCCCCCGTCGGAACACATCCAGTCCAGTCTCTTCTCAGCTGATAGATGCTGATCTTGATCTTGTCTCTTTCCTCGCGGCAATGTGCCGACAAGGCGGGAAGGGAGGGGAAGGGAACTGCAACCGCCAGTGTCTAGGCATCCAAATGTATAGTGATGGATGTATGGCATTCCCGCTGCACTGCACATCCCATCCATCGGATCATGCTCGTTCACCGGTATTGAGTGCATTGCCGGCTCCAGCAGCAGCCGATATCCCACCCTTGCCTCTTCGACTCCCTCTTTAGTCATCCGAGGTTACGGCTCAGGTTTCACCCAAACGACACCGACATAGCAGGAGGCCATTCCCAACACCGGCTATGCGTGTGTGGGTTGATGACGAGAGGGCTGCGTCGGGGTCGGACTCGCCGTCGCCCGCCGTCGCTACCTCCTCTCCGTTGCTCTCTGTTCTATCAATTGTCATCTGCATCATTGATTGACCTGGTGGTCGAGACAAGGCAAGATTTGTGAGGGAAATAACATGTGCTTGTCCCTCCAAAGCCATGTGAGGTGCTGCTGGCTTGCCGCAGCTATCCGTGAGGCTGGATGGGGATCAACCACACCTCCGTTTCCCATACGCTACCATGGGCATGGCGCCTACCCACCACGCCCGCCCTCGATTCCCTCCCTCGCCTCCGTGCCGCGCCGACATGGTGGTTGTCGTTCCTTGTACTACCTTTCCCCGGCTGCGACTCGCCAGGGACGGTCATACGCGCCCCCGGCGCACAAACACCCAGTCGTTCCAGGCCGAACTGGAGGTCGAGCCGTAGGGTTACATCTGTCGTCCAAAAATGACCAGTCAACCTGCAAGGCGACACATGGGACCGGCCCGAGCCACCATAATTGTCAACTTATGGCGCAGCCGTCATCCGAAAGAGCCTCTGCAACTGGCCAGAAGAGTTTCCTTCGCGCCAGCAAGCCTTACTCGCTTCTGCCAGCAGCTCGTCGCGACCACCGGGTCAACTCGCTCGAGTAACCGAGGTGAAAGATGGCGGTCGAAAAGGCGGTGCAAGTCGATCATCATGTGCCTCAGGGGAGTCGAGGTTGCAATTGTCAGCCAGCAGGTAGCATGCAGCGCAGCTGACCAGAGGGCCAAGGGAAGTTGGCGATATCCTTGGCGCCTAGACCGAGGTGTATCTACGGTGAGCAAGACAAGGCTGAATGATGGAAGCATCAGCAAGTATTCGCCAGCAAAGCAGGGCTGTGCCGTGCCACCTTGGTTTTCCATGGGAAACAAATCAATCTCGGTGTCATTGCCCAGATACTGGCCAATGTGCCATCCCCTCGGGCGCGGCCATCCGTGAAGTTTCCCATCTCTTGTCTCGGAACGGGCAGGGCAAACCCTGCCAAGGGTATACGCATCTCTGGGGGAACCAGCCACCTAGTTGGCCCAGTGAGTGCGTATCTAGTCCAGACAGCGCGCAGAGATAAATACGGGTTGTTATTCAAGGCAATCGAGTCGAGTTGTCTCGTCTTGGACAGGTCAGGTTTCGTCGCGGATGCGGCTCAATGCCCGAGTTAAAGACGGCATAGTGCAACGTCGCCTTGTCAAAGCTTGCTCTGACATTGGCGCTAGTATAAGCTCGATGGTGACATACGCGCAGTGAAATTGACATGTCATAGTCGAGATGTCGTTCTTCAGTCTGCCATTCAGTCACAGCGCGCGGCTGGTGTGCGCCCAAGACCAACGACAAGGCTGGTGTTGAAGCGCCAAAAAAACGCCCATGGTGACAGAGGATCTCCATCCAGGTTTGTGGTGGGCCGCCCGAATATTCAGGACAATCAAACCGCCAACGCAGGCCGGCCAGCTCCAGGCAAGGTTCCAGGTCCGTTACTTGCGGAGAATGATCGACGATCCCTGGAATAACCATGCGCTCACCGCCAGCGGCCGACGCCAATGAAATGCCAGCGCCACCGTCTTCAGGGGTTCCGAAACCTTGGGCCTTCAAGAAGGATTCTAGAAGGCTGAGTCTCGAAGCCAACAGCAGGTCGCAGACCAGAGCCCCGGAAGGCGTGGATGGATGGAATGCGAGGTAGGGATCATGATCTGGAAAAAGGTTCTCAGCCCAACAGCATTAAGCAAGCAGCAGGACAGACCGACAGGGAAGGGCAAGAGGGTCCAACAAGGCCAACGGTTTGTCCCAGAGTGAAGTGTGCGAATCTGGGTCTCATCCAAGGGATTTCGAAACGGCCACAGGCAAGGCACCTGGCACGATGTGGAGCGGATTCCACATCCCGATGTGGCTCAACAGGTGTTGACCTGCCTTGGGTAGGTAGAGGAGATGCCATCAGAAGGCTGTCCAGGAGTGTCGTTCCGAAATGAGGGCCAGTCTCATGATGCCCATGCAAGCTACCCACTGATCTTGCGGGTGCGCTCACTCCCAATGTGGCTTCTTGGCGGCTCGATTTCTCCTTGCAAATAGGAGATGGCGTCGACTGCATTTCTTTGACCATTTTTGACGAGGTGGTCACCCGGATGTCTCAGCGGTGTACGGACATAGCGATGCTATAGGACGTCTTATCATACGGCGCTGATGTGATTGCGCCGTGCTCCTGTGCGTCGTGTCACAGCATGCCGTTACCTCGTTCTGCTGTACAACATCTCAGAGGCTTGTGTGCGTGAATGAGATGTTGCAGGGCAGAAACCCAACAAGCTCACGGCAGAGCAGAGCCATCAATCTCCCAACGCGTTGAATGCCGCGGACGCTAGCAAACATTGGCGCCTCAGCCCAACCAGACCAACGCTTTGATGCCCCGGGGATCGGTCCCGTGAAATTGGGCCTGGCCCCCATAGCGCTAGCAAACGTTGTCAGCATGGTTTCTCTGGGTTACTCTTTCGGAAACCTCGATTCGAGAAAGAGTCGTAATCATCCCCTAACAGCTCGAATCCGATCATGCAGAGTTCCGACGACGCTGCTGCTACTCTACCTCGCACTTCCCCACGGCGGCCAGGATGGCCCCTTGCTTTGCTTCGCATCAATGATGTGCAGCAGGCCCAAGCGCCCTGCTCTCACCAAGGGCACAAAGGGGCGTGTTTTGAAGTTGGCCGTCATGTCGTCCTTTGCAATTCCCTACGACGCCGGGTGAGCCTACCGGCAAATAGGTGTGCGTCCGGTTGGTTGTCCACCGAAAGGGGGCAGCGCCGAGCCCTCCCTGTGGTCTGTTTTTTGCACATTAAGGTAGATGTCTGTGTAAGCCCTTGCACTACCTGCTCCAAGAGCGTGTTGCGGATATATTGCCTCCTTCCCACGAGCTCGGGACTGTCTACCCTTGAGGGTCTGCTTCTCATGATCCTGGCTCATCCTCGAGACTCGGGGAACCAGGAACGTTTTCATAGGCATATGAATCTCGGCAGCCATGCCAACTTGAATCGCAGTCCCGACGGTGCAGTCACGCTCTCTCCTGCGTCGGCCGCGACGTTGAGCTCATCTATATGGCTTGTCAGAAGGATGCATCTAACGGGAAATACGAACCCTCATTTCGTGTAAGGAGGCCACGAGGCTGGGACTTGACTCGAGTCATCCGAGAAGCTCAACATGCCGCCTTTGCCCCGTGCGTCAGATGGCCCTAGATTCTGGGCTGGACAGCGCGATTTAGGCCAGCAACACCAAACGCATGTGGAGCCTGAGCAATATATTGCCAAAACGCAGAGTCAAGTTCACGGATCAGCTCTTGCGCACTTGAGGGACTTCTTGAGTAGGGTTGCAGATAAACAGAGCGCTGTCTCGAGAATCTACCGGCCCGTTTGCCGGCCGCAATCCCCGACGCTTGTTGATGGCCCGTGATGAATCAACAGATCGCTGCCGCTTTTGAAGCATCATCGTCGTCAAGTAGCAATGCCTGCCGGGCTGGTTGCCGCTATGAGGATAGGGCAGGTGCTGTGATTGACCGAACTGGGCAGCCGTCCCCAACCCGCAACTGGCATGGCATGGCGCCCAAACGATTGTCGCCCTCCTATCCAATCCACAAGTTCTTTGGAGATGTGCGGGATGCAGCGGCAGGCGTGCAATGGACGGGCACTCCCGCGGCATCATTCTGCACCTCCCACTGCGTGGTCTGGATCAGTCCAAATGATATGCTCGTCAGCGCGGGATGATTTTGCGTATCACATCACAACCTCCTCCAATGTGGCTGCTGTATGCTAGGATGTGGCCAGATGAGGTTGCCCGATAGGGAGAGCCGGGAGGAGTCAAGGCGCAGGCCGCCCCCTCCTGGTACCCAAAACGCATGCTGTTTAAGCAACGCAGCGCGGGGATGCAGGTTGAAAGGAGGATACTGAGGCGCGATTTATCTTCATGGCACGAGCAACTGATGATTCGAACCACCACTTGGGTGCGATATTGCCTCAGATAGAAGCGCTGGGCTGAGATAAGCTGGATAAGATTGAGTTGACTACTATGTTCTGGGCCGGGCCTGGGTCACTCGTCCCTGCTTTCCCCGTGCGGCTCTGTAATGGAGTACAGTCCTAGGGTAGATAGTCCTTCAGATAGCAAGCGTAATATGGACCTCTTGGGCAGTCATCAAGCCAGTTCCCCCGCTCGCGTTTTTGGGTAAGGATCGAAATTGCGGTCAATAACTTGCTCGTGCAAAGGCCGACACATACCTGAGGCGGATCCGAGGGAGCAATGAAGGCCCGCCTCGCGCGGTCCAGTGGTTTCTGAGAGCTGCTACCCGCTGCGGCCTCGACCGGGGTCTTGTCTCGATGGAGAGTTCGCGTGGCTTACAAGGGCCTTCGTATGATAGAAGCAAACCCCGAGTTGACGCGGGCCAATCTCACGGGTCTGACGCTGTGCCACTTCTTGCTGGCATAGCATTGCATGGCTGCAGCACATCAGGTGCCCGCCTGGAATGACGCGATAGGCTGCATGGCGAAATTGGACGACACGTTGAGTCCTTGTTGAAAAGCAAGCCGACTGTGACGCAGGAAACTACTAGACGTAGGCGACAAGTAGGTGTCTGGGCTTTGACACAGACGCTGATTGCATGCCGCATAGGCTTGGCTTGCTGTGGTTGGCTCCCGTCGCTCAAGGGGGTCGATCTACTTGACGTGCTGCTTGGGGGAGGGCACGTGGACTCAGCCCATCGTATACTAGTTGAAATTGAGGGCGTGTTGGGTGTAAGTCTTGGAACGGAATTGTCGGCATCCTCTCTTGTCTTGTGCGAGAGCACCGTATCTTGGGCCACTGGCAAATCGGCCGTGCCAATGCCAGAGAGGCATAATATGACGGGTAGCTAGCCTCAAAGCGCGGTCCTAAGACCGCTTGGCAGGCCTGCGGCTTGGCATCTACGACGTAGTGCCCAGCTTGAGGTGGGTAGCCCCTGAAGGTAGAGGCGGCCATGCAGGACCGCAAACCGAGAGTGACAAACAAACGGTCTTTGAATACGAAATCCATCCCGCAACCGAGATGGCGATCCTGAAAGCAAGAAGTAGACAAAGAGCGGTAATACGATAGAAAGCGCCCCCTGACGGGCGCGTGATAACCTCATCCGGAACGTCGGATCCATGGAACATTCTTGGCATCGTCTTTTGCATCTATACCGCCGCCGAGACGAAGGATACGTAAGGGCTCCGGCCGAGCCGCAGCTTGGGGAACGCTTATTAGGGCAATGGCCGACGCGGCCGAGACGCTGCCCCTCTTTTGTGACGGAGAAGGAGAGACGACACCTGCGTGTGGAGGGATCTTGTGAGCTGTTTCCGCTGTAACGGTCAAGCTGTGAGGTCTTGTTCCAAAGGGGATGCGATATGGTACCTGCCCGTTGAGGTTGATCTGACCAGGACGATCCGTTTGTTGCTAGGACAGCCACGTCAGTCCCCCCAACAACGGCCGGGTCACGACGTCCCCGACGAGCTTCGAGAATGCCATCACGACCACTGACAAGCTCGCCGCGTGACTTTCGTATGCAGGTGTACACAGTAGGGAGGGGATCAACTGCTGAGATGCTGCTTTGCACCCCCGCGTCCTCCATCGTCGCTATCTGAGAAATGAGATCTCCTACGTCACTCGTCAATCGCGTCATGTCACACTTTCGGCCACCCTCTTCTTTCCGTCGTAACTTGTTTGCTTGGCTGGCATCTTTGGTTTCCCGCTGCCATTGAATGAGGCTTGCGCGGGCGTCGAGTGATGTCGTATTTCGCGGCGCATCGAGCCATTCTTGGGCGAATGTTCGCAAGGTGTGGGTGATCCGATCGGGAGGGGCAGTGCTGGTTATCTTGATGCTTAAAACACCACACAAGGCTGATGGAAGATGGAACGAAGGGTCAGCAGCCTGCACCGTGACTCGCCGTGCCGAGACACTCAGAAGCCTCGTTGGTCCAGGGGCACAAGGGCCCAAGGGACCAGAAGTGCCAGACGGCAGCCCCATGTCTCACAATAGGCACCTTGAGATCCCCGAGGTGCGGGCATCGGCACTATTCAATATCTCAGCCGATTGGACAGGCTGGGTGCCAAAGACGTCATCGCTTCCCCCCACGTACCGCAGCTCCGAGCCCTCGCTCCCTTGGCAGCAAATCAGAGCCTCCCTGGCGGCTATGGCTGGCCCAGCTGCTCGGATTCGACAGCGTCTTTGCTTTTGGGTGCTCAAGAGCTCGTGTCGCGCGAGCCGCCAGGGCTATCAAGCGGTACCCTATCACCGGCGTAAGCGACATCGACTTCCAGCACACCGGATGTGATATGCTGGTGCCGCCATGGCTGGCGTCTCTGGCTCTGTTGCAGCTTAGGGTCCGGAGCCATCTGTTCCTCGTGACCATATGATGCCTGATTGTGTAAAATGTCGGTGTACAAACAAAGACACAGTCCATAGTTCGCAAGATCACCCACAGGACCCCGCAATGGGACCTTGGAGCACTCCCGAGTCCATGAGGCACGGAGCGACTTCAACTGACCGCAGGACGGCATCCGCGGCCGAATGAACCACTGCGGGATCGACAGCACATCGCCAGCATACTTGGCCAGCAGACTTTGGTAGCTCAGCCGCCATGTCACAGATCAAGAGACGGAGAGGATTATCGTAATACCGACAGTATCGCATCAGGGGCAGAAGATGCCTGACAAGGCTGCAGAGCATGTCGCTGCACCGAATGTTTGTGACGAGAAAGCGGGGGAGGGCGCCCATCATCCAAGATGGCCGGCCAGGTACGGGCGGGCATGCGTGCTCCGTATTCTACGGCCGAGATAGCGATAGCTGAGGGACCCCACAACGACAGGCTCCGGCCTTTTCTAAGCGCACACCCCAAAGGCAGACTCCGACAAGGCCGGGTTCCCTCGTCTCCCCCTGTCCGTTGCTTGGGGGCCCTGGAAGAAAGGCGGGAGTCGGTGCCAGAGGATCGACAAGATGATGATCTCATTCCGTTGTTGGCTGTCCCAGGCGTTTGTTTCAAGATGTGTCGGGTCCAACAGATTGAGTGCGCCATCAAATCACATGGCGCACTGGCGATATGTCGACAGAGGATGGCGGAATGTGGGAGAGCCAGGACCTGGTATTCTGGGGCTCCAGGTCTCGGGCACTTTGCTGCCAGAAACTTTTGGCTCATGACGCTTCTCAATCCGTCCACCTGGGTCGAGGACGCGATTGGCTTCTTCCCCACACGATTTTCCAGGCCAGTGTCTGACCCGTCTGGCCACCCCCTCGCGTCTAGGCACGTCTGGGAGTCATAATTACGCCGCCCCTTGATTGTCCTTTGGGCCAAGGAGCCGAGGGCACAGCGATGAGGAAAGGGACGGGGAAGACAAGGCGGGAGCCGAGGATGTGGCTATCCCACGCTCCACTCGTGGCAGGTGGTCAGGCAATGCTATGCTGCATCGTCGGCGAGGACGACTGCGCCGCGTTTCGAGATTTGTAACGGTCGGAGAGAACGCTGCCACGTCACTCTGGTGGTCGGATATGTCTTGCTCATCGGTCGGTCATGAATGCTCAGCAGGGCATCATCTTGGGGTCACTGGAGCGACCCAGGATGAGAGAGAGCGATCCGAATCGTGTCTAAATTTACCGTCGTGCATGAGCGCGGTGCCCTATCCGAGTGAACCCTGTCCCTCCTGACCGAATATCTGGGTACCCTCCAACGTCGTAATCTGCGTTTTCGACAAGATGAAGCCTAATGCGGCCATGGAGCATCGTTCTTCAGCTTTGGACACAGGAATACGGATGGCGCCTGCTTTTCGAGAACAAGACTGTGCAAGCCTTTAGCGAGGGCAGGGCAGGGTTAATAACACAGCTTGCCGGGGAGGCGTGAGGGAGATGACCCGGCTCCCGTGACAGTGGAGACAATGGTCACGATGAGTGCCCTACCTAGTCAGCAAAGTGCGCGATGGCAGCAGCCCTGTGTCGTGGTCACGTACTCGGGCGGTTGAGGCTAACCGTACCTCAAACAAGACCGCTCACTGGCCTACACCTGGATTCCCTGCCGACACAGAGGTGTGGGCGTGGCGGATGAGCGTTGAACAAAAGTAAAAACACTAGTCATGGTGGATACAATCCTTTGTAAGGGCATATAGCAATGAGAAGGATCGAAATGCTTGAGGACGGTCGAAAGGCTTCCGGGGAGATGCTGAGCCACGAGGTTGTATCACGAAAGGGTCAATATGAGAACTGTAGTATTGATGGGTGGTGGATGTGACTGAGGCTGGGAATATTGGGGCGGAAATTGTTGAAACATCCAACAGACTGGTAAGCAGGCAGGCGAGGGCTTGTCTGTGCCTTCCAGGGTCGGGGTAAGAGCGACCAACAAACTCGATGAGTTTCGGTTGTGGGCAAGGGACGAATAGGAGAAACAACAATAAACAACAATGATATACAATTTATTAGAGACCTCATTCTCGTCATGACGGTAGTTTCTGGATATTTCAAGACCTAATTTGCACGATTTCTGTTCTCGTATAGCTGATGCTTCAAGTATTCTAACCAGAGCTGCGAATGTCTCATTCTCCCCTAGACATCTCCATTCCCAATGGCAAGTTCCAATTGCTGGAGGTGCGCCTTCCGAGCTAGATTACTCCCCGGACCTGTCATCCCTGCGTGCCTTATCTAAGCAATGCAGTGGTCAATTTCGCCTCTGCAACAACCTGCTGCTTGTTGGTCGATCTAAATTATCGTCACCCTCGTTTCAAGTCTTGCTCTGGAGAGCTGGCCCCGTTTAATGGCCAATTTCCCTCCGCTTGGGTTGGTTGGAATAAAAAAGGACATCGGGGCTCCATACATCGTGTCAGACTGAGGTCATTGCTCGCTCGGGCTCAGATGCTCGGCCAGCTTGCCAACGCTACGCTACGTTGCCCTGGGGCGCGACGCGGAGCTGGACCGCCCAAGCCGCCGTCTAGGCGCCAGCTCGCGAGGCTCAGCCCCTAATGCACCTGGATGGTAGGGCACTGGCTCCTCTGCCCTCTTGCTAACATATTTTCCTGGCACAGACAGACGTGGAAACTTGTCGTGGCATCCGGAGCTCAGTTTTTCGTTACCGAGAGTCGCCTCCCGCCATGTGACGGCCGGGGGCATCGATACGGCACTGCACCTCTGACCGCAAAAAATGTGGCAAATGATTGGCAGACCCTGTCGCTGGGCCGGCGCCGGACACATGGCTCGGCGAGAGGAAAGCGAAAGGTACGCGCGACCAGGCGACAATCAAGCGCGGAGCCGGGTACTGTACGCGTCGCTGGCTGCGGGCGTTGGCGGTCGTCTAAGGTCGGAGCCCGCTCCCCTCCCCTGTCATGGAATTGTTCTTTTTCTGCGACAATGTACTCCGTACCCGGGCCCGGATCACGATGGACGCTCACCCAGTATTATTGACGGGCCCGGCTGCTGTCAATGACTCCTCGAAAGGGCATGGTGAGGCCAAGCAACCTCGTAACTCGTGGCCTAACGAAGCTGCTGGCCCTGACGGACGGGCACTAGCCTCCCCTGCCCTCTTTTCTTTCCGCTGACTATGCCTGAAGCATGCTTAGAAAGCTTCGCTTGTTTGCTTGGGTTCCTGTCTTCCCATTTTTTTCTCGCCTCGTGATCACGTTTCTTTCTGGCCTTCGTCCCTGTTTCTGCGGAACCCAATCAGGGATCTGGACTAAGAAACCGCCGGAGTTGACGATGGCCAAGACAAAAAAAAATAAAGAACCCGTGCCGAGAGAAGGAGAGAGATGAGACAAAGAAAACAATGAGGAGAAGCCGAGCGCAAACGATGGAAAAAACAAACAAGCAAGCAAGCCATGCTGCTGCTACTCTGGACCTCTCAACTGTTTACTTGGTTGAATCTGAGACCTTGCAACGGCTGAAGTTGAACTCAAAAAAACAAAAACAAAAAAACCCCAACCCATACAGACTTTTTCACCCCCTTTGCCCCTCTCGGCCAGCCGTATCCGGCCTGAGTTGACTGGCGGGCCATATCTTGGTCTTTATCGCTAGCTTTGGGCTCTCTCTGCAGAGTTGATGTCCGGAAAACCTTGCTCTCACGGTAGTGCCGAGCAAAGGGAGCTGGGTAAGACGGCTTGTCGCATCGTCATTCTTAGGTGGTTGCTCATCATCAAGCAGCTCTGCCATGGCCAACTAGGTGCATTGCGAGTGCCCATCAGCTCATATCAATGCCTCTTGTCTTCATCTCCTTGTCAGACAGTGAGTCTAGTCAGGAACGAGAGGGTTCGCACATTGGCCCCGGGATTGGGTTGGCATGATCGTCTCATTATGATTGATCGACTTGTAGCTCAGACCCGTGGCGCTCATCTTTATCTCTCCATGTTTTGTCTTGTCCCGTCTCCCTTGTGATCAACTAGAGTGGTGGTAGCTGGATGCGCCGAGCAGAGCGGTGAAGGCAGCGCAGCACGTCTCGTGTTGCACAGGTATTGCCGAGCCATCATCATCCATCAGCAACGATGGAATCGCAAGCATGATGATGGATGATGATGATGGCGTTTCCCCACCCAAGGCATTAGCTCGAGGTGAAGTGTCGGGTCGGTACACACACTGCCGCGCTCCGAATAGATGAGAAAGCCAGTTAGTTACAGTGATGTTGCTAGCCAGCCCCCTTCACATTTTCCTCCTTCTCCAGTCCAGTCCCAACGCCAGAAGAAGGGGCCCAGAAAAATAGAAGTGAAAGAAAACGGTGGAGCCACGATCCATGATCCATGGCGTCCATCTGACGGCCGAGCCCCGAGTCCCAGTCCCGCCAATCCATCCGTCGCCTTCCCCTCCTTGCTCTCGGGGACCGGACCCATCATGGCTCAGAGAGGACTGCCGAGTTGCTGCAATGGTCCCCGATATTGTCCAATTCGCAGGGAGGATTGGTACATCGACGTACATCTGGCATCCATCGTCATTTTCCCACGTTCCGTTCCCCATCCCACACGCTGCCTGTCCCAGCTCCCACGCTCATGTATTCAATCCACACCGCCAACTTTTTCTGGCTCACGCCTCTCTCAACGCCCTCGCCTCCCGCCCTTGTCCATACCCTTGCTGGGCATGCAATCCCTGGCACGTTGACGTTGTTGCCATTCGCTTTCACTAGGCCTGCGCTACGCTACGCTGCAGTGCGCTGCGCTGCACTGCACCGATGCTTCGCTCACTCTGCCCTGCGGTTTAGTGATCCTCTGCCCTTTCTGGCTGCTGCTCTGCTTGCCCATGTTACCGTGTTGTGTGCAGAGAGCCATCATCAAACTGGGCTGGTATGACTGCCCCCTTCCAGCCCTGTCTTGTCCGTACCTTGGCTGGTCCGTCCGCCCTGTTCTTCCGTCTTGTCCTTGCCCATTACCCCCTCCCTTGTACATTGCGCTACGCAGTCCTCGGGACAGACTGATTCTGATTATTCTGACGCCCTTCTCCTCATGATGCACGTACGTACGTATTATCCATGCCAGCAGCGGGCAGGGTTTTTGTCGGTCAATCTTTGGGTTGATCAGTGTAACAGACATGCCGTGGCCGCCACTTGTGCCGGGCGTAACGCTGTCTTGCTTCGACGTTGGCGCCTCGGACCTTTTGGAGGCTCTTGGCTAATGTAGTCTGGTGGACTCATTTCCCCTCGGCTTCGGCTCCGTCTCCCTACGAGAGTTGCGAAACTCTGTCTCCCTGGTGGTTGGAAGTCTTGGTTTGAGTCTCCCACGACAACCCAAGTTCTACTACACTACACTACACTGGACTGGATACATGCCTTTACACAAGGTCAGGGCCCAACCATTCGCCTCCCCCTTGACCCTCCTCCACTCTATCGACTTTGCAAATCAGACACCCCCCTGGTCTCCTACCCCAGTCTCTCAGTGTCCACCCCGGTCTGTCTCTTCCACAGCGAGAAAAAAAAAAAGGTCAAGGGAAAGGGCAGAAAAAAAAAAAGGGCTGTGCGTACCTACTCGTCCAAGTCCCAATCCCAGTCAAATCAATCACCAAAGCCTCCCTGGTCACCCTCACCCTCACCCTCACCCTGCCGTGCCCTCACCCACTCTGATGCTGTGTCTTCCACGTCCCTCTGCCGCTCCCAGGCTCCTCCTGACTTGAGATTGACAACCCGGACAGCCAACTAAGACAGCGGAGTAGGCACAGTAGGAGCAGGAGTAGGAGTAGTAGGATGGAGGAGTATACTCCGTACTATGTACATCTGTTGCGAGCACAGGCACAGGCACAGGCACGGGCACAGTTACAGACAGGCAGGCAAGCACACAGACACCTCATAGCACAGCCAGAAGATCAGAGCTCATCCCCCCATCGTGTCAAGTCAAACTCCGCACTCCTTGATGGGCGCTCCAAATAAAGAAAAAACACTCTTGGCTGCCAGTCCCTCCCGCCATAATTTCCCGGCCCCCAGCCCAAGAATCCAAGCCCAAACAGCCCAGCCCAGTGCAGCGCAGCGCCGCATACAAGACGCTCCCGCTGCCCACCACACCCATCCAGCAGCTTCTTCTCTACTAGCTCTCTTGACATTAGCTTACCAGAGTCTCGCCCGCTCTCCGCGCGCCTAAAAGGACGCCAGCATACTTTGAAGCTTCCTCCCTCCCTTGCCCGCACATTAGGGGGGAATTGCCTTTTTTCTCTTGTTTCTTTTGCCTTGGTCCCTCCTATCTCACCCAAAACTTGGCCTACCTACCTATTCTTCTCCCACCCACCGCCTCAAGCTACTTATTACTACCTGGACTCCCCCCCTCCCACCTAAACTATCATTTCTACCCCTCCCGCTCCACCACCAACTTTCCCATTGACAACCTTCCTCTCGCCTTTCTCTCTTCTTGTCTGCCATAGCACCGCTCTGCTTCAAAGAAACAACCGACTCCTAGACCGGCACAGGCAAATTCGGATTCTCTTCCCCATCAGCATCACTCGGCTCGCCTCGCGACACCTCTGTCAGAAAGCTCCCGCTTAATTGCAATCGCCCAGCCAGCTTGCGACTCATTGCCATCTCGACTTGTCGGCCAAATTCCCTTTGACGATTGGGTGACTCAGCGAACTCACCTTTCTTGACCTCGACCCTCGAGCTTCCCTTGTGAGCCTCTTCTCGTTGAGCCTGCGGCTCTTCGAAAATCTTTGACGACCACCACTCGAATTGCGTCGATTCATCCTTCTCTTCCGCATCCCTCGTCGCAATCCAGTTTGCGACTGTCGCATCTCGAAAAAAACCAAGGACCCCCAGCGCAGGACGTTGTCGGTGCTGCCGTTATTCCCGGTTTTCCAAGCTTCTCGCGACGCGTTTGCAGGTTGAAGCACTAGCAGCAGCAGCAGCAGCTCCAACTCCAACTCGTGGCCCTCGACGGACGCCCCCAGTTCTCTTCATTCTCTGGACCTTGAACCTCTGCGCTGTGCTGCAGTTGGCCTGCCTGACCCAGGACGAACTCCGTCAGTCTTGTTTGATCCAGCAACCCCGAGGCGGCCCCAAAAGAGCCACCTGCATATCCCACCAGCTGCCAGCTCACCACGCTGCCGCGAACTTGGCACATCACCACGCCTCAGATCGGCCTCGACAAGTTCTCCGCGTGCTACTCGACTTCGCTGACCCCCGTGGTCCACCCCCAGCAGCGCTTTGTCCTGTCTCCGTCCCTGCATCTGCATTCATTACCTCCGCTCCCTCTCTCTGCGTCCTGGCCCTGGACCCCCCGGCATCCTGTTCACCACTGGCTGTACCCCAGGTTGACAGCCGCTCCACGAGGGATCGGCTTCCGCAGCCTCTTCCCCGCAATCCGCGCCTCTTATTGTTACCCCCAGGCCAGACATTCCACCATGGCTCTCCATTCCGCCTGAGCTCTTATATATGTCAATGCAACCTCTGGATGCGACTCTTCTCGTTCTTGTAGTGCAAGCACCACTCCCAGCACAATCATGTCGCTCAGCTCAGATCTCGACTCAAAAAACACATTGACTACCCCTTCTCTTCACAAGATATCCGACATGTCCTCATTAACACGCTCTCGCCTCACCCAGGTCCAGACGACCTTCCCGTCTCATACACAACCAGTCCCCATCCCCATGTCGGCAGCCAGTGCCTCGTCTGTTGCCTCAAATTCACAGCAGGGCTCACCCATCATGTCTCCCGAGACAGCTGTCCTGACCACAAATTCCTCCGCCCAGCCCTCGCCTGAACCTATGCGAGGGCGGGAGGAGGAGGTCTTTCCTTCCAGCTTCCAGCTTCCCGAGTCGGTGCTGTTCCGCAAGATGAGTGAGAACTCATCAGGGCAGAGCTTGACTAGCAACCCCAGCGCAATGTCGGAAGCGGTTGGAGGCAACAGGAGCATCATGCGTCGCCTTTCAAACCGAGCTCATCGGTTCGCCACGAGCAGGAGACGACAATCTTCTGCCGCCCCGGCTAGCCGTGATGGAAGTGTGGGACCTAGCATCTTGAGGAGACGCAGTGACAGCAATGCCACGGCGCCCCCTGAGAGCAGTGTCCTGACTGACACGGACGAGGAGGTAGAGTTTGTGCCCGACGACTCCGCCTCCTTTGTTGGCCCGGACGGTGCTGTCTACGCTTCCTCGGCCAACAGCACCCACGGTTCTATTAGCGGAAGTGCTGGTGCTATGGCTGGCCCTGTGCTCCCGGCTGAGCTCCGCAATGGAAGCAGCGTCTTGAAGGTTTCAAGGAAAGCTCGGCCAAGGAAGATCAATCTTATGTACGAAACAGAAACGAACAAGCTGTCCTGGGATCCCGCTCGCCCCCACAAGTCACTACACGTGGACGAGATCAGGGAGATTCGGACAGACTCTGACATTCAGCAATACATCCTCGACTTTGGGATGGCCCAGATCACCGAGGCTGACAAGAACCTCTCGAATAACTGGTTCACCATCATCTACACCGTTCCCGAGAGCTCCAAGACAAAGTTCCTGCACATTGTCACCGACAACATTGCCAGCCGGATCCTTTGGACGGAATTCCTCGACGCCATGCTCAGGTATCGACAAGAACTCATGACTTCTCTGATGGCCTTTAACGACAGGGCCATTGCCCAGTACTGGCAAAGCGAGATGGCTAGGGAGTTTGGTGACACCCCCCGTGGCACTGATCAGGAAGAGCTTGACATTGCTGGTGTCAAGCGGGTGTGCCAGAGCCTTCACATCTGCAGCTCCCAGTCAACCCTCGAGGTCAACTTTCATCTGGCTGACTCCCGAAGACGCCAGAAGCTCAACTTTACCGAGTTCAAGGACTTTGTGCGGCGGATGAAGCAAAGGACGGATGTTCAGCGTATCATCCGTAGCATTGCTGCTTACCCTGAGCTGGGCCTCACCCTGGCCGATTTTCTAGTTTTCCTCCGTGACGAGCAGGGCGAGGATGTTGATTCTAACCGGGTCTCTTGTGAGAAGCTCTTCTATCGCTACAGCCGCCGATATCGAAGTGACGAAGCCGACACTGCCGAGAACGTCCATATCATGTCGGAAGACGCGTTTGTCGGCTTTCTTACCTCGGAGGACAATGGGCCGATTGCCCCCGAGCCCCAGGAGTACACCCTCGACCGCCCCATGAACGAATACTTTATCTCGAGCTCCCACAACACCTATCTCCTCGGTCGACAAGTGGCTGGCCAGTCCAGCGTTGAGGGATACATCTCTGCCCTGGTTCGAGGCTGCCGCTGTGTCGAGGTCGACTGCTGGGATGGCTACAATGGCCAGCCCGAGGTCAACCACGGACGCACCATGACGACCTCGATCAGCTTCAAGGAGGTGATGACGACCATCAACAAGTACGCCTTCATCAAGTCCAAGTTTCCTCTTTGGATCTCCCTGGAAGTCCACTGCAGCCCCGGTCAGCAGGCCACCATGGTCGAAATTATTAAGGATTGTTTCGGCTCAAGATTGGTGACGGAGACCCTTGACGCGTTCCCCGACAAGCTCCCCTCCCCCTCGGAGCTTATGGAGCGTGTCCTGATCAAGGTCAAGAAGCCGCAGATTAAGGAGGAGGTTGTCTCGGCTGGCAACGACTTTAGGGGTAGACGCCGAGGTAACAGCCTAAACTCGCCCATGATCCGACCGACCGTGCCCGATAGCGCTGCCATTATGCCCTCGCAGTCTCTCCCCCAGAGCCCGATGCTCACGCCCAGCCACTCGACACGCAGGCTTGTCAGCAAGACCCGCGTCAACACGATCGCCGAGGGCCGGGTCCATGACATGATGAGCAGCACGAGCGACAACGAGAGTGGAGCTGAACAGGCAGCCAAGAAGGCGCCCAACAAGACGGTCAAGGTGCTCGGCGACTTGGGTGTGTACTGCGCAGGTGTCAAGTTCTCTGGATTCGATACCGTCGACGCGAAGCAGTACAACCACATCTTCTCTTTTATGGAGGCGAGCTTTGCCAAACACTCCCGCACCAAGGAGCAGAAGATGGCGCTGGACATTCACAACATGCGGTACTTGATGCGAGTCTACCCCGACCGAACCCGCATCACCTCGAACAACTTTGACCCCCTCATCTACTGGCGCCGCGGTGTCCAGATGGCGGCTCTCAACTGGCAGACATTTGACCTCGGAATGCAGCTTGGCCGCGCCATGTTTGACGGTGGCAAGGACGTTTCTGGTTATGTTCTGAAGCCCGCAGAGCTTCGCGATATTCAGGTTCTCCCGTACAATTCTGACATCGCGGAGGGTAAGAAGGAGCGCAGCGTCGTGACGTTCAGCATCGATGTCATTTCGGCTCAGCAGCTCATGCGACCTGCCAACCTCCCCGCCAACAAGTCGATCAACCCCTACGTCGAAGTCGAGGTGTTCCACGCCAACGACAAGCGCGACAAGAAGGAGTCGGAATGTATCCTGTCCCTGGAGCCTGACTCGCCGGCCAAGGTCCAGACGGATATCAAGCCCGAGAATGGCTTCAACCCCATGTTTGATAAGCATTTCAAGTTTCGAGTGACTACAAAGCATCCCGACCTCATCTTTGTGCGATGGTCAGTCAAGCTCTCGACCGACGGCGAGAGCTACAACGAGCGACCGGCAGTGGCGACATACACAGCCAAGCTCACCAACCTGAAGCAAGGATACCGAACCTTGCCTCTACTCAACCACGCTGGCGACCAGTACCTGTTCTCCAAGCTCTTCTGCAAGATCAAGGTGGACCCAGTTGCCAAGAAGTTGGTCAACGCACCTCGACGCACCCAGGACAGCGGCAACAAGCTGAACCGTCTGGGTGGCAAGGTGTTTAGCCGGATCAACACCAGCCCCAAAAGTACGATCGAAAAGTCCAGCTCAGAGAAGACGAGCTTTGACAGTTATTGATGATTTAGCGATTTCATCTGTACGAACATGTTTCTACTATCACCACCA
The DNA here is from genome assembly GCA_027886205.1 of Fusarium piperis. NCBI lineage: Eukaryota > Fungi > Ascomycota > Sordariomycetes > Hypocreales > Nectriaceae > Fusarium > Fusarium piperis. The sequence continues at coordinate 196,931 of RZGM01000034.1, forward strand.
CTACTACTTCTTGGATATATTATTACTATTTGTTTCTTGGGTTCGACACGAACGCGCCGAAGCCGCGATTCGACCGACTGGATACCATCCTCGACAACGAATTCTGGGTGTTTGGTCTTTGACCAGCAGTGCATTCACCTCGATCCCGCATCTCTATCCCATGATCCCTAGAGGATCCGGGCGCAACAGGCGGTGGGATTGTTTAGGGAGCTGTGATTCTCATGTTGGAGGCCACACCCGTTCTCTTCGCTTCTTTTCTTGTCTCTTTACCATTTGGGTTGAAGCGTTTCAACAACCCCCTTTCTTCAACAGCACCACTTGGTGTGCAACGATTTCCTTTGTCAAAACAACGGCGTATGAAAAAAAATCTAAAGATGGATGAATACCCCCCTGAGCGTGGATAGGTGTTGGATCATTCTGGTTTCAATGTTTTCTTTTTTTTCTTCATGTTATTTCTTAGGGATAAGCACACACACACACACACACACGCAATAAAGGATAGGGACCTGTTTGGGATGGGAATGAAAATGGAGTCTGCATATACCACGCTTGGCCGTGTTTTTGGGAGCGTCAAAGGAAACTAGCATTGCACTGGAACCGGAATCACAACGTATTTTATAGACTGGCACAACACAGGGAAATCAACCAACCGCTTGGGACTTGTTTCTTGTTCTGCTGAAAAGCTCATTTTTCTTGATTCTTCACATACGCACATTCTCGAGTCTTGTTTGTTACAATCTGCTTGTTTTACGACATGATGATTTTAACCTTGAACGCAAACAGGTGTCAGGGGAAACGAACAAAAAAGTACGAGACAGGTGGTGGGGAATATCGTCATGGGAGGCCGCCTTCAGGGAGCATCTCTTTTTTTCTTTCTGAGGATCGACATTGGGGGAAATCATGATATACACATACCGGTGGCTCACGCTACAAACATCACATCTGGGCCACCTCTGAAAGTTCTGGTCTGGGGCAGGGGGAGGGCGTCTCTCTTTCTACCCCTTATTTCTTTCTGGCGTTTCTCTAGGCTAGGCGTTTTTTTTTTTCCTTTTTCTTTGTCTGTTTCATTTAACAGAAATGAATCATGAATGAAATGAAATATCCCCCAAACACACACCACACGCAAAAGGTGAAACCTCCGCTGTGATGTACAGACAAGATACGAATCCCTGTTTCAACCTAACCCTCTCGTTAATCTCCACACTAAAAACCAGGGGGAGGGGGAAACTAATTCCGCTCTTGGGAAGGGGAGGCGAAAATCAAGATGGAAATGTGGTACGATTTAGCATTTGTTCGTCTGATCTATTTCCCTTTTATCGGGACGGAAAGGGGGGGGGGGCGTGTGTCATGTACGCCCCTGCACCTTTGTGGTCGATCTTTCTGTAGATCGGAGGGACCCTTGAGAGGCGAGTTTCGTTCTGCGGGGGTGTGCGGTGAGGGTTGGGATGAATGGCATCATGATGAGAGGTAGGTTTATGGCTTTGACCTCTTGAGGCGGTCAAGTTGAGTTCATGACTATAAAACTCACAAGAGAAGGACTGGCGGTGAGATGCAGGGTCCAAAGATCGACGAGAAAGGGAAGGAAAAAAAAAAAAAGGGTTTGTAGATCAGGGACAAACGATCATCAACTTCGGACGAAAGGCCGTTGAAATCCCGAGTCACACGTTGCGAGTCATGAGGATAGACTAGATAAGATAGATGGTGATGGTATTGGAGTCATATTCATACATCTCTCATCCCTCCTTAAAACCCAAGAACAAAAAAAGAGGACAACAAGAATGACGAAAAAGATTACATATATATCCTTGTGCCAGAAGACGAAGTTATAGTCGAAAAAACAGACACACACACGTATTAACTCCGCAGCTCATGACAAAGTTCCCTGTCGTGATAAAAACAAAAACACATGACCCCCTCCTCTCTTTTTTGCTTCTCATGCCTCGCTTCGCATAAACGTATAAAGAGGGAAAAACCGTCTTTCTTCTAATCGACACCCTCGTCTTGGAATTTGGGACTCACTGCCCGGTTGAGGCTGGTCTGCGAGCCCCCCTTACGGAGCATGCCACTTGCACCGCCGCGGCCCCAGTTGCCGTTGGTAACGACGTCCATGGCCCGGTTCTCGGCTTCCTCACGGCGCTGGGCCTCGGACGTGAACGCACCCGGGCTGAGCCCTTTATCGTCGTTGGCATCATCCATGGAGGAGTCGTCCTCGTCGTCTAGATCTGCGAGCTCATCCTCTAATGTCCGACCTCGAGGGCTTAGCCGCCGCATAGGCACGTTCTGCGTCGCGTCGGCGTAGAGGTTGGGATCACGTCCGAGGACCCGGTCCGCCTTGCTCATGGGCTTGTTGCCCGCGAGCTTAGGGGTCGACGAGAAGTGTCGTCCTGCACCAGTCGGTCGTTCGGCGATATCAGGGACGTCATCGGGGGATCCCCAGCCGGCGTTGACCTCGCGGAGCCTTTGCTCCTCACGCTCAGCACGGAGCTTATCCCGTGCCTCGAGCCACGTGCTGCTTGCCTCCCATGTCCAACCGTCTCCGGTTGTGTTGCAGACGGGGAGGAACCAGAGAGCGGGAGTTGGGCCAAGCAGGTGTAGGAGATTGCGCTTCCATCCGAGATCGAAGACATTGGGGAGTTTCTCAGAGTCTTGTTCATCAAGATATTCCTCGTAGCGTTTTTGCCTCTGCTCCCGTTCTCGCTGGACATATGACAACTGAACAGGATGCGAACCATCAGGGGGATATGTCCGGGGCGGTTCTTGCGTAAGACGCTCTTCACCCTCCTCAGGACGGGTAATTCCAGGCAAGGCATTGGTGTGAAAGTCGACAAACTGCTGAGCACCCTGAGGAACATGGTTGGCAGGATCATGAGCGGTGTTGTACGCCTTACGCAACGGAGAAAGATACCGTGTCTTTTCCAAACACTCAATCGTAGTCTGACCGCGGCAGGCAAGATGAATATGCCATCCGGTAAAAGCTCCAACAACAATACTGATGATGCCGCTGATGACGCTCAGCATGATAAAGTTGACAGGCATGAAGCTCTCGCTATAGTCCTGCTCCTCCAGTGCCTCGTACCACACCCAGGAGCCGCTGACGGCAAAGTCCCAGAAGCAGAAGAGGGTGGTGTAGATGAGGAACAGCAGGAAGGCCTTGTGGTTGCGCAGACCAATGCAAGTGGCCAGCCAAGGACAGTGGTGGTCCATCTTGAGGACGCACCGGCGACATGTCGAGCAGTGGTGAGCGCGATCGGGCTTACGGGCCTGGCACTTCTTGCAGAATCGCAACTCGCCGTTGCTCTTGACAGTGTAAGACGTGCCCGAAGGCGTATTCTGCGTCGGAAGGAGACCGTAGCCCATGTCGTTGGTCGTGGAGCCGGGGGGAGTGAAGACGGCCGTGGTGTAGCACCAGTTGAGCATGAGGTAGAGGGCGACGCCGACGGCAGATGAGCCGTTACCTTGGGAGGGTGTTAGTTCTCGTCATGTCTTGATGCCAAGTGGTGACATACCTCTCCAGCTGCTCTTCCGACTGGCGGTACCGACGTTGACAACCACCCACACAGCCCATGTTGTCAGTCCATAGACAAACACGAGGGGAAAGTACGTCGCAAACGTGCAGCACGCCCGCTCCATCTTGCGCGCCCATCGACGAGCCGTCGCCGCCATGGTCGTCGCTTGCTCGTCTCGCTCGCGGGGTTGAATTGTGACAGGAGGGAAAGGAATCGTCTATTTATCGCGGATTCTTGGTTCTTAACAAATATTGATCATGGACGGGACTCGCGGCTGTCATGACATTCTCGGGTTCGAAACAAGGACAAACGGGTCGGCGTCTAACAAGGGTGAAGCTATCGCTAGAAGCTATACGATCGCGACGAGGAATCCAGGGCCAGGTGTTGAAATGGAGGCAATCATCCGCGGCGTCTTGGGCCTCCCCGTGATTGCTCGGATCGGCTCGTCAAAGGATGAAATAACAGAGTAGTGATGGACACTGAGGCTGTGGTAAGCTGGGCGGATTATCTCGAAATTAGACAATGGGAGAGCTTAGGTCATCAGGGGCTTTGACTTGCCTCGACTCCCGGGCCGCGAGGTGGGTTCCACAAGGAAAGGATGGGGATGGCTCCGCTCCGTTCAAAGAGTGGGAACTCCGCCTCAATCAACGCGTGTATCAACTCGATTATGCTGTTTGTTAAATGCATTGAATACTACGTAGGAGGTAGGTAGCTGATACAAACTCTATGGTAGGTGAATGTGAATTTGAATTTGTGTCACGTTATTCTCCAATGGCTTGGCGGTCAATTTCTGGGCCCTTTTAGACGTCACCTTCACCAACCTTAGACTAACACGTGCAGTGCAATCTATGGCCTTCAATAGACAAAGGACAGCACTTTCATTGCGAATACCATGTCAATTAAAGCAATACTAACTCGCCATTTGGATATCAATCTGTGCTTGGCCGTTTCGCTGGTAATGTCCCCCACCAAAAAAAAAAAAAACATCAACTTCAAATGCAAATCCTTTCTCCGCAACTCCGCAACCATGTCAACCTTTCATTCCGTGACGCTTCAAAATCCTTGACGGAGAATGCATGATTTGGTACTTTACCAGGCGATCTGGCTACCCGTCCAAGGGTCCACGTTAGTGGCCTTGACACTAGGCTTGAGAGGCGCGGGCTTGGGAGGCTCTGGCTCCTTGCGGTGAAAGTTCTTGGAAACCTCATACTTAACGGTGCCGTCGTCATGGCGCTCCAAAGAGACATCAGCCATGCCCCCCGTCAGCTGGTCGACAAAGGCACCATACGTGTCGGTTTCGCGCACTCGGCATCTGACACTGCTGTCCTCTGCGTGCTGCGTGATGGCGGCGAGCGAGTTGAAACTCCGGAGGCAGTAGGGGCAGCGGTACTTGGTCCCCGAGTGAGCTGGCGACTTAAGATGTCCGATGATGGCGCGCGAGTTCTTGAAGGTTTTTCTGTTCCCGGTCAGTGTTTGCACATCTTTGTTAGGAATCCACAAAGGGACGACTTACCCGCATCCTATGACGGGACAGGCGTACTTGTTGATGATTGACGAGTAGTACCGAGCGACGTTGAACTTGGGATGTGTTGGGTCATTAACGTTCAACCATCCATCCCAATCCTGTGGCGCCGGAGTAGCAGTCGCGCCCAGCTGTTCCTGTGTAGGCTTCTGCTCTGGGGGCGCGTCAGGGGACAGCTTCTTGCTCGAATCCCACTCCCAGGGAGCAATGTTCTCCTTGTTGTCGGTGTGGTCCACGGTGGACTTTGGCGCGTAGAGATCGGGGAACTCCTTCTTCTTAAGCTTAAAGGCCTCGATCTTGCTCTCAACGTCCACATAGTCGTGGCTGCCGCCACTAGCAGCAGGCATGTAGTGTCCGTAGTTTGCCTTGACTGGCTCCTTGGTCATGGCCTGGAGCTGTGTAGTAAACTCCATCTTCTCCTCACGCAAGTGCTCGAGGAACGACACGCCTAGGATGGCACACTCGTTCTGAATGTGGCTCATGAGGCTGCCTAGTTTGGCAAAGGGACCTTGGTTGCATCCTGGGCACTGGAGATTCTGCGAATGAGGATGGTCCTGCGTCAAGTTAGCACTCTATGAGTCTCGTTTCCAAGGAGGAGCATCACTAACCTGTCGAATGTGCTTCATGTGGGCTATCTCGGTCTTGAAGTCCATCCCACAGAACTTGCAGTGAATGTGCTTGGGCTTGCCGGCGCGTCGCATGGTGTCTTTGTGCTTGAGCAGCAGCTCCCAGGTCGGGAACTTGACCTGGCATGGCTTGCACAGGTATGTGCCGTCGGCCTGAAGACCAGAAGGCATCGTAGTTGATTGTAGCAGGTGGTCAGTAGGGAATGTCTTGGTAATAGCAGGTGCTCGCTTGATGATAGCAGATGTTTTGCTGGTAACAGGTGTTTGTTTTGCTTCAGTAGTAGCAGGTCTTGGGTGTGCGAAGCAGTAGAATGTGTGATGCAGGGTTCACGGTTGGCGAGGAGAAGAGCAGTGCGAGTGCAGTGCATTAATAGGCCAATGGGCAAGAGCGAATAGAGTTGGTTGCCTTAGGTAACCTGGGTGAAGCATTCAACAATATTTTGATTGGGATGAAACCCCTGCGGTTGAGGGGCAGCTCGGGGATAAACACGACCAAGGTTTTGAGAAGATGAGATTTGGATTCCCGTGAAAGATCTCATGCACAGTGAGTCACCGGGGAGCGTGGCTTGAGGGTGTTTGTCCCCTATCACGGTCATCAGCGGTCTCCATTCCAAGATCCAACCTAGGTACCCAGGCAACAGTGCGACCTCCTGTCTAGACATTCGTTGAATAACTAGAATTAACCTCGACAGGGACTTTAACACTGTCAACCCAAAATCCCTTAACCATATATGGTATCTCCATCCAGATCAACATCTCTACTGCTCCTGGTGGGCACATCTCCATCTTCATCATCCCCAGACTCGTCGTCGTCTTCCCCACTCCCAGAGTCCTCAGCTCCTGACTCCATCTCGAGCCCCAGCAGCTGTGCCTCTTCGTTCTGCGAGTCTGCAGCTGACGAAGGTTCGGCCGCTTTCTTCGCTGCATTGGGATCCCTAACTCTCACGCTGTAACCTTTGTGCTTGTTCTTCTTTGTCGGCTGTCGTCCTCGGAGTTGCGTCAGCTCCTCATCCGTCAGACGAAGGTTCGGCAGAGGCAGATGGAAGGTTGCTTGGTTCGACCGCACGGGTGTTTGGTCCCCGGTCTGTAGCGTCATGGCAAAATCTTCTCGAGTGAGGTGTCGGTCAAACTGGATGGCGACAAGCTTCGTCTTCATAATAGCTTTGACCTTGGCCCAGAGTCCGCCGTGATACCATCCACTGCTTGGATCCCATTCCGACCGCACAGCAGCATTGTCCAAGAGCTCCCTAAGCAGGGGATCAGTAATATCACACACCTGCCACACCTTGCCATCGGTGTGGAATGTCTCACCATCAAAGATGTGACTCTCCGAGAGCTCCTCTAGAAACTCTTTGAGAGGCCCCATTTGGACCTTACGTAATGACTTCCATGTTTGGCCTCGTTGGGCGCGCTTCTGCTTGGGGAGCTTGAACATGAGAGTCTGATAGACCCGATACTTGGGGTCGGTCCTTGGGTCAATGCCGTATGGAACCACGCCGTCTCTCCATGGACCACCCTTGAACTGATAAGCCGCGTAGTTGAGGTACTTTTTCAGTTCGTTCCAGTTCTTAAGCTTTCCTCCCAGGTGGTTAAGCAGAGACCGCCGCGTCCACACCGGCCGCGTCTCAAACGCAGCCTCCAGCTCCGCCATGATCTCCACCATTCGGGGGTCAGTCATGTCAGGGGCGAGTTGAGGGCTTGCTGGTGATGGATCCTCGGCTCCAATAAAGTATCCGACTTGCTTGACGGCGGTCGTGTTGACTGTTCCACCATCCTCGGTGGCTCGTACATACGGGTTCTGTGAGTATTGATAGTTGAAGGGGAGGCTCATATGCGTAAACATGGGTGGCGGAAGGATGTCGACATTTGGCCCTTTGTCGGTTCCGGGCAAAAACTTGAATTCTTTGATCTTGTCAACTATGGTATTGTTAGAGCCTTGCTTCGAGAATATTTGGAGAATCTCTCTCAACGTACCGTCTCCGGGGAGGACTTGGTCAACATATCGCTGGGCAAAAGCAGACTTGGGCATATCCCAGTAGAAATCTGCAAGGCCACGGAAACGATGCGTGTTCTTGATCACACCGACAGCCTCGACCTGATACTTGTCAACGTTGTCTGCCATCTTTCGGCGCAACACCTTTGGATCATCCAATCGGGCATAGGATGACACCTCATCTTTTGGAGGCTCAGTTTCAGCGTCGGTCACCTCAATGTCTCCTTCCCATGGGCCATCGGTTCCCCTCTTTCGCTTCCTGCCAGTCCTTTTAGGGACAGTCACTTTGAGAACCACATTGTGACTCCTTGCGTTGTGTGACATGATGGGTTTGCAGAATGGGCTCTCGGGGGTTAGATAGAACGGGATAGAGTTTCTGCTTGTATCCATCACCTGTTTACATTGTTAGACTGCAATAATCATGGAGTGCGACGAAAGAGTCACATACATGTTGAAGGTTAGGGACTCGACCGAAGGCTTTGACAGCTCTATCGACATTTTCCACAACGGCGGGGATCTCGACAGCCCCGATAACGCGAGCAGGAACCGTGTACTTTGGAGCTGTATCTGGAGCAGGCCGAGCAGGCCTGTCAACGCGAATCTCTCTGCGTGACTGATCATCGTCAAGGCTTTCGTAGCCGTTCTCATCGGAGGACTGGTCAATCTCCATGTTGTTTCAACTGCCGCAAAGGATCGAACGAATGATGGAGGATATCCCCGGTCGTTACGATTGAGGTCGCAAGGAGTACCCAATTATTCCGCGGCTCTGGTGATCAAGAATTATTGCATTGCATACGTATAAGTTCTGCAAGAGCCTGGCGCTGCAGTCTTTGGAGAAAAGGTATGCACGTCGGAGCTCACAGAATCTGCACCAAGGCTAACCGATTGCGGGTTAGCTGCACGTGCCAAGAAAAGGAGACGAGAGACAAAGTGCCGGGACAGGGCCACGTGTGGGTATTTCCCGTCAAAGGGGCCAGAGGAAATGCGGGAAGACGATGAAGCCCGTTGATGCCGCTGCAATCGATCCACGATGATGTTTGCTTGACGTGATTCTCACCAGGTCAAGCTGTGGCTCAGCTGGAGCTTGCTCCTGCGTTTCGAAAGTTGTGTGGCTGGAATGCCCCACATGGTCTGTGCAAAGGAGCTGATCGTCTCCTTGTCGCTTATCATACTCCAGCTTCATATTTGCACAAGCTGGTCAATAAGACGCGGACTATGATTTCTCAATGACCGAGATGGAAGAGAATGCGCAAAGTCTTCTCTTTGCGCAATTCGGACAAACCGGATTTGCGCATCAATTTACTGAATCAAGATATATGCCCATCGTGATAAGCTGACATGCTCCAGGCAGCTGAGGATGATTTTCACCAACTCAAAGGCGACAGGCAGTGTTTCACACCCGGTGACACTCCAAACGGACTCTCCCCTTGACTCCCTTGTTACTCCTGTCATCAGAATCTTAAAAAAACGCCTTACGGACCGTCAAACATTCCTACAGCAATCAATTACTTCATTGTCTGTACCTAGGGTTTAGAACTAGAGCGGCTGGAATCCAAACAGGCCAGCCAAATCAAAGATGCTGTGACAGACCGGACGGGAGCGTCCCGACCCAATGGAGCCGCTGAAGCCCAGTCTTTGATGACCCGGTGCCCTGCACTTCTAGCGATGCGCGCAGCACAGCCTCAGGTGCCTTGGGGTCCATCAAGAGGGGCACATCCCCTAATGCGCCCTATGCAGCAGATGCAGCCGCCTGATTTCACCGCCCGTCCCAGCACCCATCCCAGCCCAGGCCAGTCCAGGTGCAGCCAGTGACAGAGAGCCAGGGAGCAGGGCGTCAGGGTGTCAGGGAGAGCTACCAGCCCAGGCTGTTAGTGATTTCATAGCAATCTCGCCTGAGCGCTAACATCTGGTGATCCAATCCAATACGCACTTGCGCCCGGGTCACACCTCCCTCTCCAATTATCGACCGCGTTCCCTCCAAGCTTCCCCCCGCAAACCAGCAGAGCGAGCGAGCGAGCACAACCTACCTACGTCTCTCCGCCGGCGCCCAACAACGACGACGACGACAAGTTTCCAATCCGGCAACGACAACAACGAGGCTCGACTCAGCTACCGCCGCGAGCATCGACCACGCCGCGTCCCTCTTCTCCCTCTACCCCTTCCCCTTCATCTTACAACCTTCAATCCTATCCTCGTTTTTTTTCTTCTTGGCTCCTTGAGACAGACAGCAGCACAGCACCCATAACCATCAGCAGCAAGCAAGCAAGCAGCAACGAGAGCGAAGCCCCCCGTTTCCGCCCTCCTGCGCAAGTGCCAGCGCCTCAGCGCCAGCGCCCCAGGAGCCTGCACCGCCGCCCAAAGACCCGACATCCATCGATCTCCATCCCGTCCCAACAACAACAATAAGACCCTGTGCCCTGGCTGGTTCAGTGCTTCCCCCCGTCCTTCTGCCTCTGCCTGTGTGGGAGGAGACGTCGCAATCCATCTGCTCGTGTCGCCTTTTCGAACTGGCTGCCTTCTCAGCTTGGTTCGTCCAGCCTCGAGACTCGAGCCTCGACTCCCAGCTCTCTCCCACTCGCACTCGCACTGGCGGCATCCGTCACGTCCCTCGTCCGGCTCCCGAAGGCACCACCCTTTTATCAGGCTGGCCCCTCCTCCCTCCATCACCCTGACCTGAGATTGATCGCTCGCCCACGACGATTTCTCGCCGTCCCCCCATCGCCACGACGTCTCGACTCGATCGACCGAACCTGTCGTCCGCATAGCTGCTGTCATTCCTTCGACAGCGCTTTGCCCCTGACGTCGTTGCCCCGGTGCCCCACTGTCCTCATAGAGTCGAGCAGCGGGCGTCTTAAACCGCCCCTCCACCACAAGACACGCTGTTGTCCGACAAGATGAAGCGCTTCAGCCAGAGAGTTGTAGGCTCAACCCCTCGGACCCCCTGCCCTGCTGCTGTCCCTGACGCTAACGTACCCCTCTCCAGCTCTCGCGTGGGAAAGATTCAAGCAAGTCTTCTAAGAAGAACAAGGATTCTAAGGATGGTACTGCGTCTCCCTCATCACGGGACTCTAATCAGTCTCCCGTCCTGACGCCTACATCCTCCACGTCGACCCTGAACGACCCCCGAAACAAGCCGCTGCCCCAAAACAATGCTGGCCATGGAAGCGAACACGGTAGCGCCTCGCAGCCCTCCAACCTCTCCAACGTCACTCAGGCCGGTAATGCCCCTGACCGTTTTGGTTCCGGAGGTGCTTCGAGCCCCAACGGCAGCAACGCCAACTCCAGGTTGCCTCCGACTGTCATCATCAGCCCGACGCCCGGTGTATGTCCTCCCCTCCTTTCCCCCTGACACAGAGCCTTGCAGCTGACAACCAATCCGCGCAGCATGTCCCTCCCCCAGGAGCCGCCGAGACGATGCCTCACGACCTCGCCCCCCCCAAAGCTGGCCAGAAGTCGCTGCTGATCCATCGCGGAATAGATAACCGGGATGCGATTCCTGAGGGACTTCGGACTCCGAAAAGGCAGCACTCGTCACGATTCGACATTTCCGCCCACCGCGAGCTCGAGAAGTTGCCCGGCTTCCATGAAGTCCCACCCAACCGACGACAGGAGCTCTTTATGCAAAAGATTGACCAGTGCAACGTCATTTTCGACTTCAACGATGCGAGTGGAGATATGAAGTCCAAGGAGATCAAGAGGCTTGCTCTGCACGAGCTGCTCGACTATGTCGCTAACAACCGACAAGTCATCACTGAGCCCATGTATCCCAAGGTCGTCGACATGTTTGCCAAGAACCTGTTCCGCCCAATCCCGCCCCCCATGAACCCTCAGGGCGAGGCCTTTGATCCGGAGGAGGATGAGCCCGTTCTCGAGGTTGCCTGGCCACATATCCAGGTTGTTTATGAGTTTTTCCTGCGCTTCATTGAGAGCCAGGATTTCAACACCAACATTGCCAAGGCCTATATCGACCACAGCTTTGTCCTGCAGCTTCTGGAGCTGTTTGACTCGGAGGATCCTCGCGAACGAGACTTTTTGAAGACAACCCTCCATCGCATCTACGGGAAATTCCTCAACCTGCGCTCCTTCATCCGACGATCCATCAACAACGTCTTCTTCCAGTTCACCTATGAAACCGAACGCTTCAATGGTATTGCCGAGCTGCTGGAGATTCTTGGTTCAATCATCAACGGATTCGCCCTTCCACTGAAGGAAGAGCACAAGATCTTCTTGACACGGGTGCTGCTGCCCTTGCACAAGCCCAAGAGTCTCAGCATGTACCACCCTCAGCTTGCTTACTGTATTGTGCAATTCTTGGAGAAGGATGCCTCGCTCACAGAAGATGTAAGTAGTCTAGATGTACCCATGACCCCTATATACTAACTCTTGCAGGTGGTGCTTGGCTTGCTTCGCTACTGGCCCAAGGTTAACAGCACCAAGGAAGTCATGTTCCTCAACGAGGTCGAAGACATCTTTGAGGTGATGGATCCTGCCGAGTTTGCAAAGGTCCAGGAGCCTCTATTCCACCAACTGGCTAAGTCGGTGGCCAGCCCCCATTTCCAGGTTGCCGAGCGTGCATTGTACTTCTGGAACAACGAGTATTTCTGCAACCTTGTCAGTGACAATGTGGAAATCATTCTTCCCATCATGTTTGCGCCCCTGTATGAGAACTCCAAGGGACACTGGAACAGGTATGCTTTGCAGTCGAGATGGTCGAACAAGGTGTTCTAATGACATGGCAGGACGATCCATGGCATGGTCTACAATGCCATGAAGCTCTTTATGGAGATTAACCCACAGCTGTTCGACGACTGTTCGCATGAGTACACCGAGCAGCAGAACAGTGCCGCGGCACGAGAAGCTCTGCGGGAGCGTAAATGGGCTGCTCTGAGTGAGAAGGCGAACCAGCAAAGGGAAAGCAACGGGGCCCCCGACGCGCCGCCAGCACGAAACCACGTCACGCCGATGTCACGCGTCGATGAGGTTGACCCTGTCACCGAGGATAACCAGAAGCGCCTCGATTCGCTTAAGTTGCAAGACGGTTCAGCCAGCGGTCGCCGACCCAGTCTCCACGAGCGCCAGAATTCTGTCGGATCTACCCGGAGTCGATAATTATGGATGATCCGCAGTCCTTTCGAAGCATGGGGGGAGTATAGCGGATGGGACAACGGTCCTTGCTGCATAGTCAGGTTTCTGCGGCGGCTGTGATGACAAGAAGGTCTTGGGTTTCCGCGGTTCAATAATGGGCTTAAGATGATGCGTCTTCGGCATACAGTCGCTTTCCGGGTTGGCCTGGATCAGGCAGGATGTTTATCATCACCTCTACATCATGCCACTGGCCTTTCGACCTGTCATTCTTGGTTTTCACCTCAACTAGACCATGGGAGGCTCCCCATGGGGAGGGAAACTGTGCAGTCGATATTACAATGCCACTGAGTTTCCTCCTCTCGTCTGCCTCGTTTTGCGAGCTGAGAACGTTGACCCTTTGATACTGTTTATTGGAACAGGCGGGAGAGATGACACGAACGGCGGGGAACCGAGCGCACAAAAAGTGGACGTATAAGCTTCTCGTGTAACTCTTTTTTTGACGATTGTTGTTTTCTTGTTGGTGCTCTTCTTTTTTTCTTCTCTTCTTACTTCTTCTATTCCATCTTCTTTTTGGTCGGTTTCTCGCTCCTCTCATGCGACTCGGGAGGCCAGGCGTATGGAGGAGCTACGAAGAGTTACTTTTGTCTGGCCGGTCTTGTTCGAGTGCGTGTGTATGTATGTGCGTTTGTCTGTTTGTGGGAGGAGGGGAGATCAGGGGTGATTGCTTTTGTTGGCTTTTGACGTAGACGATGAATGAGCAAGACCGAAAAAGTCATTAACGGGGTAGAGAGATAAGGGCTGGCTGCGAGAGGACTGTGTTGCATGTCATGTACAGAATTCGACAGAATTGAGTGACTATTATATCTGTTTTAAGTCTAGAATAGTTGTACAAGTGACTATACACCTTGTGACTGACTCCTGAATGTCTTGGTCATGGTTCATGTTCATCACCATCCTCTTCCTCTGTCGTAGCCGCCTCTTCCCCTACCACGGAACCCACCATTCCCTCGTCCTCCTTGATAACCATGGTGAGGTGGTGGCTGCGGAGGCGGAGGAACACCCCATCCACCCATCATCTGGGACATCATTTGAGGATTTGGGAACCAGCCCTGGGGACCTCCGGCCATATGCGGAGGAGGCGGTGGCGGTGGCCAGGGACCTTGGTATCCAGCCGGGGGAGGTGGAGGAACAGGGAAATCTCCTGGTGGGGGAATTGGGGGGAAGTTTGGTGGGAGCGGAGGCGGGGGAGGGCGGTTTGAACGGTCGTGAAACTCCCGATCATGACGGTGAGGTGAGCGTGAGGGAGACCGAGATCTGCTGTACGAGCGTTGTCGCCTAGAACGATCGTATCGTCTACCGGGGGTTAGACTCCGGCTGCGGCTATGGCTGGGGCTGCGATGCCGACTTCTGCTCCTGTCACGACCACGGCTGTACGTTCCGCCTCCCTGGCTTGGGGTCCGGCTGGAGGAGAGACTTCGGTCCCTCGAGTCTCTTGAGAGTCGTCGACGTTTGTGCGCGTGGCGTGACGAGCTTCGCGAACGCCCTCGAGAATAGCTGCTCGACCTGGAGCGCGAGCGGCCTCTGTTTCCACCTCTGGCATCCTTGCTCCTCCTCTCCTTCATCTTTTCGCAGAACTGACGGGACCAGCCGTAATATGTCTCTCCGCCGATGATCTCACCCGTGATCTCATCCAGGAGAACCCGTTCTCCCAGTTCGTTCAAGTCCACGCCAGGCTCATCGTTCAATTTTTGCTCCCTAGAGAACATGCGCTCAACCTCACCCAGCAGGCCTTGCACCGCGTCCACCAGCACCCTGTCTGCAGGGCCAGGAGCTAGCTGAATGGGCCGAATGAGGTTGGGCATCATTGGCTTGGTTGAGTTGGGAGTCAAGTGTGGGAGCCATGTCGTCGCAGGCAAGTCGTACCACGGCGTCGAAGGGTCGCCGTGAAAGGAAGGCAAGTTGTAAGGCGCGTCTTTGGCGAGTTTGAGGGGAGCATTGGAGATTTGGGGGGGTTCGATCGGTTGAGATGCCACGCCGCTTGCAAGCGCATCTTTGAGTTTCGAGATGATGTCGGCGCCGAAATACTTCTTCTCTTCCCATAATCGAACAAGGTTTTCGAGCTTCGCCTTGTGTTTTGGGCATTTGTCAAAGGCTGCGGCGCTTGCGACAAGACTGGGAAGGACGCCATCCCACAATGTCGCAAACTTGGCGTCGCCTTTTCTCTTGATGACATGATAAAACACGTCATTTAGGACATACAAGAGATGCAGTCTCTTCCGCTTAAGACTAGGACGCGAGCCGTCATCCTGCAAACTCTTTGAGAGGATGCTTAGGTATTTGGCTAGGGCAGCGATGCGCGCGGGCGAGGACGCAACGTTGTCGACAATCCAAGCTTTGCATTTCTGTTTGACGGGGAAAACAGGGAAAAATTTAGCGCTTCTACCAGGGAAAAACGGAGGGAGGCTTGTTTTATGCAAGCGATGGAGCAGACCTGGACGTTGGGGCGCGAGCACTGGGAGAGGGCGTTGGTGAGCAGCGGGAAGAAGGCGTCGACTACGGGACGGCTCAGGGAGGTTGGGTCGGCGCGGAAGAGCGTGGCGGAGAGTGTGGCCTTTGCAATGACCAACTCTGGGGTCGCCATGACGGTATGGTTCGAGGGGACCTCTCAAAAGAAGATATCGAGAAAGAAACCACTATATATAAGCAAGAACAAGGTCGTGGTGTTGCTGAAGCTCTAGTGGAGTTGAAGCGGAAGCCTCTAGCTTGGCTGAGCAAGCCGCCGGGTAATTCCCGGGGCAGTCGGCACGTGGGTGACGTACCGGCATGAGCCGCGTTCAATGCACAGGGCGTTGTATGACGCTGATTGAGCACTGGACCGGCAGATATTCACATCGGAGATGCTTCATGGACCCTTCTCTTACCAAGTTGACAAGTCAATTCCTACTTAACCCAATACAATACAGACACCATTCCCATTAGTCTCGCAAGAGAGCGATTCTTCCCGTAGAAAAGCAGCAAGCGAGGTCGGCGACCGGGTTCAGGGCTCCACTCCAACCGGCCTTCGCCGCATTGTGTTGCATCCAGCTCATCCCCATCCACGAGTGCAAACGTGCGCGGTTGAGCAAGTAAAAATATTCTACTCAAAGACTCTGTATGAGTAGAGTAGCTAAATCAGTCTGGATTTTCCCCCCATTCACTTCCTATATCCTAGTATCAAGTCATGACGATGCGTTGGGTAGTTGTTGTACACGGCTCTGATCACGAGCCCTTGTTGTCCATGTGAAATCCGCCTCTCCGCTACCGGTCCTAAGAGAATCGATCCCCCTTTGGACTCCGGTATACTGTAGAACTTTCATATTTGCTCTTCTCTCCCACCCGTTGCGCCTCCGTCTCGGGTGCGTGTCTCGTGGGCGCCGGGTCGCTGCTCGCTTCTTGGCTCGGGGAGCCGGCGCTGTCGGTGCGCGCAGGGCTGCCGTTGCCCTGATCGTACTCGAGCGACTCGATCATCTGCTTCTTCCTGCGGTGCGCCTCGAGCTTGGCCTGACGGTCGGCGTTGATCTGCCTCTTGGCGAAGAAGTAGGCACCACCTCCAGCTATTTCCAGTCAATTCGGGCCCGGGATACAGTAAGCGGGGAGGAATGTCTTCGTACCGACGCAGAGGGAGCCCCAGCCCAACCTAGAGGGTGAGCGATTTGGTCAGCTTCAAATTGGGACAAGTCGGAGGCGAAGTTGTAGAGGGACGAACCAGAACGATTTAATCTGCGCAACAGTCAGCAATGGCGGTGCAAATATAGCAGCATCCAGGACAACTCACAGTGTTCATCTTGACAGACAATGGGCAATTCAATGCGGTAGACAAAATTTTGGTAGAGTACAAGGCAAGTCGGTAATGTAGGATTCAAGAGGCAGGGTTTTTGTCAAGGTGTAAGTGGGATGACCTGACAAGATAAACGGAACCGTTCCTTCAAGGTCCAGGCCCGGTCGGTCGGCGGTCGGCATCTACAGTACGTACCTGCCTGAGAGAGCTCCATCACGGGAAGCGGGTCCGCCGATAAGATAAGAAACCCGTGCCCACGCCAGCAACCGAGTTCCACGGGCACAGCACGGCACAAGCAGCTGAGGCGCGCTAGAACAGCTCTCGTCCAGGCGCCGCATCAACCACAAACCACCGTCCAGTATGTCACCCGACAGTGAGCAAGACGAAACCCCGTTACAGGCTGTTGCAAGGGTCACCGGGGGGGCATCAGACACCCAATTTTAGCTTCTCAGATGCCCTCCCCCGCTGTGGCGCCCCTAGAGAGTGGTGGAGATGACCTGCCCCCAGTAACTGAATCTGCATAATGGCGTCCCCCATCGAGTTTCGAAGTGTTTGAATATGAAACGATGAAAAGCGTCGAGAGAAAGGTTGCTGCAGTAAAGTATGTTTACATTACCATCTGCAGGCAGCCGGGTTAATAAATAAATTACCTTTGTTGAGACTGTGGCTTCTCTTTTGCTAGTCTGTTTGTACGTACCGTCACGCGCTAAGAGCCAAGGAGCCCAGGGGTTGTGCTGTACAGGCACGCTTTATGACATAAGGGTGGCTCAGCTAGCCGCACCAGCGGCTCGAAATTGTGAGAGCCACGCAAGACAAGTTGCAGCACGATCGACATCAAGGCCACGAGTAGAATAGGGGACCTCGTAGAAAAAAACAAGACACTTCTCCTGAGCGTCCCTGTGCTCGCCGCTTCTCTTACTCTTCGCTTCTGACCTACGTCCCGACCCCTCTGGCCTGTCAACATTATGCCAAAGCCCCTGTCACGACCACCGCCCAGCCGCTCCATCGATCCCCAACCGTTCTTCATCACTACCCAGCGCCGACCTTGGAGAGCTCCGTCCATCTAACAGCCGCAAAGCACCCTTTCCTCCTCCAGGCACAACCCTCCGTGCCGCAACCTCGATTGATCAACCTCGTGCTCTGTCGCCAGCTCGCGCGCCAGATCGTCTGGCTCCAACCTGCAACTCGACGCCCTGGCGTTGATGCCTTGATGATCGAGACTGCTGGGCGTGGGTGTAGCGGGTAGAGTCGCCCTCGGCCCCCGCCGTCGAGAAAGAAGCATATATTCAGCAAAATGGAGCCTACCAACGGAGAAGGGCCAGATGGCTCGTCGATTGTACGAGGTATTCCCGTCCGCTGAGAGGGCGTCGTTGGCTAACAGATCTACAGAAACCCGTATCCTCTCTCCGGGCACGGTTCGAGAACATGACCTCGACAAACACCGTCAGCAAACCACCCGCCGATGTCACCGCCCCCGCCCCGACTCCTTCACGGTCCATCTCGCCGGCCCCCAAACCGAACCGCCTCCGAGATTTCAAGCCGGGCCAAGACGCTGCAGCGCCAGCGCCGGCCGTCTCTTCAGCCCCCGTAGTCCCTGCCAGGCCGAAAGAGCGGCCCAAGCCTACTGCATTGGCCATCAGCAATGATACCCCTCCCCCGCCGTCTCAGATGTCCGCACGACCAGTCCCGGCCGCGAAACCACATTCGATACAGCTTCAGCAGCAGACAGCGCCGCCGCCGCCTCCCGCTGTGACAGTTCTGCCGCCTCAATCCCCACCAAAGGGCCGGCTATCGACTCTTGCGGTGGGCGATCAACCTCCGTTCCTCAACTCCGATACTATTGCAACACCTTCCACTCCGGGTGGCTCATCCCGGGGTTTTAAAATCCCAAGCCGATCACATACATCTTCACCATCTATTAGCGGTCCCAAATCACCACGCCCCGCCGGATCAAGACCCCCTTCACCACCTCCACCCAGGCGCTCAGGCGAGCTAAGGCGGAGTGATACTCTTAAGGCTGCTCCCCCTCCTCCGGCCCCTCGCAATGAAAAGGCCCTAATACCTGCGCCCAAGGTGATGACAGCCCCCGGACTCCCAGGACCTCGAAAGGGCGACATCTCTCAAGAAACCTCACCTTTCAACAGTCCGCCGAGCAGCATAGGATCTGGCGATGGAACCCCTCCAAAGCTACCCACGCGACCAAGACCACAGTCCCAGATCGAGCTGCCTAGTAGGCCTCGGTCCGTGATTGTTGGGTTTGACCCTCCGCCAGTTCATCACTCGGTTGCCAATATACGGAAGGATCGTGAGCAGGAAGTCAATGGGTTCTCAAAAAGTATCACTCCTCAACCAACAGGTGAGGTTCGCCCTGCACTACCAGCAAGGCCTGGGACCTTTGAAATTCCACCACGACCTCCTACCCTTAACAACAACAGCATGAAACCCCCACCACGACCTCCACGCCCAGCTGTCTCTACAGCAATTCAGCCATTGGAAAATATCCCTTCTACACCTCCAAAACGTGTCGTCTCGACCCCGACGACACAGCAACAGCCTCAGCAACAGCTAGCTCTCCCCACACGAGGTCACGGCAGATCTATGACGATCGACAGAGCTTCCGACCGAGCGCCTGCAGAGTTTCGAATCGCTCCGGTGACTGCGGCGGCGCCCCCGATCGCAGCTGTTGCGCCTCCAAAGCCAATTCAGTCAGCCGTTGTTGCCCCTGCCAAGATTGCGCCAAAGGCCGACCCCATCCACCATGTCACGACATATCCGGATGCGTCCAACACCAATCGCCGACCACCATTTATCAAGCATGGATCTTACGAGATCCTGACCAAGTACGACGCGAGGAACTTTGACGTGTGTGGTGAATTCATCTGCGCGAGTGGACACATGACGAGAGTATGGAGCCTCTTGGATGGCGAGCTGATCATGAGCTTGTCCCATACGGAGGGTATCAGAGCTACCGCAGTCGCCTTCAAGCCAGCAGCTGACCCTCGAGAGGAGGGAAAGCGCATTTGGATTGGTACTAACACGGGTGACCTCATGGAAGTTGAGGTGGCCACGCATGCTATCACCCCGGGAAAACCAAATGTCCATGGCCGATGCGAGGTGATTCGAATTTACCGACACTTCAACGAAATCTGGACCCTGGATGAGTTTGGCACACTGCTCGTATGGGGGCCTGACGAGACTGCCGTTGCCAACCTTACAGGAAACCCAACTCAGAGCTACAAGGTTCCCAAGGGGCACACATACTCTATGGTAGTAGGGGACGAGCTCTGGCATGCAACAGGCAAAGAGATCCGCATTTTTGCGCCGACGGTTGACGGCCGGTCTCAGTTCCAGGTCCTCGCCCGACCACTGGTAGCAGACAGCGCCGGTGAGGTCACCTCTGGGACACTTGTCAAGTCACAGCCAGACAAGGTCTTCTTTGGGCATGTCGATGGCAAGGTGACAATATACTCGACTACCGATTACACATGCTTGGGAATGCTGAATGTCAGCACCTGGAAGATCAATGCCCTAGCGAACGCAGGCAGCTACATATGGGCAGCCTACAACACGGGCAAGATCTGTGTCTATGATGTTGAGGAGGCGCCTTGGGTGGTGCTGAAGGAATGGCAGGGGCACGACAACCCGATTGTCAAGATGATTGCTGATCCTTCAAGCTCATACTTTTTGGATCGCCAGCAGATCGTCTCCCTGGGCGCTGACAACAAAATCAGGGCGTGGGATGGCCTGCTCGAGGACGATTTCCTTGAGGATTCGATGAAGTCCAAGGATACGCAGTACTGTGATTTTGACGAGCTCAAGGCTCTCTTCCTGACTTGGAACGCCGGCGCTTCTACACCATCCAGTCTCCGCTATTCCGACGGCGATGCAACCTTCTTCCAGGACCTCGTTCAATCCAGTGGCTCACCAGAAATCATCGTGTTTGGTTTCCAGGAGCTGGTGGATTTGGAGGACAAGAAGTTGACTGCCAAACGATTTCTGAAGCCCAAGAAGAAGGAAGCTGGGACAGACCAGGAACGGATGAGCCATCAGTACCGAGACTGGAGGGATTTCTTGCTCAAGACACTCGATGACTACATGCCGGCGGATGACCTGTACCATTTGCTTCATACTGCTCCCATGGTTGGATTATTTACCTGCATCTTTGTCAAGTCGTCTATCCGAGACAGGATTCGAGGCCTCCATGCTGCCGAGGTGAAGCGAGGAATGGGTGGCTTGCATGGCAACAAGGGCTGCGTAACGGTACGATTCCGAGTTGACGACACATCGATCTGCCTCGTCAACTGCCACTTGGCCGCTGGACAGTCGCAAGCCAACGCTCGCCACAACGATATTGCAGCCATTCTCGAGGCGAGCTTGTTCCCGATTGAGCGAGACTCGGCAACTCGAGTTGACAATTTTGTCGGTGGAGGAGATGGCAGTCTGATCCTGGATCATGAGCTGTGCATTCTCAACGGCGATCTCAACTACCGCATCGACACCATGTCTCGGGACACTGTTGTCACGGCAGTGAAACAGAACAACCTGGGCAAGCTCCTTGAACGTGATCAACTTTTGGTGGCTCGTCGGCGCAACCCAGCATTCAAGCTGCGGGCCTTTGAGGAGATGCCCATCACATTTGCGCCAACATACAAGTACGATGTGGGCACAGATAACTACGATACAAGCGAAAAGAGAAGAAGTCCCGCCTGGTGCGATCGTCTTCTATACCGGGGACGAGGACGAGTGGAGCAACTTGATTATCGACGACACGAAGTGAGAGTGAGCGATCATCGTCCTGTGACGGGAAGCTTCAACCTCTGGGTTAAAAAGGTGGACGCGAGACGCCGAGCGAAGGCGTGGATGGAAAGCCAGCAAGGATTTGAGGACATGCGGCAAAAAGAAACGTCCCAAGACAAGTGAGTTGACGCAAATGAGACAATGCAGTACCACAACTAACAATAACAGGCTT
This sequence comes from Fusarium piperis, assembly GCA_027886205.1. Lineage (NCBI taxonomy): Eukaryota > Fungi > Ascomycota > Sordariomycetes > Hypocreales > Nectriaceae > Fusarium > Fusarium piperis. The sequence continues at coordinate 218,449 of RZGM01000034.1, forward strand.
CTCTATCTGAGAGACACATGCGGCTTCGACGAAGAGACGAGCAAGAGGCTTGTTAAGGAAAAGTCTGCGAGACGAGACAACCGCAGCCCGAGCCGAAACTAAAAGTGCATTCAACAACATAACCACAACAGCAAGCTAGAGTTGCCAGCATCCGCTTGACTGACCTTGAGAGGGGCATGAAAGGCCACCAACGACGGGGAGTATGACCGAGCATCCTGGTTTGGATTGATCTTTTTACCGGCGTCAAGACGAGGTTCGTTCCCAAGGAAAGGGGGAGATATTTGTTGGAAGGGATATGATGCTCGTACCAAGATCAGGGGCGCGAGGAGCAGGTCATGGACTCGTTTTACCCGTTTTTTTCTTTTTCTTTTGTTGATTATTCAACCTATTCTAGACATTCAGATGGACTCAGAGATGAGGGGAGTTGTGGACATTTACGACGATAGACGATTGGTCACCCAAGCAGCAGGAGGGGGAAAGTGAATAAGGGGAAGCTGCGGAAAGGATGAGAAAAGGGTATGAAAATAAATACAAGGCGATGCCAGGTTGAGCGATGATTTGGGTGTATCGTATAGGTGGGGATGTGGTTGGACGATGGTTTGAGATGTTGTCAGTACCCTATTTTGGGAGCTGTTACCGATAATAAGGCCTCTCCAGTAATGTGTTGGAATATCAATCCTTCTGATGGGAAATTTAAACTCTCTTCCTATGCTACATATCATGGAAAAGGGCGCTGGGAGTCATGAAGAAGTTCACGGTGAGAGTTCAGGGTAGCATCGGGCAAAAAGATAATGACGTGAATACTCCCGCCCGTCTACGTGCAATGTTTCACGACAAAGTGATGTACTCTGGATGCTCTATCAATTAAATAATTGGTCTGCCTTGTATGCACTCCTTCGTATCACACCGTGAACAAAGTCACAAAATGCTTGGATGCCGCAGCCCCAGAGTGAGACCAGACGAAATGGTGTGAGCCGGAAGGTGGCGACCCGGGGCCCCAGTCCCCTGAGAGAGCCCTGTAAGACCCCTGAAAGATGCATCTCTCGGAGCCCGGTCCGGCGCCTATTGCATCGTGGGGACGGAACTTGATTGGCGGGGACGGGTTGCGGCTCGTTGTTGAGTCCGTCGCCAAGCCTGGCTTAGATAAAGCGAAATGGGCTTTGGGAGAAGATTGAGATTGTTGGAGTGCAGTCTTTGCTGACCGTCTTGTTTTTGTCTGTTTTCTATATTCCCTCTACGAGACTGGGTTGGTGATACTCTGAATTGAGACTCTTACAAGGCTTATCGATTGTGGGAGAAGGTACGAGCCATCATCTCGTGCATCTGGCCTAATCTCTCAACAAGCGTCAATCAATCCGCCACGCATTGTGAGCGGTGAGAGCGGAACCTCTGCTTTATACCTCCCATACAACACCTCTCGCAGCCTGTCTCTTCAACCTCAGTCTCGACAATGGCGAGCTCAACTGAAAACACGGCGGCTCCCCGAAAGACGCCCATTGCTGCTCCGACTCCGGATAGCAAGCCGGCCCCGAGGCCCGAGCTGACGGATGAGCAAAAGACAAAGTACGAGACGCTCCTTGAGCATGCCAGGGGCATCACGGAGATCCAGTGCGAGAAGCAAGCCGACAAGGAGGACAAGTCTGGTCCCATCACGGACAGTGAGAGGGCCTGGCTGACGCGCGAGTGTCTTTTGCGGTACCTCCGGGCGACAAAGTGGTCCGTCGACGACTCGGCCAAGCGGCTCCGGGCCACGCTCGCCTGGCGCCGCGAGTACGGGCTTGACGACTTCACCCCCGACTACATCTCCCCCGAGCAGGAGACGGGCAAGCAGATGATTGTCGGGTTCGACCGGCAGGGTCGGCCGTGCCAGTACCTCAACCCGGCGCGGCAGAACACGGACACGAGCCCCCGGCAGCTTCACCACCTGTTCTACATGGTGGAGCGCGTCACCGACCTGATGCCTCCCGGTGTCGAGATGCTGAGCCTCATGATCAACTTCAAGCCCAGCAAGGAGCGCAAGAACACGAGCGTGCCCGTGTCGACGGCCCGCGAGGTGCTGCACATCCTGCAGAACCACTACCCTGAGCGCCTGGGCAAGGCTCTCATCATCAACGGTCAGTAACGTGATACATTTGTTCTGCTGCTGATTAGGATCTCACTGCTGACACCTGCGCTAGTGCCGTGGATCGTCTGGGGCTTCTTCAAGATCATCACGCCCTTCATCGACCCCGTGACACGGGAGAAGCTCAAGTTCAACGAGGACATGAAGCAGTACGTCCCCCCGGAGCAGCTCTGGAGCCTGGACTGGGGCGGTGACATGGACTTTGAGTACGACCACGCCTCGTACTGGCCGGCCCTCAACGACATGTGCAAGCAGCGCCGCGACGAGAGGCTCCGCCGGTGGGAGGCGGCCGGCAAGGAGGTGGGCGAGTCGGAGGACTACCTCGCTGGGGGAACCGACGTGAGCGTCAAGGGCGTCAAGCTAGGAGGTGACGTCGACAGGGTTGCCGAGAAGCTGGCTGAGACTGGGCTTGAGAGTATCGCAGAGCAGCCTGCTGTCGTGGCATAGGATGGAGAAGACGGCGAAGCTCAGCAACGCTCACATGGTTTGTCTCCCAGTGTCACCAGATGGGTGAGATAGACATGATACAAAGGAGGGTCTGCTGCATTTAGAAAAACATTGTGTAGGTATTTCCAAAAGCGGACATGACAGCTTAGACGAAAGGCAACCCGCAACACCAAACAAGGTCATGCTAGGCAGACACAACAAACCTATCGCACTTTCACTCATCCACCCCATCTCTTTCCTTTCTTTTTTTTCTACTTTTTCTCTCTCAGATCCGTTCATGCACAGCATAAGGCTGAGAAAAGGCATGCAGGGTCATCATCATCTGACTATTCCTTCGTGTTCGCTTTCGGGCAAGGATGTGCGCAATGTGCACATACATTCGACGAAGCGGGGAAGGGAACAACAGGCAGGTTTGACAACTCAGCTCTGGTGTCGATGAATGTGTCTCTTTGTGGATTAGACAAGCAAGTCGGTCCTTACGCCTTTCGGAAGTGAGATGAGAGAGTGCTTGACACAACAAGTTTGTCTGCCTGGATCTGCAGCCTAGACACACACTTCGTTTTCAACCTTGCACCAACAGAGACACGACACATATGACAAGTTTGCCCTCCTCTCCGGGGGTTGGTTCAGCTCACCCGCTTCTTTCCGTCGAGGCTCTGCTTCCCTCCCTTCATCCCGTGTTTCTCATCCCAAACAGTCATTGGCCCGATGCGAGATGGGGGACAAACCCTCCCAACCGTTGGCTACAACGTGGACGAGCATCGCCAAGGCCCAAGATGCATTGGGTTGTTGTTACACAAGACGACGCTCGCGTCTGGGTACTTGCTCTAGCCTCTGCTGCCGTGATGCAGCTTCACGAAAACAAAGGCTGCGTGACTCGGAAGGTAAAAAAAAAAAAGATTGGGGGTTTGTTTTACTGACAAGAGCTTGCTCGTGTTATCTTTGTCCAATATCAATCAACCCAACCAACCTGCAGTCCGGAGTTGGTAGTTTGGGGGCCGTTTTCCTTTTGTTGTTCACGCCTCACTGCAGCCTAACCCACCCTTGTCCGTTAACTTGCGTTTCCCTTTGGTGAAGGGGAAACTGGGCTGATGCGTCTCGTCACCCACCTACTTAGCCGCCGGTCATCTGGTTATAAGAAGAGAGAGGGGTTTGGGAAAGGCTGTGTGACGGTCGGTGACTTGGGTGCAGAAGGTTCTCTCCCTCTCTCTCTTTTGTCTTTTGCGCTGGTTAGAGAGAAGCTGGGCTGAACTCGTCCTCCTTTGACTCTCTCTTTCAAAAAACTCTGGGACTAGACAGAAAAAGACTCTTGCAACAACATTCGTTATGGCATCAATGTCCATGATGGAGAAACTGGGACTGCCTCCTTTCCTGCAGGGCATCAACTCGACCTCGCTGCCCTTCAACTCCTCGGCGGGGTTCCCATCCAGCATCATGGACACCTTTCTCGTGTCCGCCGGCCAAGCCTCGCCGCTTCTACAGATTTTCCTCTTCGTCTACCGCTTTATCGGAGCCCAACTGGGTCTCGACCCTTCCATTCTCCTGACCTTCCTGGGCTGCCTCTGGGGCTTGTCCAAGCTGTTCGACCAGGCGTACGCCTTGGTGGACAACTTCATCAGCCGCTTCTTTCGGTGCACCATCTTTGTCAGCGAGACGGACCAGATGTACACCAACCTGATGCAGTTTCTGTCTGAGCAGCAGGACATTGCCACGAACCGACACCTCACAGCGCAGACTGTCTTCAAGAGTGCCTGGGACGAGGAAGAGGATTCGGCAAAGTTTCTGGCCACGACGACTGTCGATGATGAGGAAGACTCTCCAAAGTATCTCAACTTTGCTAGCCAGGCAGCTCGATGTGTGAGTTTGACAAGTCAAGTTGCGTCTTGAGTAGAGTGTTGACTAGTAGCAGAGCCCTCGCTATGTCCCGGCCATGGGAACCACTGGGTTCTGGCACAACGGAACTTACTTCAAAGTTAACAGAAGAAGGGAGTCGTTGCAGAGCAGCAACTCTTGGATCAGCCAGAAGGATGTCGAGGAGCTCAAGATTTCCTGCTTTGGCCGATCGATCAGTGAGTGTCCCGGCTCTTAGTTGCCATGGCCACCATCATTAACACAGGTGCAGACCCCATCAAGCAGCTTCTAGCAGACGCCAAGGCGGCCTACTTCCTCGATACCCGCCAGAAGACGACAATCTACCGGCCCAGGAACAAGGAGAGCCGTCGTGACGCCTGGAGCATGTGGCAGCAAGTCGCGAGACGACCCATCCGTCCCATGCGCACCGTGGTCCTCGAGAAGGAGGAGAAGCACGACGTTCTGAAAGACATCAACGAATACCTGCACCCTGCGACTCCTAGGTGGTACGCGTCGCGCGGTATTCCCCTCCGCCGGGGCTATCTCTTCCACGGGCCCCCGGGTACGGGAAAGACCAGCTTCTCGTTTGCGCTGGCTGGCGTGTTTGGTATCGACATTTACGTCATCAGTCTGCAGGACCCTACCATCGGCGAGGAGGACCTGGCCGTCTTGTTCACGAGGCTTCCTCGTCGTTGCATTGTTCTGTTGGAGGACATTGACACGGCTGGTCTGCGTCGACCTTCTGACGATGAGGATGAGGATGAAGATGAGGATGTAGACAAGAAGACTGAAAAGGAGACTGAAGAAAAGGCGGATGAAAAGAAAAAGAAGGAGAAGACGACCAAGGAAAAGAAGACCAAGAAGAAGGACGACACAACCGACAGCGACTCGTCCAGCTCCGAAGAAGACCGCAAGAGACGCAAGAAGAACAAGAAGAAGAAGGGCAGCAAGAACAGGGAGAGCGCTTCCAACAGGACTACTAATAATATCCTGTCCGTGGAGAGCATCTCACTCTCTGGCCTGCTCAACGCCATCGACGGCGTCGCCTCGCACGAGGGTCGCATCCTCATCATGACCACCAACAAGCCCGAGTCGCTGGACGAGGCCCTCATCCGACCTGGCCGCGTCGACGTGCAGGTGGGATTCAAGAATGCGACGAGTGTTCAGTCCACCGAGCTGTTCTACCGCATGTACGAGACTTCTCGACCTAACCCTGTGCTCCCTCTCAAGGAACAGACGTCTTCCAAGACAGCTGCCGCCACCATCACCAAGGTGCAGAACGGAAGCATCCTCGGCCCAGCAGACGTCAAAATCGCCGAGGAGGAGCAGCTCCCAGCTGAAGAGCTCAAGAAAATCTCGGAGGAATTCGGTCGACTCATCCCAGAGGCCATGTTCTCACCAGCCGAGATCCAGGGGTTCCTCCTCAAGCGGAAGAAGAGTCCCCGCAAGGCTCTGGAGGATGCAGCTGGGTGGATCGAGGCTACCGTGAAGCAGAAGGAGGCCAAGTCCAAGGTTGCGACTGTTCAGTGAAGAGGGCAAAACGTTGGCGTTTGAGAGAGGTGATGAGAGAAACAAAAATGGAGTCCCTAGATGATGGGCTGGGGTGTGTGTGTTGCTTTGCTTTTTGGAGGGATGTATTTAGACATCCAGAAGTAAAAAGAGATTGACTAGTTTATATGAATCCATCATTCGTTTACTATTTAAATTTGGTTGCGCTCCTATCTAGATGCCTATGTTGACTTGTTTGCTGTATATATCCAAGGTGAGAGCTCTCGGTCAACCTCGGTGAGACAGCTCCACACCCCACTCCATCATCTCACCGTCCCATCCCCCAAGCCCACGTTTACACATGCGACACCAAACCTCCATCGCGACCTTCAACTCTCTCAAGCGCATCACGGGGCTACCAGCAGCCCGCAGCATGCCAAGTCGACGCTGCCCATCATGAGCAACCTCCAATCTGGCTCCGGCGCGCCAAACGCCTCCCCTAACGGCAAGGAGCCCGGCCTGCGATACCCCAGCAATGGAAAGACCATCTACCATCGGCCGCTGAACCGCTCCAAGACGGCTGAGCTGAGCCAGGCGAGCTTTGCGTATTTGTTTGGAGAGATGGTTACGTATGCGCAGCGGCGCGTCAAGGGCATCCAAGAACTAGAACAACGGTAGGACAGCTAATGAGCGAGCTCCAAAGACGACAGCTAATGGATGGGTAGTCTTAACCTGCAAGGCCACTCGATAGGCCTCAAGCTCCTCGACCTCCTCCTCTTCCGCGAACCAGCCCGCACACAGCTCCGCCCGCTGAGCATCATCGCGCTCCTACACTTCATCAAGCAAAACGTATGGCAGCACCTCTTCAACCGGCAGGCGGACCGGCTGGAAAAGTCGGCCAACCCCGAGACGCCCGACGAGTACATGATCATCGACAACGAGCCGCTGGTGAACCAGTACATCAGCGTCCCCAAGGAGATGAGCCAGCTCAACTGCGCCGCCTTTGTCGCTGGCGTCGTCGAGGGCGTGTGCGACGGGGCCGACTTCCCCGCGAGGGTCACGGCGCATACCGTCGCCGAGGGGGAGATGTGGCCCGGCAAGACGGTGTTTCTGGTCAAGTTTCGGTCAGAGGTGTTGGAGAGGGAGGGATTCCTGGGCAAGAGCTAGGGGTATTTATTTTCGCTTGAATGGTTGGAGTTCAGGAGTTTGGGATGGGATATTAGAAGGGACACATGTCTCCTTATTATCTGGGCAATATCATGCCGTGTCTATTTAAGTGTGGAACAGTCGCTTCACACCCATACTCGTGTTTCGTAATAACCAGCCTTGACGCCTTGCTTAAACAACCTCACATGGACAAACTCTTCACCTCGGCAGCGACCGACTCCCCTTGGGCTTCGCACTACTCCCCGCCCCAGGTCCCTTGTTCATGAGCTGCGCGAGCCCCAGGTCCTTCCAGGCAGGTTCCTTGGACCTCTGCGTGGCCCGCTGGATGCCAAAGGCGGCATGCTGGTCGGGAACGACGTCGTCCTCGTCTTCGGGGTTGATGGGCTGGTGGGCGGGGGGCACGTAGATCTCGTCGTCGGGGAGCTTGTCTTTGCAAAAGTCCTCAAAGAGGTCTGCGTCGCGGGGGCGCTGCATGTGGATGAAGGTGAAGCAGGAGTCTTTGTTCTTTAGGGAGGTTAGATTGTGTTGGTTAGGTATTAGGGGAATGGGGACGTACCATCTTGGTGAGATAGTTTGGTCTGGTATCGATTTGAGGTGCTGTTTTGGTAGGGCGGGTGTTGATGGGATGATGATACTGCCCGAGGTGGGGTGTGGGGCCGTGCCATAACACGGGTACCATAGGTACCACTTCTGCGACTGCCTAGAGGTACTGTCGATCATCAAATCATTCATAAAGTCATTAGTTAGGTATCCTATGTTTGCGGTACTGGCTTCCACTTAGAAGGTGAATTGCTCATAATATCACAAGAGGTGACTTGATGGTGTTTCAAGTAAATGGACACCAGTACGTACTCTTAGCAGTCGTGATGTGATCCTTCTACTGCGCCACGACAACTACTGTCCTACCCTGCCTGGTTATAAGAGCACCATCCCGCTCGACTATTATCACATATCTCTCGTCATAAACATTCTAGTCCTTTTTATTCTTCGCCATCGGCCGGCCCATAAGCTATATCCACTTACCTACCTTGTCATCATTCGATGGAGCTCTAGTATCTACCAGCTCAAAACACTACCCAAGATCAACTCACCCGCTTTACAACACCCAATGGCAACCTCATCACCAAGAGAGCCATTGATAGAGGACATCATCTATCATGTCGGTCTCTGTTTTCTGCCCGAGCCCTGGGAGAAGCCCCCATCGCCTGCCGAGCATGGCTACTTCGAGATGGACATGGCTTGCCTGCGTAGACTCACCTACCTCTCCCGAGCAACCAAGAGACTCCTAGAGCCGCTCCTATACCGTTTCGTTTTCCTCGCAACCTCGTCGGAAGTCGTCCACTTCTACATCGACCTTGTCCAGCGACCATGGATCAGGGAATATGTCCGTCACATGGCCTGTGTTACAAATCGGCGTTCTCCTATGGATATGTGTGACCTTCGCGTTAACCGGATGCTGCGAATAATCCTGGATGAGCGGATAGGTGGCAGAGAGAACAAGTTGTCCCTGATGAAGCAGGGCGCAGCTTGGGAACCATATGTCCAGGCCTGTTCAGATACAAGGACGGAGAAGACGCCGGAAGAACGGCTTGGGCACAATTTAAACATGCGTGGGGATGTCGACTACATGATCCGATCCATCCTGCTCACTACGACCAAGCTCAAAACTCTTGTGTGGATGATCGACGAGCCTGGCATGAAGGGGCGCAGCGTCAACCAAGTTCTAAAGCAGGCAGTCTGGTCTGGCCATATTCCGCTGCCCGACTTGGAGGTTATGGCCCTGAAGCCTTGGCCTGGGTGTCACCTCGAAGGCTTGCCCTGGCAAGAGGGTTGCTGGAAGAACCTGCGCAGGTTGGTGCTGCACGACACGGACTTTGACGATGACTTTTGGGGTATACTGGTTCTGAGTCTGGGGCCCCAGGGCGTGATGCCGGCCGAGGAGTTCATCGTGAGGAGGAGAGAAGGGCCAAAGGTTGCCTACCTGAACATCATGGGTGACGAGTCGATGGGCAGGCTGCCCCAAGCACACATGGCAGGCCTCTCCCGCACGTTTGAGAAGCTCAAGCTGCTCGAGATTAGTTTTGGGTACTTTCAACGTCGCAACGAAAGAGGTTCTGCGATGCTAGATGCCTTTCTACGCTGTGCCGGTGCCCCTGAGCGGCTTCGCCTCACGGGACATCCTCCGCCGTTGGAGGCCCTCGTCAAGGGTACTGTACACTCTCGGCTCAAGTCGATTCAGGTGGAGGAGTGGAAGGATGAGGAGGATCTGGGACAGGACGAGATGCGGCAGAAGATTGAGGAGTGGTGGAGGAGTCACTCGGCTGTGGTGCCAAACCTGGAAGAGTTTGCGGTGCAAAGAATTGGAGAGGGCAAGGTGTATGTCAAGAGGCCGTAGGATATTCTTGTTTCTGGAAGTATGGGATGGGATGAATAATGGATAAAATTGGTGTCTGATTGTGGTGATATTATTGGTGCTAGGGTTATGTTAGGGTTATGTATGTCTGGGTACCTGTTTCGATATAGTCATAGAATAGGCCTTGTTGTAGGCAAACAGGGTGGTGTACCATTATCGAGAGACCTCATCAACCTGGCTTCGTAATTATATACCTGTTTATTATTATTGCGAGAATAGATCGATCGATCGTTCATGAAGTGCCGCACTTGGTTTGGAGCCCCCACTCGGTAGTTGGCGGCCCCAGTCCCTCCACAAAAGCATGGGCAGCGTCATTGGGGCATTGTACCTCTTTATTATGCCAAGACAATAGTATTGTGGCGAGGGAGCTATGGTGAGTAAGAGGCCACTAGTAAAATAAAATATAGGACCTCTTCTGTAAACGTTGGGGGTTCCCTGGTTTGTCTGAGATATTCTGTAGCACTTGGCACAGTGGTAAAGCCAGGCTACAGTGAGGCGTCACTACTTTAGCTCCCCGGGATGTGACAAGGCTACAACAGCCACCAGACACTTTATAGGCGGAATCTGAATTAGGAGTGATAACGTTGCTTCTTCCAAGACGAGTGACATGGGTAATTGCTCGATTATAGGTTAGGATAGGACTATTTGTGACTTGTGGCTGTAGGTACGTGACAGCCCCTTGATGATTAATTGGGGCCCTACCGCCTGCCTCGTTCGTGGAACCTGGCCTAAAAATTGAGGCTGTCGATTTAACTCTCGATACTCATTTCCCCTCTTCAACCACATCAACTGTCTATTAACCACCACCAAATCTCTACACATGGCGGGTAAGAAGACGAGACGCTCCCAGAAGAAGGGACCCAAGACTCCCTCACAGCTCCCCCTCGACATCATCTACAATATTGGCCTCCAGCTCACACTGGACCCCAACCAACGCCTCGATACTCTCCATGGACCTGTCTGGCTGCCAACATCCCACAACAAGGACCTCCGCACACTTACATACATCTCCAAGGCCACCAAGGACCTCCTGGAGCCCCTGCTCTACCGTCATGTTGTCCTGATGAAGCCTCAACAGGTGTGCAGCTTCTTTGTCACCATTGCCGCTGCCCCGCGTCTCCGCGAGTACGTCCAGCACTTTGGCTGCGTTGCCCGCTTCAATGGACCCCAAGTACGAAAGGCCGCACTCCCGGAATGTCGAGCCTTCTGGCAGAAGCATCATGGCTCTCACAAAGTGTCGATACTCAATGTCCTCACCGCTCTTGGCCTTCCCACTCTGGTTTGGGCCGCTTCGCTGTGGGAGAGGAAGAAGGACCGTTTCGTCTTCAACGCCGACTTTCGCCACGACGCCGTCCTTGAGCTGCTGTTTGTGTCCACTCTCTTTTTGTTGAAGAACGTCCAGACGTTTGTCTGGAAGGACTTGGACGCCAGACCGATCGCCCCCTTGCTGGGCTTCCTCCTCGATGCGGGACTCACGACAGACCTTCCACTCATGCCCAAGCTCAAGGTCTTGAACACCTGGAAGGAGACTAGGACCTTGGATGAGCGAGCCCAGTTCTTTATCCACAAGACTCACCTCTGGGAGAACCTGCACACGCTGTATTTGAACTCTGTTGACCTCGACAACGAGTTCATCGACATGATCATCAAGGGCGACTTCAAGAAGGAGCTCCCAGTCAAGAAGCTCTACATCCATTGCCAACACGGCGCTCAGCATCTTAACCATCCCGGAATGTACAATCGGAGGCAGCGCATCGCGAGCGAGTCGGCCTTGGATGCAGAGAATCCCGACAATGACAAGGACAAGTTTAAGGCCTTCCGCAACCTGGACTATCTCGATATCCTCTTTACCTGGTACATGCCTCGTGCCCAAGAAGGCTCTCCTGCCTTGAAGGCCCTTTTGCACGCCGTCGGTGCCCCAGAGCGCCTCATCCTCGTCGGCCACCCTCTACCTATGAAGGCCCTGTCCACGGGCGTCGTGCACTCGCGGCTGAAGTACCTCAAGGTGACCGAGTTCATCGGGCACTCTCCATCCAGCGTGCAGTCTAAAGACGCCCTCATCGCGAAACTCAACCAGCTCTGGGATGCCAAGGACTGGAAGCGTCTCGTGCCGAACCTACGCGAGATCGACTGGGATCACTACAAGTTCCGGAGAAAGGACCTCGAAGGGGAGGAGGACAAGGCTGTCTGGACTCTGGAGGACGAGGAGGAGTGGGAGGATGAGGACGAGGATGATTATCTTGATCATGGCGACATCTTTGGCTATGGGTTTGACCTTGGTGATGGGTTTGGCGGCTTTGATGCGTTTGGCTCTCTTGATGATGATGATGACGATGGAGATGTCACCGGCAATGGTGTTAATCCACTGGCCATATTGGAAGCGCTTCATGATGGGCAAGACTGGGAGGAGTTTGTCCACGAACTCGCCCAGCATTTTCCTCCTGGTGGATTTGATTAGAGATATTTGTTGTAGACAATACTACTTGCAGTCTGTTCATTGCACGCACCCATGGGACATGTAGTTGTTCATCAAGAGATGATTTCTATCTACTCGTACATATTTTCTAACATTTGCCTGTTTCCCTGGCCCCTGAACCCAAACCATGTTATCCGCGGCACATCCTGGCCTGTTTCCCTGGTGATGATCCCTTGCTGTCGAGCCTTCCCCTTAGGCTGTGCTTATCCTTGGTCTTGCTCATACGTGTATGAGGCTTAGTCCTTGGTCCGCGCGCGTGGGTGGTCCTGTTATCGAGAGCTGTTAGCAATGGAAAGGGGACTTGTTGGCGTCTTGGTGTCAACTTACTTGCAGCCGTCATTCGATCAAAAAGAGAAGAGAGAAGGAAAGAAGAAACAGACTGCACTGGGACATCCTCTTGGACCGGACTTGTTCCTGGTCTTCCCCATATGTGTATGAGGCTTAGCACAGCGTTGAGTATGCTAGTGCAGGTAGGTAGTCCCCTTCTCGAGTTGTTAGCAAAGAGGATTTTCAGGTGTCTCGAGTGTCAACTTACTTGCAGCTGTCGTTCGGTTAAAATGAAAGAGAAAAGGAAAGAGAAAAGGAAAGAAGAAATAGACTGCACTTTGATATCCTCGTAGACCGGACTTATCCCTAGTCTTCCCCATAGTTGTACGAGGCGAAGCACAGCGTTGAGTATACTAGTGCAGGTAGGTAATTCCCTTCTCGAGTTGTTAGCAAAGAGGATTTGCGGGTGTCTTGAGCATAAACTTACTTGCAGCTGTCATTCCATCAAAGAGAAAAGAGAAAAGGAAAGAGAGACACTCAGTCTCTGGCGTTCCTCACAGAGGAGCCATGAGGTAGTTGTGAGGGTAGTTCGAGCAATAGTTGTAGGTATATCTGTACAAGATCTCCTGGAACAGGCTCTCCCACTGGGCGATTGTGAACTCGTACCCGGAAAAGCTGAGCAGCTGCCGGACTAGATGGTCGGCGATAAACTCGTCAGCATTGAACCATCCGTATCGTCCCCACATGGTTCGGAGGTATCTCTTGACGTGGCGTGCCAAGGAAGCCCATCGAGCGGCATGGCACGTTCGCCATCTCGCGTACGCGTACGGCTGGGGTCGATAGAAGCGGTGGTAGGGCGAAATGGGAGGTCTGAGATCAACGGTCCCGTCGTCTCTGGTGGCCATGAAGCCAGCGCCCTCAAGCATGCTCTGGGACCAGAAGACATAGCCCCAAGGCCGACATTGAAGGTCGCTGTTGTAATTGTCACCACCAAACAGGCCAATATGGTGGTTGAACTTTCGCCATGCCAACTGGGGACCGTTGTCACCGTCGTCGTAGAATGGCTTGCGGGAGACCCAGAGGGGATCAGGTTCATTCTCCAACTCCTTCAAGTCATCGGCGCCGAGACCGCAGTGCAGAATGTCGTAGATGAGCTTCTCATCCTGAGAAGGGAACTGGGCCCGGATAGTATGCTCAGGGATCCAATCAGCCAGGTTGACGTCGGTCATGAGTCTGCGGCGCTGGTAGTAGCTACGAGCGGTGACAAAGGTACGCATGAACTGGAGACCCTGGACAACCATGGGCATGCCAAACTTGGGCTGGTCGACAAAGTTGGGCAGAATGGAACCCAGCTCAATGTCGTACTGGATGTAGCTGTTGAGCTCTGGGATACGTTAGCTTTGCAACTCTCGAGTTTTTGAAATAGGGACTTACCAGGGGCAATCTCAGTGACGATCAGCTCGCAGATGTTCATCATCTGTTCGATCTCGGCAGTCGAGTAGTGAGAGTAGAAAGCTCGCTGGATTCGATGCTCTTCCAGATGATCCAAGAGGGGGCACCAGTTGGCCTCCTCTCGCTCTCTGTCAGTGACGGGACGGTTGAAACCGCCGTTGTCAGCACATCCAGTAGCGATAGTCTTCTCTAGGATGTCGATGTACATGTAGAGACGGTAAATAGCTCGCTTGAAGCGGTTCATGATGTCGGGGGTAAGCACGAAAGGAGAGGGGTTGGTGTTGAGAACAGAGTGGTTTCTCTTGAGGTTGGTAGCGATTCTGTTGGCCCACCACTCGACACCCTCGTGGAAGAGATGCAACAATTCGATTTCCGTAAGGGAAATGCGCTTGTGAGGAGGTAGCTGACCTTGATCGATGGTACGATCCGGGTCAAAGGCGCGGTGGACGGCCCGGACGCCGGCTCGGGCGCCGTTCCACTGCTCGCGCTTGATGCGGTGGAAGACAATGGCCTCCTGGTAGACGCTCTCGTGCATATGGCTGAAGAGGATGGAGGTCATGATGTAGGCCTTTCGCTGGCTGTAAGCGTTGTTCAGGACCCGGCAGGTCAGGATAGTGTTGAGAAGTGATTTCTTGTCTGGCATGAACGAGAGGGTGTATGAAATAATTTCGATGGGGATTTTGACCAGAAAGGCCGAGTTGTAGTTTGGATCCCTATCCATGATGAACGCAGATGGACGTGTATCCCGCGTGAGGGTGTAGAGAGAAGGGGGAAGGGTGAAGGAGAGAAAGGGTTTGATTTCTCGAGGAGAAAGATGTTTTGATTTTGGATCTCCCAGGCACCCAGCACCTTTGTGGATTGTTTTTTCTGCCTTGTATGGCCAGCTGCTTGACAGCTGTGAACGGCTGGCCACCAGATATCCCGATATGGCTGTTGCTAGGCTTTGACTGGGCGAGTGGAATAGGGGGCGTCGCGGCGTCGCGCACTGGACCGCACCGCGTTTGATTTATTTGAGCGCAATTCACACTGAAATCTACTGAGAGGGATAGAATCTCTTTATGGAAGTCATTTACAAGTTAATCCAGTGTTTGCATTTGCATTATCTATCTAGTTGCATCCAAAACGCCGCTGGTCGTTAGTGGACCACGCTGCAAGTAAAGAAGCCATCCACTAACCCACCCACTGATTTTTCCCCATCTACTGAGCAAAGGGAACACTCTCATTCCACGTAGATTCTACTATGTACAGAGTCCAAGTGTCATTCCGAGGCCTCACCATGGAACGCTGCAGTGTGTCGCCGCAGAGGGAGTGGGCTCCCCACCTCGCCACCTTGACGAACTCGTCCGCGTGGAGCTTCAAGCCGCCCATGGGGAGGGCTCCAACGTTGAGCAGGGCTCTGCAGGACTTGTGGTCCCAGACCCTGGAGGGCCACCAGGTGAGTGTGAACCATCCGTCGGTGGTGTTGCCGAGGTCGTGGATTCGGGTAAAGATGGTTTCGCAGTCGGCAAGTTTCACGGAGGATTTCTGGATATTGAATAATTAGTAATTTGAAAGGACAATGGATGGATCGAGGGGTCTTACCATGCCGCATTCCCAGTGGTATCGGGACGAGTCGTAGGAAGGGTCGCCAATGGGTTTGCCTTTGGAGAGATAGTTTGCAGAAGCAAACGACAGCAATGAAACGAGATTCAAGAGAAGCATTTCCCCCTCTTTTATTGACCAAGAAGGATTCGGTAGTAGGCGGTATTGCTTGTGTATCTTGGTAAAGGGAGGAAGCAGGCGGGAGTTGTTTGGTCAGGGGCCAAAGAACGATGATCAATGGATTGATTTTATAAGCGAGGTGAAGGGAAAGGCGGAATGGGAATTTTCGATGCTGTGAATCAAAGCATGCTGCCTGAGGAGTCCGCGCTGTGATTGTGTTTCGACTAATGGCATCATCACGGTCTCGAGCCATGTACCTGAACAGCTGAGTGATGCAGCCACGACTGTCTGGTACAATTCAGTTGTCACAGACAGAAAGTGAGGTACTTGGGGAACTCGATAAAATATAGTCTCTTTATGACTTGATTTTTTCGTGATCTGCCTCAGCCGTTACGATGTCAAGTGTGCTGTGCTGAGCGCCTTTCTAGCTGTTACCGCTGACACAACCCAGATGTTACGTCACATGCAACAAACGAGACATTTTAAATACTCGAGCAAGACATGGATTTATTTCTTGGCTTGATTATTTGGTCGTGTGCTTGCGCTGTCTACTGGGAAAGCCTGCTAGGCTGCAAAGTCCAACCGTCCAGTCCAACCGTGTCCTTCCAACCACGATTGTCCAGTCCCATTCAGCTCGTACTTGCACTGAAAGAGTTCCTTGACCGACTTGGGAAAATATTTATTTTTTCTTATTTGGTTTTGTGCTGCTCTGCCTGTAGGTTGCCAGAGAAGCTTGCTGGGCTCTAACGGTACCCTCCCAGCCACGACTGTCCAGTGCAATCCAACGGCCACGAGCAGCAAACAAGGTGCTTGACCCACTCGAATAAGATTGGTATTTTTGTGCATTGGGAACTTGTTGATTTGCCTGTAGGGTATTCGAGAAGCCCGTTGGACTTTAATGGGTGCCCTTCCAGTCAAGGATGTATAGCAAACTCCAGTTGCCTTGGAAGCAAACGAGGCACTTTATTCACTCGAATAATGCGTTGAGTTTCTTTTTTTACTTGTCTCACCTTGGCCGCTCAGTAATTTGGCCAATGACTGCCGCCTGAAGAAGTCTCGTTAGGCACTGAATATCCATCGCTGAACGAACAAGACTGGACACTCGGCATTTTCTAACATAGTGGGCATCTTGTGAAGGATCTTGAACTCCAATAATGCTGAATGCATTTTTCCACGTGGGCAAGAATACTATTCCAGGAGTTAATTTTTACTTATTAATTTTCGATGCAACGCAAAATGAACTTCCATAGCACGGATGGAGATGGCCTCAATGGTCATCCCACGTGGACAAAAATGACCAAACCCAAGATTAGCATCCTGTAGGCGAGCTCTGTTCGGCTAGTTTTGACACCCCACATGCCCGCATAGGCTTCGCACCATGCGAGAAATCGGACAAATTAAGCCCCGGCTCCGACTCATAACTTACCTAGGCAGGCAGCGCCCGGTCAGTGCGGCAGCTGCTGGATGTCATAGCGGGGCAACCAACACCACGCAGAGCTCCGACCTTCTTCCGCTGCCTGGAGTGAGTTCGACCCCTCCATCCGTACTGCCACCAACACCACTCGTGTTGACGCGAGGCCAGCTCACACTGAATCCTTCTTCTCATTCTAGATTCTTCATCATCTTTACGCACCAGATACCCGCTCTGCTGCCATAGATACCCGTCACCCTCCCCTCCGCGCATGATCCAAGCCCCAAGCAGCTCTCTCACGCCATCGTGAAGCTCGCCCGGCATGGTTTCCAACCAAACAGCAGCCACGCCGCAGGCGGTGATGGGCCATGTGCAGAAACTCGGCGACAGCGACCCAGACTTTCGCTTCATGTCTCTGAACGATCTGCTGCAGCTGCTCAACAATGCCAAGCCCGATTTCCTCCATCACGACTACAACATCGCTGCGCGTACTGTGGATAGTATCATCAAGACGCTCGACGACCAGAATGGCGAGGTCCAGAACCTGGCAATCAAGTGGTGCGTATTTGGGAGTTTATCTGTACCCCGGGAGCTGCTAACCCTCACCACAGCCTGGGTCCCCTCGTGGGCAAGGTCCCAACGCCCATCATCGCTCCTATGATCGAGAAGCTGTCCAACCTGAAGCTTAAGAACTCGGTGGACAACACTGTGCCCTCCCTGGCCCTTCGATCCGTAATTATCGCCCTTCACCGACCGGTCCCAGGACTCCCGCCTACCTCGGAGGTGCAAGAGGCCTACAATGCTGTTAGCCGAGTCCTCATTCCCCGCCTTATCGGCCCTGGACCCAAGACACGGACTCCCAACAACCCGAATGTCCCTCTTCCTTCCGTTCCCGAAGGCCTCCTACAGAACGAGAACGATCTCAACGCCGAAGCCGTCGACGTGCTGATTGAGGTGGTTCGATGTTTCGGACCAATGCTCGTCCAGGTCGAGGTCGAGGCTATGCAAGAAGTGGTTATTCAGCTCCTCGAGAGCGAGAAGGGCTCGTCAGTTGTCAAGAAGAGAGCGGTCGTTGCCATTAGCATGCTTGCTGTCTACCTCTCTGAGGAGCACCTGGAAGAGGTGGTGAACCGCATCGCTGCTGGTCTTTCCCAGACCAAGGGCAGTGCGGTTACGAGGCGACTATATATTTCGATCCTTGGTAGCGTCGCGCGATCCATTCCTGCTCGCTTTGGACCCCACGTTAAAAAGGCTACGCCTCATATTCTCCAAGCGCTCGGAGATGAGGAGCTCCAAGCACATCTGGAGGCGCTCAGCGATGGTGATGATCTGGGTCAGGAGTTCAACGAAGTGCGTGAAGCTGCTCTCGTGGCCATTGATGCCTTCCTAGCTTCCTGCCCTCAGGAAATGCGTCCCTTTACAGATGAGACGATATCTTCCTGCTTACGATTCCTCAAGTACGATCCCAACTATTCTATGGATGATGAGGATGAGGACATGGAAGACGAGGAAGAAGAGGACGAAATGGACGAGGACGACGAATTCGATGCTGATGATGGCTTCGAAGATGACGATGACGACGCCAGCTGGAAAGTCCGACGATGTGCGGCAAAGACACTGTACACGCTTATCTCGACACGCGGGAGTGGAGATTTGCTCGAGAACGGTGTGCTTTACAACCAGGCAGCTCCTCTGCTCATTAAGCGAATCGAAGAGCGAGAGGAAAATGTCCGGTTGGAGATTATTTCGGCTCTCTCTCTACTGATACGCAAGACTGGAGAAGGGTTTGCCATGAAGGACCTGGAGCTCGATGACTTGGAGCCTGAATCTGAATCTCGCATCCCAATTAGTAGGAAACGAAGACGCCAGAGCAGTGTCGGCGGGTCATCGGCTTCGCAGTTTACTGGTTCTGGTCTTGTCTCTCCTGTCTTTGAGAAGACCCCTACGACCGGTCCTCGAGCTGACCTCGCCCGCCTGACACCATCTATCGTCAAGGTCGTTACCAAGCAGCTCAAGGGCAAGACTATTCCTACAAAGCAGGCCGTTATTAGTGTACTGGACGATATGGTGTCTGTGCAGCATGGCGGACTGGCCGAGTACTTTGACCAGGTTATTGGTCCTATTATCGAGGCCATCCAACCCTCTGGCTCTGCGCCTGCGCCCACTTCGCTGGCCTCGCAGGCTGGATCTTCCTCGGCTACCCCAAGCACACTAAGAATCACGGCCTTGGAGATTATCAGCGACATCGCCAAGACTCACTCATCGACTATCCTGCAGCCTTATCTCACAAAGATTGTTGACGGAGTCATCTCGGCCGTCCACAACCGTTTCTACAAGATCTCTAGCGAGGCCATTGGAACTGTTGAGGAGCTGATCAAGGCCATTACCCCGCCGCGATCACGCAACACAGCCACCAAGTACAAGGCCGAACTTGACAAGCTGTATGCAATCCTTCTGGATAGGGCTGCTGCCCAAGATGCTGATGCCGAGGTTCGCCAGCGAGCCATTCATGCACTTGGTATCTTGATCTCGCGCACCTCTAGCCCAGAGGGCTCATCTCTGCTGTCCGAGGATAAGCGCAAGGCTGCATTGGAGGTGCTGCGGGAACGACTCAAGAACGAGACGACCCGCCTGGCTGCTGTGCGTGCTGTGGAGAATGTCTCTCGCTATGCTAAAACACTGGGCCAACTCGAGCAACCATGGATTCAGGATGTGGCCCTGGAGCTTTCTGCCCAGCTGCGAAAGGCCAATCGAGCCCTCCGCGGTTCGAGCATCGTCGCTCTCAAGGCCTTGGTTCTATCACCCGCTAGCCAGCAGCAGCTGGAGCCGGCCACTATTGGCGGCATTGTTTCTGCGCTGATGCCGATCATCACTAACAGTGATACGCATCTTCTTGGACCAACGCTGCTCATTCTTGCCAAAATGGTACCGGAGAACCCAGAGCTTGTGGTGACGGACGAAATGATCGTCTCGCTCTGCGAATTGCTCAAGTCACACTACTCGGTCATTGCTCTCGACCACTTGCTCATCTTGATCAGCAGCATTGGTGAGAGCGGAACTGGCCAAGCTCTTATGCAAGGTCTGCTCAAGGACGTTAGCGTTGCCGGTGACCCCCCTGTTGTCGGCAAGGTGATTGGTACTCTTCTCGTGACGGGAGGAGAGTCAGTGGGAGTGAAGCTGGACAGCTTTGTTTCGGAACTCTACACGAGTGCTAAGGGCAACGACGAAGTCAGGGTCAGTCTCGCCTTGGCTGTGCTAGGAGAGGCCGGAAAGAGACTGGGAACCAGCTCGACGCTCAAGCCCGATCTCTTCCTGGACCAGTTCCATGCCGAGCCCGACAAGGTGTCGCTTTCTGCGGCCATCGCCCTTGGCAGAGCTGGGTCGGGCAACGTGCCCGAGTTTCTGCCTATTATCCTGCAGACCATGCAGAAGGGTGGCAACACACAGTACCTGCTCATCCAATCCATCAAGGAGATTCTGCAGTCGATTTCGGCGCAGTCGACGGACCTGCGCAACTACGCACCGGACATCTGGGACGAACTCCTCAAGGCCTCGGACAATGCGGATAACAAGGTGGTTTGCGCTGAATGCGTGGGCCGTCTAGTCACTCTTGACCCTGCCGTTTTTATGTCGCGCCTCCAGACACTTCTCAAAGATGAGTCTCTGGCTGTTCGTGGAATGGCCGTGCAGGCTGTCCGCTACACTCTTCCGGAGAGTGACGAGACGTTCGATGCTCTACTGAACAATGTCCTCATTGACATGCTCTTGACTATGCTTCAAGACTCGGATATGGACATTCGAAGACTGGCAATGACTACTCTTACGACAGCTGCCAGAAACAAGCCGGATCTGATCCACCCTCATCTGGGTGATCTTATGCCTTTTGTTCTGACCGAGTCGGTGATCAAGCAGGAGCTGGTCAGAGAGGTCATGATGGGACCGTTCAAGCACACAGTAGACGATGGCCTCGAGGTCCGAAAGGTATGCAAGCCTATAACCGTATGTGAGACCAAGCTAACACGCAACAGAGCGCGTATGAGACACTGTATGCGCTGATGGAGACGGCGTTTAGCCGGATCAACAACATTGACTTTTTCGATCGTGTGGTGGCTGGTCTCAGAGATGACAATGATATCCGGCAGCTGTGCAACCTGATGGTGACAAAACTCATGACGATCGATCCTGAGGAGACGACCAGACGTCTCAACTCGATTGCTGAAGCGTACCGCTCCGTTCTCTCTGTCAAGCTGAAAGATAACGCAGTGAAGCAAGACTTGGAGAAGCAGGAGGAGGCGAACAAGAGCATCCTGCGGGTGACGCTGATGCTAGGTGATAGGATGAAGGCCATGACAGGTAACGCTGGGGCCGCAACCAGCAATGCAGGCGCGGCGAGTGTTTGGGGATTATACTGGGAATGGGTGAACAAGGAGTTTGACAAGCAGCTTAAGGGGCTTCGAGAAGAGAAGAGCAAACTGCAAACACGCATGGTCTAGGAAGATGGGAATTTGTAAAACGAGGGATTAGGGATGACTGTAGTTTACAAGGAGCCTAGTCGATTAGCTAGCATTGAAGAAGAACGAATGGCAATGTTTGTATCCGTATAACTAGTGAATTGGATTTTGGATGGCAAATTGTCTCTGGCAAGGCTGATCTCGCTTCTGCACTTGCATGGCACTGATGGGCATACAGATAATGCAAAGGGCCTAGTTTCATGCCTCGTAGATTCCGAGCACCCCGGGCACCAGTCACGGTGTTGATTTGACATCTCGGTGAAACTCGAGAGGCCATAACAAAGGCCTGATTCCTAGGTGAGCGAATGGGAAGAAAGCCTGGTGAAGCTTATGCGTGCCGTTTGTGGAAATGTAAACAAACCTGGTGCATGGCGGGCTCTCATTGGCACGACGTACATGAAGGATGGTGAGGGAGTTGACGCGGCATACGGCATACGCGATTCAGTTACTGCATGGCCATTGATTCACTCAGTTATGCTACAGTACAGTACCAGCACGTATTGCCCCAAGAGGGAGGTCAGCGGGCAGCACAGCATGCAGAGTTTGCTGTCCCGGCAGCCCGAGTTGGCCATTTGGGAGGGTCGGCAGTGCACCTCGACGTGTTTTGAGGCCATCCTTCTTGGCGGGGGTAAACATTGGGATCTAGAAGGGTTTTTGATGACAAGATGAGATGGATTGATATGATTTAAATGAATAGTAGTTGGAGTTGTTGATGAACTAGGTAGTGAGATGAGGCAGCCCAGCTGAAAGAGACTCAACCAAAAGTGTACAAAACACAGCCATCCTCACCATCCCCACAAAGAGGCCGCATGCTAGAGCCAACACCGAATCTGCAGCCCAAAGATGCAGAAGGGAAAAAAGGCAGCCTCGGTGGACGGAAGCCCAATCGTGTCGGGCAGATATGTCTGCTCGTATGATGTCGGCTTGCTCACGCGCCCCGCGTGGACAAGGCAAGTGAGGCGTGTCTAGGGGTATTGTAAGGAGGACGGCCTCTCTGGCGGACTGGTTCGCAAGTGGCGAAAGGGCGCATTGCGTTTGTTGTTCTCTCACGGATGTGAGCCTTTGAGGCAAGAGGTTGAAAATGGAGGCTGTGACCTCTTCTGTGTGAGGCTCACTCGCACACACGTGTTGGTGAGTGCGACAAAAACATGGTGAGCGGCTGTCTTGTTGCATCATCCCCATTCTTTTCCTTTATCAATCTTTTCATCAATTATTTCATCAATCATTGCGACATTTACTCGTCTTTATTCTTTCCTTTTAATTGAATGCTTCAATCTTGGTCTCTATACTCTCTAGTCACTCATCACGTCCCCTGAGCATACATACCACACACGTCGGGGACCGACGCCATGGATCAACAAAAATCAGGTCCCTTTGGGACTCACAAGAGAAACTCGAGAAACTATAGACCCCCTACCTGCGAGGATGCTACCGCCACAGACATGAGCGACTCCCAGCCCGAGAGACCTACTCGACAACACCACAGAGATGGTGTCGAGGCTCGTCCGCCTCTACAGCCGACCACGGCGAATGCACCGAGCAGTGCTCGCTTTGCGGGACAGGCTACGAATCAAGCTACTTATCAGCAGAGCGGTTACACAGGTCATCCCTTCGCCCCGGTCCAGAGCACATACAACCCTCTCTACGGGAGTCCTACCGTCCCCATGAGCTATCCGTCAACTTTCCAGACACCATCCTATCCCGGGAGGTACGCCTCCAACACATCAGTCCCGTACTCTTATGGTGGTCAGTACACCCAACCACCCTACATCTACCCTCCAACCACGCAGCCTCCGGTGGGATACTCTGATCCTCGGAGGTACTCTTACGGCGACGAATACTACGCGCCTGAACCCGCAAACACCTACCCATCTCGGCCTCTACCCCCCGCGCCCCGGCCTCCGAGGGTAGACTATGGCTACGGGCCTCGGTCAGCTACTCCGGCGCCCAAGGCTACCGAGAGACCGCCACCCAAGAAGAAGCAGCCGCCCAGACCAGCCTCCGCCAGACTCCCGGAGGACAATGTAAGGAATGAGAAGCTGTTCAAGGAGATGAGCAAGATCAGCAAACGGATCAGGAAGCTCGAGATGGGCCAGGAAGACCTCCTCTCCGACCCGGGACGTGTGCGGTCCGAGTTCATGCTGCCAAGCGCATCCCTCGCCGGCCGGAACTCTTCCTCGGTGTCGCCCTGGGAATCCGTCCAGATCCTCGAGCACATCCGGCGCATCATCGATGACTGCCTACGCAAGACGGGGAGGGAGCCGTCGTACTACGGCGGTGACTCGAACGTCAACGCCATCGGGGCCCTCATCAGGGACAAGCTCGCTTCCGAGAGGATGGAGTCGATGGAGCCCAAGGATGATCGGTCTTTTAGGAGGAGGGTCATCGAGGTTCTGCAGGATCTAGAGACGCAGGATGGGCGGTGGGAGAGGAGGTCGACTGCGGGAGGGGGCAGCACCAGAGAGGAGAAGAGACGTTCAGGTGGTCAACGGTCCACCACCTCAAGTGATCCGCCCATGGAACCCGTCACGCCGCCGTCGAGCTACAGCATGCCGCAGCGCACGGGGAAGGCTTCCAGTGTGTCCCCGGAGCCTGGAAGGTCGAGGGACGTCGAGTACATCTTCGAGACCCGACAGAGAGGTACATCCCGCGCCGTCCACTCAGACGAAGAGACCGTCTCCCGACCCCCCATGGCCCGACGACCTGAGGCACCGGGCTACCAGGGTACAAGTACAGGCAGAGCGAGGCGAAGGTCGATGGTCGAGCCCGAACGGGGCAGTTACGGGAGGCCGCGCGTGTACGGCACCGAGGACGTGGTGGTAGACGACTACGAAGAGGAGCGTCCCCGTCGGCGAACCATGTTTGACCGTCGGTCAACTCCCTACGCGGGAGGAGGACTCGGGCAACGATTCCGCACGGATCCCACGTCTGCGCCGTCTTCGTCTACGCGGTGGAGCAGGGAGGGAGGAGTGTACGATGCGAGATGAGTGTAGGATACCTGTTTGATGCTTGGGGGTCGAGTCGGTCATGCTCGTGTTATTACCCAGAATGGTTGTGTTTACGGCGTTTCTTTTCTTGGCCGGGAATAAGGATCATAGACTTTGGGAAACACAAATTGTCAGAGCGGGAATTCATAGCGTGCTAATCTGGGATCAGAGTGTTCCCCGAGGGATCAACCCTGGCATTGACGCTCGCTTGACAGGGTTGTCCATCCATCTCTCCAGACAAGCACCAAGAATCTGGTAACGGGACAACGTTGGCTTATGTGGTTGATTCCCAGGTTCTTGCGATGATGGATTAGGAAAGTGGTGCTGCTTGCATGGTTCATGATGTGAGAATTAACAGTGGTTTGGTGATGTTGCCGGATTCCGGTGCAGGGGTATTGTTGATGTATATCATGAGCACGAGTCCATGGCTGAGCTGAGCGGAGAATGGTTCGTGCGAGCCATTCTTGTTCATCGAGTAGGCGTTCATCATGTTGTTCCAGTCGGGTTACGTGTCTTTACTTCCGCTGGTGTTGATGCTTGTTGGTGATGGCCTCGCTGCAAAGAACAACCACTGTCCTCCCCTCGGCCCCGTCCTTCCAGCGCCGACAAGTCTAGGCACCAGCGATGCCTTCAAAACTGCTGCTGAAGCTCTGAATGAAGGGCTCAAGTCCATCACGGGGTCTTTCAATAACACAGCCATGTCAATCGGCATGGTCTCCCTCCACGAGGATGAGCCGATTCTCAATCTGCACCACACACCGGCGAATCTAGATGCGCGCGGCGTCAAAGAGGTTGATGCTGACACGGTGTATCGTATTGGAAGCGTCTCCAAGGCCTTTACTGTGCTTGCGGCGCTCAAGTTGTCGGGTGTGAGGATGGACGACGTCGTGACAAAGTATCTCCCTCAATTGCGAGAGCTGGGCAAGCAGCAAGATGAGAAGAATAACATTACCGTCATTGATTGGGATCTTATTTCGCTGCGGGCGTTGGCTTCGCACATGGGTGGTATCCCGGCCGACTGTAAGTCGTCTCATGCTTTGGAGGGCGGGACTGACGAGTGCAGTGGCTACTGATCTGGCGAGCTTTCCCATCGACTGGACCAAGCTTGGTCTTCCCGAGGCGAAGGATGTTCTCGGTTGTATTGGCTTTGGTGGTGTCAAGGCCTGTACCGTACCTGGTAGGTCGACCAGCTCTGCATGCACTTCGTGCTAACAGGCGCAGACTTTTGGGACAACTTTGGCAAGCGATCTCCTGTGTACTCGCCCTGGAGCAGCCCGATCTACTCGAATGTCGCATTTCTCATTCTTGGTCTTGTGATTGAAGAGGTCTCGGGACAAAAGTTTGAGGAGTTTGTTCAGGAAAAGGTGTTGGACGTGGCTGGCATGACAAGCACGACTTACACCAAGCCTGAGGACTCTGCTGGTGCCATCAGTCCAGACGACGTGTACTGGAACGCGACTCTGGGTATCCTAGACCCGTAAGTGATTGATCCTGGGGATATTGTGCAATTACTTACAGAGTAGGGCTGGCGGCTACTACTCGTCCACCAAGGATCTCCTCGCATTCGGCTCCTCCATCCTCAAGAACAAGCAGCTCACCATCGAAGACACCCACAAATGGTTGAAACCTGTTTCCTTCACCACATCTCGCGGCATGTACCTCGGCGCCCCGTGGGAGATTATGCGCTCCGACAGCGTCACGTCCGACGAGCGACTCGTCGAGTTCTACACCAAGGGCGGCGACCTGGGAACTTACCACGCGCTCGTCGCCATGATTCCAGACTATGACATTGTCATTAGTGTCTTGACCGACGGGCCTGAGACTTCGGGTGGTGTTGTGCAGTTGCTCTTCTCGCAGGTCGTCACGACCTTGTTGCCTGCTATTGAAGCTGCGGGAAAGGCACAAGCCAAGACGTCGTTTGCTGGGGAGTACATCAACAAGGAGACCAATTCGACACTTGTACTCGAAGTCGACGATGAAGGTCCGGGATTGAACATTGCAAAGTGGACGGTGCGCGGTGCAGACGTCAATTCTCACTGGCTCAATTACCTCTCGGCCATCTCGACAAGCCTCCCCGAGATCCAAGTCTCTGCACGTCTGTACCCGACAGACCTCACCGCAGGAGAAAAGGTCGCTTGGCGCGCTGCGTATGACCTCGGTTCGCCGGATGAGATAGCTGAAGCGGATGCGCAATTGTTCTGGAAGGATGCGAGCTGCTTGTCGTGGGGGATGGGGGATAGGGCTGTATACGAATTCAAGGCGCTAGATGAGATGGTGTTTGTGGTGGAGGGGGGGAGAGCTACGGCGGTGGAGTTAGTGGGGTTCCAGACCACACTAGAGAGGGTGGGATGAAGGGATAATAATTGATGCGATAAAGCTAATGTTGACCTCTAATACAATGACTTGACCAGAATGCCCTGTATATATAACGTTGTCGCTGGATTTTATGTGCTGATGCGTGCGCTGTGCTGACCTGTGTGATGTGCCGATGCACTCATTGTCACTGTCGGCCGGCTTGTCGTGTCATGTTGAGATTGACCAGAGGCAGCGCAACAGCGTACTCGGCTGCAAAAGCAAGATGCTGTGGTGCCGAAAGAGGGCCAGGGCCTCCATCCTCTAAACAGGAAAAAGTTTAGAGACCTGTAGGCAATAAAAAAATAGTGAGACATGGATTGAGCGTACCCAGAGATCTATATGGGTTGTTGGTGGAGGCGTGCTTCTTTCGACACATCTGCCAGACGATGAGACAAAAGGCTGGGACGTTGATGAGTACCCCCACGGTGGCTATGATGGCCTCTGAGGACCAGGCCATCTCTAAAGAGGGAAGAAGATAAAATTGTGCAGGCTAACACCGCTGCAAAAGCTAGAGGAAGGGATAGCCTTGAGGGTGACTTCTAAACAAGAAAATACCAAAGTCAAAATACAATACCAAAGATTCTTTCTTATACCGCGTTTGTCTAGTAGCTCAGCCCCGCGCAGACGGTGGAATGTGATGGATGTAATACAGCCTGTAAGGATCAGTTATTTCGTATACATAACCTATCACGACCATGACATACGCCAGGCGGAGAAAGACGGCAGAACCACCTTACGAAGCAAGAAGGACCGAACTCCCCTCTCTCCGGCCTAAGGACTGAACACTGGAAACCTCGGTCTTACCCTAGACCGAATATTAACTATATCGGTCCTAATATCTTGCCTAAGTATATAGCATAGACTTATTAGCACTTTTATATATATTAGCTACCTTAGCTATTAATATAACTTAGTTATATTTAATACCCTTAAGTATATTATTAGATATAATACCCTTATATTTAAGACTATATGCCTAATTCTATTACTAATATAAACCTATAGTTTATCCCTTAGGAACCTATAACCTACCTACTTACTTTAATACCTAGGCTATATAACTATTATATATTAATAGCTCTTATTTAGAGGATTACTTATATTACCTTAAATAATATTAAATATAATAGCTACTTAGGCTAATCTTAGTAATAACTACTAGTAGGCTCTACCTACTAATAACCCCCTGATAATTGCCTAGAATAATCTAGATAGCAATAAGGAGATAAATAGTAATAATAAAAAAGTTAAATAGCTTTAAGCCTAAGTTACTACCTTAACTATAAAACTTAAAGAGCTTAAAAGACTTTTTAATTATATTATTACTAGTTAATAAACTTAGAACTAATAATATAAAAATAATATCTAATTAGTTAATAATATAGTAATTATTACTATAAAAGGTAAAGATATTAAGGAAATCCTAAAGCTAAAATTATTAAAGAAATATAATAAAACTATATATAAACTATTAACTTTCTTAATATAGCTCTATGCCTTTATAATCTATTACTTAACTTAATTTAGCCTAGACTTTAGCTATATCTAGTATATTATAAGATAACTTATTAAGTATATTATAATATAGTTTAAATTAGTTATAAAAGAATATCTTAATATCTTAGTATATAAACTCTTGCTATATACTAAGGATATTTATAGTAATTATACTAAGTTTAAAATAGCCCTTTAGTAAGCTTTTAAAATTATTAATAAAAAAGCATAGGCTAAATAAGAGATTAAATTACTTATATAAAATTAATTAATCTTAGAATATAAGACTAAGTACCTCTAGCTAGTCTTAAAGCTTAAATAAGACTAATAATCCCTTATATTATTTTTCTTTAATAGACTTAAGAGGGAAATATAAATAAAACTCTATAAAAAAGAATAACCTAATAACTTAATTAATTATATTAAAAAAGTAATTAAAATTAATAATTAATAATTCTCTTAAAAGAAACTTTAAAACCCTAGGAATAATAAAGGAAATAACTAAAGACCTTAATTTAATACTAATTAAAGATATATATAATAAATTAATATATCTTATAGAACTTATAAAAAATTAATAAAACTTAGAGCTACTTATTAATAAAGAAGAATAATTAAATATTATTATTATTATAAATAAGGATATTAAGCTAATAAATATAAGAAAAAGTAATATAATATTTAAAATAAGATATACTAACCCTTAAAATAAAACCTACTCTAAGAAAGTAAGAAATAATTAGAGACTACTAATAATAGTAATAATATATAAATAACTAAGATACTAAGAGTAACTAGACCTAGGTATAATAGCCTTAATAATAATTAAAAGCTACTCCTAGAACCTAAGGAAAACCTAGCTTAGAAAGGATAATATATCCTTATAGTTATAAGAGAAAGGGAAATTAAGATAACCTTTATAAACCTAATAAAAAGATAACCCTAGTAATAACGCAATAATTAGATTATAAAGGAAAGAAGTAGAGGTATTAATTAAATAAAGTTTAAATATAATACTAAGAAACTTAAAAAAAAACTTAAGGAAAAAAAAAGCTAATATTAAGAAGCTAAAAGGAAAAAAGATAATAAATTATAAGAGGAAGAATATTACCTATAACTCTATAATAAGAATAATAATCGCTATTAAAATACCCTAAGGGAATAATATATCTAAATAGCATAAAAATATATAGATATAGCAAATAGATAAGAAATCTATATTAAAGCATATTATAAAGAGATAGCTAAAAACCTATAATATATTAAAGTATTATTTAATATAAAAGATAATATAAGGATATACTTAATATACTAAGAATACTTAATTATTTTATAGATATCTTACTAATATTATTAATATAAGGAATATTAAAAGGAGAAATAAAAATAAGATTATTACCTTATTATATTATTATATTAACCTAATAATAAACTTTATAAATAATATAAAATAAAGAGATATTAGATTATTTACTAATATAACTTAATTAATATCATAATAATATAATACTTTATATAACTTTATTATATTATCTAAGAAAAAAAGAAAATTATTTATAAAATTAAGAATTAATAAAAAAAGATTAATTAATAAAAATAAAAAGACCTAAGAGTAAAATAAGAATAATAATACTAAGACTAGCTATATACCTAAGATAATATATATAACTATAAAGCATATAATAATAATAAGTATAAATATAATTACTATAGCTATATTATAATAAAAAATAAGTAAACCTACTTAGCATAAGGCTATAGGTAAAAGAATAAAGGAATTTACCTTAGAAAGCCCTCTATATAATAAAAAAAGAAAGTATATAATAATATATAAAGTTATAAATATAAGTTAAGGGAGAATAGCTAAATGCTTTAGTAAATAATAGAGCTAAGAAAAATTACTTTAATCTATAGATAATAAATAGACTTAGATTATTATAAAAGTATAAAATAAAACCTTATAAAGTTATTAACCTTAAAAGAACTAAGTTTAATTATAATAATAGAATTATTAATAATAAGCTTAATTATTTTAAAGTCTTTATTAATAAAAAAAACTAAGGTATTACTTTTAATATTATATTAATATAAAACTATGACTTAGTGCTTAGGTACTTATAATTATATAGGTTTAACCTATATATTAACTAGAGGAATAGCTAAGTAATCTCATTTTATAATAAGATACCTAATAATAATAATAATAACTTATAATATAATATAAGATCTTAAATTTTTATTAATAATAGAGAAATTAGGCAGGAGTAAATATAAGATATTCCCTTACTTATAAGGATAAAATATAAATACTATAAAAAATAGAAATAATAAGATTAAAAAATAATTACTTATATTATAAAATAATTCTATAAACTAGAGAAAACCCTTAAGTCCCTTAGAAAGATACTAGAAGATAAATAACTTAAGAATATCTTATTATAATATAAAATCTATAAATAGCTCTTTATAAAAGAACTAAAAATTAGATTACTAAAGTATATATATTATAACCTAGAAATCGAGTTTATTAATTAAAAGTAACCTAGCTTTAATAAACTTTACCCTTTTAATAAAGTATAATTACTTATATTAAAGGAATATATTAAAGATATATTAAAAAAAAGATATATTAAGAAAAATAAATTATTTATTAAATACCTTATTATATTTATTTTAAAGAAAAATAATAAACTATAACTTTATATTAATTTTAAAATACTTAATATTATTATAATTAAGGATTAAATATTATTACTTCTTATTAGTAAGTTAAAGGATTAACTTTTTAAAATAAAGTATTTTATAATATTAGACCTTAAAAGAGCCTATAACCTTATTTAAATTAAGGAAAGATATAAATAAAAAACCACTTTTTATACTAAGTATAGACTATTTAAGTACCTTATTATACCCTTTAGACTTATTAATATACCTATTATATTTTAATAAATAATTAATAATATATTATAAGAGTATTTAGATATATTTATTATATATTACTTAAATAATATCCTTATTTTCTTTAAAATAAAAGAAAAATATATAAAATATATTTATAAGGTATTATAAATACTCTAAAATACTAAGTTATTAATAAAACCTAAGAAAAATAAGTTCTATGCCTCTAAGGTAAAATTCCTTAGATATATTATCTCTTATAATAAGATATATATAAACCTTAAGAAGGTTATAGTAATTAAGGATTAAAAAGAACTAATTAATATTAAAGAAATATAAGCCTTCCTTAGTTTTATTAATTATTATTATAAATTCCTTAAATAATTTAAATATATTATTAAACTATTTATTAAGCTTATAAAAAAGGATAAATTATTTATTATAAAAATATAAATAAAAGAAGTATTTACTAAGCTTAAGAAACTTATCTTAAATAAACTAATACTTAAAATACTTAACCCCTTTTAATAAATAAAACTTAAAATTAATACCTTAGATTTTATATTAGGCGCCTAGCTTAAATAATAAAATAATAAAAAATAGCTATATCTTATTATATTTTATTCTTATAAGCTATATAAAATAAAACTTAATTATTTTATTTATAATAAAGAATTCCTTATTATTATTAATGCCTTTAAGGAATTTTAATATTACCTTATTAAAAATAAGTATTAAATTAAGATTTATATAAATTATAAGAATATTACTTATTTTATAAAAATATAAGAACTTAGTAAATAATAATTATAATATATTAAATACCTATTAAAATTTAATTATATTATTATTTATATTAAAAGAATAAAAAATAATAAAGTAAATGCTATTAGCTAATGCCTTAACCTAAATATAAAAAAGATAAAAATAAAGAAATAACTCCTTAAGTATATAGCTAAAGGATACCTATAATAAAAGAATAATACTATAATATCTTATAATTAAAGTAAAATTATAGGTATTATATATTAAGTTATTAAAGTAACCTATATAATAAAATAAGGTAATCTATTACTTATAAGAATCTAAGAATATAATTAATAACTCTTAAATAATAAAAAAATAAAGAAATAATAAGTATTAAAAGAATTATAATATAAACTTATATAAGAAATTTATAATTATTAATTATATAGATACTAAGGAATTAATAAAACCCTAGAATAAATTAAAATAATATTTATTTTTCTTAAAATTAAGAAAATAATTATAAAAGTTATTAAATAATATAACTTATATATAAAAACCAAAGTATAATACTATAAGCTATATAAAAAGCTATAATTACTTTTAGTTATATAATACTTATAAAACTTTATTATAATAAATTTTATTATAAAGCTATCCTTATTAAAAGAATTAGCTATTAAAAACTTTTATAATAGTATTCTTATTATAATAAATAAACTTATAAAATTTTCTTATTTTATACCTTATAAAGAATTAATAATAATTAAAAAATTTACTTATTTCTTTTACTTTAATATAATAAAAATATATAGAGTATTACTTAAAATTATTATAAACTAAGGGCCCTTATTTACCTTAAAGTTTTAATAAGGCCTTATTAATTATTTAGGGATTAATTATAAACTCTTTATTATATATTATAAGGAAATAAATAAATAAATAAAATATATAAACTAAATAATAAAATAATACCTTTAATACTATATTAATTATAAATAAAATAACTAGGTTAAAAAGCTATTAGCTACTTAGCTAGCTTATAATATAATAATTAATAAAAGTATAAAAATAATATTAATATATATTAACTTTAAATTTATACCTAATATATATTAATAGACCTAAGATATTATTATTAACCCTAAAGTAATCCTTATAAGTAATTAACTTTATAACTTATATAAAAAAATATAAATAAAACTTAAATTTATTAAAAATAAAATAATAAATTATATAAATAAGAAAAGAATTAAGAGATTAACCTTCTTAAAGAGAGATATAATTTATTTTATAATAAAAAATATTAAAATAAAATAATAAAATAAAAAACTTAATTATAAATATATTAGACCTTATAAAATTAAGTAAAAAATCTTAAAATATAACTATAAACTAGACTTATTATCTAAGGTTAAGCTTTATTTAATTTTTTATATTTTATTACTTAAGTTAATATAAGATATTATCTAAGTTAAAATAAGTAATAAACCTAAAGATAAAGTTAATAAATTAAAAGAATATATTATAAAAGCTATTCTTAATATAAGCAAAGTTAATAATAAAATAATATATTTTATTAAATAAAAGGACTACCTAGACTTAGAAAATATATAAAAACCACTTAAATACCTTACTAATATATAATACCTTTTAAAGAACTTTTATTAATAATATTAAAAGGGATAATAAAATCATTAAGGAAACCCAGATCTAAGATATTAGTATAGACTATAGTCTAGATATCCTCTATAAGCAAGGATTCCTATTACTCTAATTATTCTAACTCTTCTAGGGAAGTTAGACCCTTATAGGTTATCTCTATACTATATAATACTAGCTGCCGCTTATATCTCCGGCATAACTCTAGCTAGGAAAGAGACTTATCTAAATCTTATTATGCTTTCTATAAGGCCTTATAATAAGAAGTAAGTAGCTCCTTAGTAATAGCCTCTTGCTTATTTAAATAATAAGCCTCCTTAATAATATAAGATATTAATAAAATTAATAAAAGACCTAGGTAAAGAATAAGAAAATTATATATAAGAGTTTAAAGAAATACTTATTATATTATAAAAATAACCTAAATATATATATAAATTATACTTCTTAGAACTTAAAATTATCTTATAAATAATACCTTATTTTAAATAATAAAAATAAGGTATTACTTTAAAACTAAACTAATTAATATTAAAAGTAAGAATATAGTAATTTTTAATAAAAGAAAAAGTATTAGATTTCTTTTTAATTATATAGCCTAATATTATATTAGTATTATAAGGAAAAGTAAGAATATAGATTAAAGTTAATTACTTATAAAGAAATAGCTACGGTCATAAGATATAGCCTTAGGGATAAGACTAATAAAGAGGGGGTATTATATTATAGCCTAGATATACCTAGGGTTATATATTTTATATATTTATAATAGGCACCTAATTTATATTAAGGTAAGCCACTTACTCTTATAATAGTAAGCGATTATATACTACTTACTATAAGCTTAGTAAGCGGTCTAACCTCGCTTACTTAGGTCTTAGTAACTAGCTAAGTATATAAAGTATATCTATTATATTTCCTTATATAATAGCTACCTTAGCTATTAATTATAACTTAGTTATACTTAATACCTTTAAGTATATTACTAGATATAACTTATACCCCGTTTAAGACTATGCGCCTAATCCCCTACTAATATAAACCTAGTATAACCGGTTTATCCCTTAGGAAATATACCTCTTATCATAGTTAGGTATTAGGTTATTATTTATAGGGACTCGCTAATAATCCTTAATCTCTTTTTCCTTATAAATCCCTATATAAATAAGGACCCTAAGGAAGATATATACTTCTATAACTATTATTAGATACTAAGGCAAGCTTTAGTTATGTTTTTCTAGGGGCAATGAGGCTATGAAATTATTAGTATAAATAACCTACTTATTAACAAGGTCTTTAGGCATAAATAACTAGAAGAGAAAGCCTAGGTCTTATGCGGGTAGTATATAAAGGTAAGGTTTATAATCTTTAATAAAGAGAGGTTAGAAGTTATAGCCTCTTATGGCCTTAGGCTTTTTATTAGGCTATGCGGTGCCTTAGTCACCTTCCCGCTTAATCCGGCTATTTTTTTAAACATATAAAGAGATCATTATCATAGTTATTTTTTACAACTTCCATCGTTGATCGCGCTTAAGAGTGATAGAACTGATTGAGGTTAAAATCATAGCTAAATTCGGCTCCTTGAGGTTCTGTGATGCTGATGTCACATCTCGTACCGGTGGAAAAGTGGGGTAATAGACCCACAAATACCTAAAAAGCACCTTACGCATTTCAAAGGGATAGGTAGCCGTCCACGGCCAATCAATCACCTTGACGCCCATAGGGCATTTGTAGCGCGCGACTCAAATGATCATCTCGACAAAACATCTCTGCAACCACATGCGACGAAACCCCATGGCCTTGCGGCTCTCAGCAGGCCATTCTGTCTAAGCGGCCGCGAGCTGGCTAGAATGTTGACCTTGTCTCTGGATGCCGTGAAGGATAGAACTTGGCCCCCACCGGCGATGCGCCGGACCCGCACGCACGTCGGAAAAACGAGATGCCCGACGACCAATCGTTAGCCGCCCCTATGCTTTTGCTGCCAAATGTAACGGCGTATCGCCTTGTCAAAAGTCACCTCGACCCAAACGAACGACCTTGCGCTTCGCAGCAGGCCTTTTCGTCGGCCAGCCTGAGCACGATGAACTGCGGGATTTCCAATGCGTGGACCGGCCGCTCTCCTTTGAAACCCACCAACACGTCGCGAATAAAGCTGCTGGATGCTGTTGCTGGCAGAGGTGCAATGTCCCTTTCCCGGAGAGTGGGAAGACATGTTAATTCATTAGGTACAGAGCTTCCGCCGAGCCACCGAGAGCAGTCTCTGCAGAGTGGAGATCTCGCCGGAGACACAACGCCGGCTCGGAAGAGGCGACTCGACGCGATAACTAAGAGCGATCCGGTGCCCGCGAAGAGAGCCCGATTGACGCAGACGGACACGCAACGGCCTGGAGTTGAGAGCGAGCCGGTAGACAAGGTATGAAATCGGTCGCCGACGCAAGTCCACAACTAACGGGACAGCCCATACAGAGGACTCTCCAACAGCCAAAGCCCAAGCCTCCTAAGCGTCCATACGCATCGTTCCTCGACGACTTTGTCGACCCCGTCTATCCGGATCGTCGTGCCGCATCTGTCCACACCTTTGTTTCTGAGTGGCTCGAGTCTGTCGGGTCTGACCGAGAGAAACGCTGCCGGTCGGACAGCCATCTGCGACGTTCTGACGGCGATTCTATATCGAGGCAGCTCACGAGATCGGCGCCAGAGATGGGCGACACACGGGACACCGATGGGTTTGCGGTGCCACCAACTCCGGCTTCTACCGGGTCGCGGTCGCGTCGACCCAGCATAGCGGATAACTACAGTCAGTTCTCTGCTTCTACTCCATCCTCCTCCAGTGTTCGACATCGAATGTACCGCCAGAACAACCTAGAATTCAACCACATTTATGTCAAACACCCTGCTGCCGCTTTGCCAGACGCCGTATATAGCCACGTCAACAACACGTTACACGCGGAGCGGGACTCTCCCGAGCTGTCATCGGATGAACTGAGACAGACTATGTACCAGCTGGATGCACTCGCAGCTGGATGCGATGAGGACGACGTGGCGGCCTTCCTTAACGATAAACTATTTCCCAACCCTAAGTCCGACCCGAGTTATGGACCTGATACGGGCTTAGTGAGCAGCTCTGGTACACTTGTTTCTCAGCATCTCGTTCCTGCCGATCCAGCAAGTCCCTACAGAGTTACCCAACCAAAACCAGACAGACTATATGGATATTCAGGGAACGCAGGCGTAGCGTTCACGCAACCGCAGCTTCTAGCTCAGACTATAATCCATCCGCAAATCCCACACTATCCAGCAGCGACGTCGCAAGGCCTTCGGTTTCCTTTCTTCGCCATCGAATTCAAAGCTGCCGGAGGCACTCGGGGCGACCTCTGGGTTGCCACAAATCAGTGTGCGGGTGCTTCATCAGCCTGCCTCAACGCTGTCTATCAGCTAAATACCTTACTCCCAGAGCATCCGGGTGTGCAACATGTCGACAACTTATCCTACTGCATTGCCGTGGACAACAATACCGCCCAGTTATACATATCATGGAAGGAGGATGACCTGAACTATTACCTCCAACGGGTTGATGCTTTCCTCCTATCAAGCCCAGAGCATTTCAAGAATTTTCGTAAACAGGTCCGAAACATTCTTGATTGGGGAAAGGGCGCGCGCCTGAAGCAGATCAAGGACGCTCTGGATATTATTCTTGAGGAAAACAGGATGAGAGCTTCTGAGGCGGCGAAGTCCCGCCAACCGCCGTCTGATGGTTCGGCGACCAGCAGCGGCAGGAGGCGCAAACCCTCATCGCGCAGAAACAGGAGCCGATCTGACAGTGTGCAAAGACAAAGCGGGGAGACAAGCGAGCCACATTAGGATTTGGATGAGACGTCTCAACATGACGTTTATGAGGAGCCATCTTTGCCACTTGACACTGGCGAATACGCTTCACTCTAAGACGTGGGACTTGTTCCTACCGAGTACCTCAGAGGACGACCAGCAAGACGGAGACGAGGGACTTGCCCCATTACCCCCAGAGGATGACCAACAGGCGGGCCAAGATGAGGCACTTACACCACAGCTACCGAACCCGATCCAGGCGCCATAGGGATTCGCTTAGTCCCCCGTTGAGCTTTCAAAGTGGAAAGAAACATCACAGAAGCAAGAAAAAGTCAGGTAACCGGTTTCGGAAAGGGCAAAGCCAAGGCATCCTCGCCCGATATAGGGGAGGATGGTGTTTGGGAATGGGAGCAAGCACAAGGACAGCAATGTGGTCGCTCTCTCTGCCAAAGCAATTCGGAAATTTTACCGTCCGACTTGGATCAGAAACAAAGATGACGGTCGTCGGGCAGCTCCCAGCCACATGGATGACCACCTCTTCCTGAAATGGCGGGAGATGGCAAAGCCCTCGAGTAGTTGTCCAAGTGGCTCTACCCTTTACGGTTGCCGCGTTTGAGAAACACCTTTCGACTGTAAGGCGTTTTGGGAAATACGGATGGTTGGGAAATACTGAAGAGAGGCTGGGAAGATGATCCTGTGGAAGTTGCTGGTCCGCGGTGGCTGTCTCCCAGAGCGCAGTCCATGTCCGTATCCTCTCTCGTACATCGCCTTGAAGGCCTCCTCGCTAGGGCGGACTGCGTCCTCCATGGACGGCGGGGAAATAGGGGGTTGCTAGTGAGGTATGCCAATCGAATGTATTTAGGGTGGCGTCGGATTATTGCATGATTGATCAACCCGTCGGACACGTGACTTCAGGATACACGATCCGAGTTGATATGTTGCAAAAGGCAATGTATTTCGCACTCAAATAGATGTGTGTAAACGAGAGGGTTTCTTGATATTTGGAGCTATGCAACGATGTGTGTGTGTGTGTGTTTGTTCTTGCCTGGTTGCCTCGAGGCCATTTTGGCGCTTTCCAGCTCAAACACAGGCCGCTATATATACCTCGCGGCGCAGGTCATAGATATTATAATAGGCAATATGCAACATAGGTAGGATTAGACATAGTACACAAATAACAACAATATATTGGATTTGTATTCTTGTCTTGACTTGCCATCACTTGCTAGCCAGAACAACCCAAGACTCAAACTTGACACCGCCATAAGTATCAATCTCCTTCTGAATCACCTTGTCAACAGCCTCGGGCCACCTGCCAACCTCCTCATCCGTCCATCCAGCGAGAGCAGGACGCGTGAAATCGCCCAGGATAAACTTCTTCAGACCATCATCCAACTCGGGCCCCTTGACAATGACAGTCCACGACGACATTTGCATCTTGTGAGGGTCAAATCCAGCCTCGGCCGCCAGCTTCTGCAGGTACCCGTCTTCCTGGAACTGGGGGTTGGGAACCTTCATCGGTGGGAGATCCGGTCGGACGAGAGCTTGAGCCGCATGGATGACCTCGCCAGCACCGAAGCGCTTCCACACAAGAAGGGCGGCCAGACCGGGTGCCTTCAAGGTGCGGTGAATCTCTTGGAGGCCCTTGAGGGGATCTGCAAACGTAAAGGCGCTAAAGTTGAGGATGCTGTGTGTGAAGTGGTCATCAGGGATGCCCTCCAAGTTGAGCGAGTCCAACACACGAGTCTCGATTGTAGGCCAGGCAGCAAACGATTCCTTGGCCGCTTGAACCATAGGGGGCACATTGTCGGTGACTAGGATGTGAGGCAGGTCATCAGGGGGGAGCCTGTCGACGAGGACAGAGGTGGCCGTCCCGGG
Source organism: Fusarium piperis (assembly GCA_027886205.1). Lineage (NCBI taxonomy): Eukaryota > Fungi > Ascomycota > Sordariomycetes > Hypocreales > Nectriaceae > Fusarium > Fusarium piperis. The sequence continues at coordinate 257,601 of RZGM01000034.1, forward strand.
ACCGGCGGCATTGTCGTGAACTACCGAGTCTTTGGTGATGGGCTTGATGGCGTGGAAGTCATCAAACACAAGGTTAAAGGCGTTGCGCGTGGCGTTGCCTGTTTGCTGAGCATAGTTTGCGGCGAGTGCTGAAAAGAACTCGGGGAACGGTAGACTCTTGCTATGAGACTTGGAGAAGTCTTGCTGTTGGGAAGTCATTATGGATGTGGATAGAGACGTATGCTATAGTATTTGTGAACTCGTATTTGTCTTGAGATGAGGAGAAGATGAGCTGATAGCTTGCATTTATGGCTCGCTGTCAGCTTCCAACGTGACATAAGCACTACGCAACCATCGCTGGTACGCACAATGTCAGCTTTGTTAGGCTAAACAACTCTCTGCTTCCAATAGGTTATGACCACACATGTAGGATCTTGTAAATCAACATATTGTCATCATCAGACGCGTATTGAACTGACTGCCTGTTTTGACCAGGATCTCCGCTTCCCAGCCTCAACTATCTACCCGAGTTACATGACAAGCTTGAAATAAGCGACAAGAACGGCCCGCTCGTTTACAGGTGTTAGATCTTGTCATCAGAAACCCGCTTTTCGGTTGCCTCGGCTGTGTTCTTGGCACTCAGATCACCACTCTCCGAGGCCACCAGCGAATCGGCGGAACGAGGGATGGGCTTCATATTGCGACGCTGCTTCCAAGATAAACCATCCGTGTCAAATATGACTGCAATCTCTTCAAGAGTAAAGCCCTTGGTTTCGACGAAAAAGTACCAGACAACGATCAGCTAGTCATGATGTCAGCAACAGTCCTCAAGTCGGGTTAAGAGTCTAGCCTTACCTCAAGGAACGTGTAGACAATGTAAGCAATGTAGTATCTCCACCCGACATTCTGCAGACCAATTGGATTGACAAACGTGCCAAAGAAGCCAAAGGCGTGCATGATGCCCGTCTGAAAAGTGACGCCGCGGGCTCGGATGTCGTATGACAGGATCTCGGCTGGGTAAGCCCACAGAGGAGTCCAACCGATGTCGTAGGCGCCGTTGCTGAGGAAGATGGCGACCAGAACGCCAATGGCATATCCAGAAGTGCCATGTGTGGTAAAGACTGCAACCGGTTAGTTTAGGTAAACAGAAGGAAATTCGAAGCCAACATACGCGCTGCAAAGGTTGTCCAAAGAATAAAGGCAAGAAACATTCCAGCTGTCGATGCAATAAACAGCTTTCGTCTGCCGACTCTCTCCACAAACAAAGCTGCTATGCTGGCGAGGACAAAGTTGTAGATGGAAAGGCAGCCGTTGATGGTGACCTGGGTTGTCGTGTTGGTGATGCCGATGCTCAGGAGGACGGAATGCAGATAGTATTGCACAAGGCCATTGCCTGAAATCTGGTAGACAAACGTTAGACAAGGCTATGTTTTCCCTGCTCAAAACCTACCTCGATGAAAAGACCAGCAAAGAAGACAATAATCAGGCGTCGTCGGTTGCCTGCAGTTCGCACCAGGTCCACCCAGCCAGTCTTTGCCCTGACAGAGGCGTCACTTTCAATGCTCTCCTTAATCTCGGTATACTCGAGATCAACCAGGGAGCTTCGTTCATTTCCGTTGGCGTGATGCTTGACGAGGATATCTCTGGCCTCCTTGCCTCGACCCTTTGAGATTAACCAACGAGGACTCTCAGGGACAAACCAGATAAGAAGTAGCTGCAGGGAAGCCGGCACGCCTTGAAGAAGACTGGGAATTCTCCAAGACCAAGCGTTGTCGATCTTGTGAGTTCCATAAGTCACCCACGCCGCGATGATGGCGCCGAGGTACCAACAAGTAGGGTAGTAGGAGATGATGGCACCACGGTGGTTTGGTAGAGCGAGCTCCGCCAGGAGGAGGGGAGCACCGACAACAGTAAAAGCCAATCCAAAACCAATCAGGAAACGCGAAATGACAAACTGGGGGATCTGCTTGGACGAGGCTTGGAGGATGGCACCGACTATGGTCCATGCTGCTCCAAAGAAGATGGACTTGCGGCGGCCAAACTTGTCGACGACGGGGGTGATGAATGGGAGGGCGAGCATGGCACCGACTGTTTGGATCGAGTTGAGAAGACCAAGAATAGGGCCTTTGGGGTAGTCAAATTCTGGACATGTCAGTGAATGGCAACTCAGCAACAATGGTATCACTCACCTTCCTGCCACGAAGGCAGCAATTGAAGACCGTTCATGATCATGCCATCGAATCCTTGATAGGAACTACTCAGGATGACGACCGGAAGCCAAAGATACAATGACCGGAGGCCTTTGTCGTGGGTCCATGCTGGGAGATGTGGCCGAGCCATGATTGCTAGTGCTGGTTGTTTGTACAAGTTTGGCAGATATGAACAAGTTTGCCTGTACTCATTTATCTGCTATGAAAACACTTTAGATGGAGGTGAAGCTTCTTTTTATCTCTGTCTTGTCTTCTCTTGGTTCCATCTCGCAGTCCAACCTAGCAGCTCTTGAACTTCCTGGCGGTTTAGCACCATCACGTTTTCCATGTGGCGTATTGCATTCAACTGTGTTACCAATGACCGAAACGATACCCTTGCTTACTCCTGTGGTCGACGCAAGAGAAGAGGTTCGGAGTTGTGTGGTCGTCGGACATGAATGGTCGCAAGTGGGTCAAAGACAACGGAACTCCATGGTTGTTCGGGGTTCATGGTCATGACGAGGTTGAGCTTGATGCTAGTGCTCGGAATAAAGTGGTCATGGCATAATTTTAGCGGTTCTATGGTTGCTTTTCTGCGTTTTCAGCTCGGTCACCGGAGGATACTGGTCTGCATCCTCCAAATTTCCCACACAAGGAGAAATAACTGCTTCTCTCATTCGACAACGCAACTGATTAGAGCGGAAACCAGTCATTCTGAAACACCTCATCATCTCTAAGGACCTCACTGGTCATGATGTACGGCTCAAGTGACTGAAATCAGATAAAGCCACATCTCTTCAACACTGAAGTCCAAGGTGAGCATTCCAAACCATGTCTTCGCTCATCCCTCTCCTCAAGAGTCGAGTATTCTCTTACATCTTCAGCATGCCGTCCGTCTCATACGAGCCATATCTCCTCCTAGGATACAAAGACTTGGCCCTTGGTTTCGAGATTCCGTCTCTTGCGTCGGCCAAGATGAACAACGCGCAACAGACCGCTGTCCAGCGACAACAATGCCACCCATCACCTGGGATATATACCGCCCGCGACCTTGTTAAAGTTACAGCTCCATTGCTCAACTCTATTATCCACGCGTTGGGCGATGATGATGATGGGGAGCCATCTTCCAAGGACGTCCTCATTGACGGCTTGGCTGCTAGCTTGGCCGTCACTGGGCGAGAGTCCACTCTACCATTGTCATACGGCCAGAGTGACACCTCACGACGCGAAATCGCCAATCAAGCGCAAGTGATTGGTGATGCCCTCGTCGAATACGCTAGGTCCACACCCCATCGAGCCGAAGCAGACCAAAACGTCAGGCTATACAGTCAGTGCGAGGGTCATCTCTGGACTCCAGCCGTTGCTGCGCTCTTGCTCGGCCCGAGAAGCAATGCTCAACTCATGCAGCTCTACAACGAGTGGCTTCACCGGATGATTCTCCTCCGCGATGCGTTGCTACCCTTTGAGAACTTTGACCAGGTTCCCCTGGTTATCTCATCCTCAAACAAGCAAGGCATCCGAGACTTTGAAGAGCCACGAAAGAACTTTCTTCTCCAATGCCTGACCGGAAGGATCTCCCAAGCGGCAATTGTGGATGTGGCCAAAGTCTTCACGGCCAGGAGTCTTGGTTCCGGAGGATATGGCTTCCAGTACTCTCAAGGCCTCGTTATGCCAGCATTCCTATCCTCTTCTCTATCCCTCCATCTTCTTCGACACCACCCTGCGCGAATCGACGACTCGCAATTCGATATCTTGTTCGACTACGAGTATCCCGTATACTTTGACGCCGAGAGGAACGAGCTGCCCAAGGCCGAGGAGAGCTTGCCTCCTGGACAGTGGCCGCCCCCGTCTCTTCTCGCTCTGGAGCCGCAGGTGACCAAGTCCTCCATCGGCGTACGAACCGCGAAGGATCCCAAAAGACGTGTCCTAAATATTCAGCTTGGGCTTGGAAATGGTGAATCTGTCACCGTTGACGTTGGTCAGATTGGACGGGGTATTCGGTACGCCTATAGAGCTGCATCTGCAGGCAACGTCGGGGAAAAGAGAAGTTTAGAGCAGAACCTCTTGCAAGAGCCAACATCTGCCAAAACCAACATCACTGCGCTTCACATCCACAGTGCTGGAGGTATTCTACGGGCCCCTGGTCTCATCACTCCTGATATCAAGAGTCGCTCAAATGAACTGCACTTGTTCTGGGCCAAAGACCCTCTAATCAGGTTGGCTCTCCTAGGAAAGCTTTACCCCGAGAACGTCATACTCCTTGACGAAGATGACGACCCTGAGAAAGCATTGCATGTCGGCAAAGGCTTTGGTGGGAGGGTGGTTGTAGTTCAGAACAAGCGTCGCAAAATCGGGACTGTAGACGATGCGTAGTTTCTTTGCAGAGATGAATTTGCATTTGAATCTCAGAATTCTGTCTCTTTTAGGTCGCCAAGGAGTTGAGGCCCCTCGAATCCCCTGAAGGTTTGGATTGCATCTCCGACAGGGGCACTCGTGTGCTGACAAGATGAGGTGCTATGATTTAATACCACCTGTTGAGTATATATATTGAGTCAAACTCATACCAATGCCATCTGGCCATCCGCATTGAAGTCAAGAGTACCCAACACCAGCCGCGTATACTGGTCCAGCCCGTCCCAGCTCAGACTGTTGGCCCGAGACGCCTGCGACAATGAAGCCAATGTCTCTCCAAGCGTCATCTGTGATATTCCGAGGTCAGGGTCTGCCATAATAAGTTTTTGAGTCTGCCATTCCGTTGCAGACTTTGCCTTCCAAAGGTCAGTTGGCGCAGGTAGCGGTAGATTCCAAACGAGGCTCTCGTCAAGAGGCTCGTACAAGTAGGCATCTTGCCTGCCAACTCGACACGACAAGCAGTTGATGGCGTTGACCAGCATAATTGTTCGTCTGATGGTCTCACCCAAAGCCCAGGGCTCCCACAAAGTCTGCCCGGAGAGATTGGTGCTCTGCTTGTAGAGTCGAGCCAGGTGTCTCGTCATCTGTCAAGCGTTAGATTCACACGGCTAGGTACCCCAATACCTGTGAGTTAAATACCTTCAGTAGCCATGGCTGTTGTAACTGGGCATTTAGAGCCTGCTCGATGCTTGGGCCGAAGAAGCTAATGATCTGATAGACGCACATTGCATGCACAGATGCCAGAACCCATATTTCGGACTGTGAGGAGCAGATCCTAGGCTGTGTTTGGTGAGCTGAATGTGAATGCCAACCAGGGTGCAAATGAACTCACAAAGTCTTTGACTAGTTGGTCACGCTCTTTGTTAATGAGCGAATATGCAAAGTGCTGGCTGCTCTTCATGGCGGCGTTGAATGACCCCAAGCAGCAGAATGCAATTGCCAACGCTTCCAAGACTTGTCCCTCGGAGCATCGATAAACTGTATGATGCACAAATGGGGGATATGTACCAGCCTTGAGCATCATTTGCGGGAACCCATAGACGTATTTGACCCAGTCCTCATCGTTGCCAAGCATGGCCACAGACAGTGTGGATGGAGGGCCAAGGCTGAAGGACGTATCGAGCGACAAGTTAGCCAGAGCTAGGGTTGAATTTGTTTGATCGGCTGTATTCTCGCTGCTGAGATGCTGCGTTTGCTCCATTGGGGTGTGCATATCAGGCATCTCATCCCACGTCAGTGGAGGATGCCACATGAAGCTCTCGAACCGAGCATCTCTTGTTGTTGGGACTTGGTTGGTTGGGTTCTGTGCCATTGGAATCCCAAAGGAAGCGAGCAGATCAATCTCAATACCGCTGCGCTCAATAGTTCTCTGCTCATCGACGAATGTGCCGGCCTGAAGTATCGGAGGCACGTCAACGAGGCTGCTGTCCGCCATTCCGTCCGTTGGTTCTGGATAATCTTGGTTGTTGATGACCAATGGCGTTGCCAACTCTTCCCATCCTAGCAATTCACCAACGCCTCTTGGCTCTGCTTGAAGCGAATCGTGTTGCCCTGGGGTAGCAGCGTCTGTTGCATACTGACAACTGATATTCTTGACAAGACATCGAGAGCAAGAAGGGTAGACAAGATCACACGAGAGCTTGGACTTGACGCAAGCTCCACATGATTTCCTCTTTGACTTGCGAGGCTTCAAGAGTGAACGCTCACATCTCCTCCTATGCCTATCTCTCAAGTCCTCTTTGTCAAGTTAGTAGGATGCTTCTGATAGGATTGTTTGACAAACTTCTCTTGTACGTCTTGCTGCAGATGCTGCATCTATGCTGGGCTTCAACATCTAGCCCGGCAGGTTTCGTGGTCTCCATTTCGTCTAGCAGCAACTCTGAGGTTGCATGCACTTGAAAGGTTCAAGTTGCTATCAGATGCTGGAGGCCCCGGTTAACTGATATGCGCTAAAGCACTGTCGCAATCGGGGTCATGGCTGTTGCAATTGTGGCGTTTACATGGCTTGATCTAACGGCTCAGCCAAAGTATATAGTTTGGAGAAGGTTTGTCTCTTAGTGAACGAATAATATGATACCAAACCTAATTCTATAATCCCTATCTATCGTGTATGCTCCCTCATGATACTCCATGTAACCTAGAGAGTTGCCTGCAATCTCTACTCGAACAAACGAAATCCATATTCTTGCCCCCAATTCTAGACTCTGACCCTTAGAGTACGCGATTGCGCAGCTTTCCCACCTGGGGATTGATATAAGACACGATTCCCAAATTCCCGTCGCCTTCTATGTAACAACCGATATACGTCTGTATACCAAGGCTGTTCTCGAGGGCCGCTGAATCACTGCAAGAGGTCAGTCTCACTGAACAAATATAGTAACAACTTTGTACTCACAAGGTGCTCTGAATGCACTCCGAATATCTCGCCGCACTCCCCAGATCCGTTTGGTTGCTGTCTCTAGCCTCTTCACCCATGAATCCTGTCAAGGCGTTGAGGATTTGCTGGTCATTTTCTGCGTAATGTCGCACTGGTATATAGACCCTAACCTTTGGTGTCTGGGCGTCCATGGCAAACTCAAAGTGGTAGAGAATCCCGGCCGTTCTATGATTCTTGTATGGAAGTGCAATATTTTCAGGTACACCTTGCGTTCTCAGCAAAGCATCCCAAAGCCGGCGTAGCTTCTGAATTCCCATCTCAAAGTTTGGTTCTTGTAGACGGCCTCCCAAAGAAATTATGTCCTTGACAGCCTCAAAGCTTGTCCTTCTATCACGAAAGTAAACTTTCAGTTTTGCCTTTTCTCCCTGAACCAAGTCCAGCCCAAACATCTCAACTTCAAGACGCAGCTCTGGATGCTGGCTCACATAGTCGGCAAAGAGCTTGAAAGAAGCCATCTTTCCTGGGCCGTATCCAGGGGCTGACTCGACCGCATCCCGAATCACGCTCATGGTGGGTTGATGCGTTGCTCGTGCCATGGCGCCCGGAAAGAAGTAGGCCTTATTCGCGATTTCGTTCTCTTCAAATGTAAATCCCCAAAACATGGTGGACCGATGACCTGGGCCGCCCCCTATCCAAAGTTGATCGAAACATGCTTGGAAATGGTCAAACAGAGTAGTGTTGACCCCCAGAAATGCCTCCATCAGACCCTTCTTGAAGTCTCCCGCAGCCCTGGCGTTTTGCAGATTCACAGCCGTGCCGGCGTCAAGTCCAATAGGTTCCATAGAATATCGAATTGTCGGTTCCTCGGTGCCGGTGCGGAAGTCCCAGCTTAACTGTACAGGCGTAAAATCGTCCGTCATGAAGCTTCTCCATCGTGTCAGGCCTATACGGAATGCAGGGCCCAAATGCGGCGTGACGAGGTTTGCAAAGTGGTGAAGGATGTTGATCTGGCTCATTTGGGTGTATCCAGCGCTGCTGAGGAAAGATGCCAGCACGTATCCAACATTCTGATACCAGTATCGTTGGTGAGGGTTGAAAAGGCTCTCGTGCCTCGCCTTGACCAAGTGCCACGGCTTGGTCTGTCGCGATATTCTTTCCGAGGTAGCCATGGTTCCTTATCAGACGTGATGAGATGGATGTCTGATAGGTTGGCAGTTTCAAGGTTGTCACGTCGGCCGTTTACACAACTCCATCTCGAGTCTGAAGCTTGGTTCTTATGACTGAGTCTTTACCGCGGCCTCTACTCAGATTTTGTCGCCAACGTAACGTATCATGTCGTCTTTATGGCCAAAGGAGTCAAGCTGAATGGTGTAATTCAGCTATGAGGTTAATTATATCCATCCTTTGTCAGGTGGCGTGCCATTCAAAGAATCATTGTTGCCTAAGCTCGCTCTCTACAAGCAGCTAAGCCAACGTGGGCCAGCCTAACCGGACTCGCCGTTTGACTTTTGGTATATCGTGGACGCCGAAGTTGGCCTCATCTGCCTTGTCACTAGAGGATCTTGAGCCCATTCAACTTTTGCCTGAGTCAGCCTGAGAGGCTGAATGTCAGCCTGGACAGCCTAGTAGGCAGATTTTCAGTCTGTTCCTGCATCGCTCGCAAAATAGCCGCCGAGACGCGCATTCCGCGCCAATTGAATTGTAGAGAATTGTAGATACTGGTCTGTCTAATGCTATCCTTGCACAACTTCCTGCTCAACTGGCTGGTGCTGCTTTGCAATGACGTTTTCCTTTTGTTCCCTATCAACACCCAACCACAACAAATCCGGCCTGCTATAGTGTCCGACAATATCCAAAAATCCTCGGGTCGCTACCACCTTTGTGAGGTCAAGATCGGCATACACAATTCCTTCTCTGTCCGGGCTCCCATCGCCAAGCGGTTCGGTCAAACGTCGACCATCAGGCCCGATGACACAGCTATGGCCTCCACCAGGTTGACGACAAGCGAGACCATTCTGGGTCTTCAACGTCTCAATGCCCTTCTGAGTGCATACCGAAGTAGTGTGAAGCACATAGGTAGTGCTCTCAATGGCGTACGTCTGCGACAGGTTCTGACTCCCATCTGCGGTCATACTCCACAGGCCCGGGTGGTCCACGCCGGCTGACGGATCGACCGGCGGCCACATGGAGATGTGGATCGCCTCGCCCTGCGAGATGCTGTGATATTTCAAGAGTGGCTGTGTGTGTTCCCAGCAGGCGAAGCACCCAACCTTGATCTTACCGTGCTCAGCCCCAAAGTCGACCTCAACCACATTGTTCAGGTCCGCCCCTGAGCCATCGCCAAAGAGGGTGCGCTCCATGTGCGTGGGCTTGATCTTTCGTCGGTGCATCACTACTTCGCCCTGGGGGGATATAATGGCTTGAGAGATGTAGATGCTGTGGGATGGACTCTGCTCGGAGAAGCCGAGGACGACCGCAATTGAGTTTTCCTTGGCAGTAGCCTTGACCAAATCCATTGCCTCAGACTCAATTGGCAGAGAGTTGTAAATGTACCGAGTCTGAAGCTCAAAATCGACCGGTCGGGCCCTTGAGCAACACAAGTGTTAGAAGAAGCAATCACAAGTATAGTGACAAATCGACCACCTACCAGATCCATGCAGGATACCCCGGAAGCCAGCACTCGGAGAAGGCGACAAGCTTGGCCCCGTTCTGCGCGGCCTCAGCGATGAGTCCGCAAGCCTTCTTGACCGAAGCGGCCAAGTCAAGATACACAGGCTCAGCCTGGGTAACGGCAACTCGAATTGGAGAGGTCATGGTTCCAGAAAAGAATAATCACTATGCTTAAAGAAGAAACAGTAGACGGGCGGGTCTGTCAATTCCTGTGCTGCAGTGAGACTACCAGATGGACGGGTCATGGTCTAAATAGAGCATCTTTCGCAGCGCATTCCATAACAAGAAGCTGCGTATCTACATCATCATACGATGGGAGCAACGTTTCAGAGCAGAGAATGCTTCAGGATGACCCACTAACGGCCGAAAGCCCCAGCCCCCGGAGACCGGGGAGAGATCCGGCAGCCATCGTATGCGTTCGGGAAGGGCAGAAAACCCGAGGGACAAAGTTCCAAGTCTGACCTGGGCTTATGTCAGAGTTGCTCGGCATGGCCTGACCGCCCTAGGTTTACACGCACAGCCGCTGTATCAAGCCTACTAGAACCGTCAGACGGCGCTTATGTAGGGCATATTTCTCGGCTACGAGCGCTTGTGCCGTATCGAGATTCTCTACTACGTAGTAAATTAGAATATCGCTGCGCCTGACCCATATGGTTCGTCTAGTCCTTGAGCTCTATCGAAACCACCTAACAGATCCGGTCATAAAATCTACCGATTCAATTACCGGTACGTTTCACAGTGTTACAATTCCAAGTTTCCACCTACACCGTCGGTCTGTCCGAGCATCTTTTCAGACACATCACCCACATGGAACGAGAATACCCAGCAGCGTGCATTCGTCCACCACTCGGGTTACATCAAGCAGACCACAATGTGAATTTCTGTTGGTTCTAGAGAGTATGGTATTTCCCTCACGTATCCTGGCAAACCTTATTTCTATATGCAAAGGGTCTTTAACCTTGCTGCATCCATGTTCGACTGAAACACTTGCCGTCTGCTTCAACCAACACAGTTTCCAGGGATCGTGCAGTGAAATATGGAGCCAGAATCTCAAGCATGTGAAGGCTCTGACGGAAGTCCATTCGGCCGACGTATTCGTATATGTGTAGGAAGATTGAAGTGTTTTGGAAGATGATGTTTTATAGTTGTACGAGTTATATGCGAAATAAGGTTTAACTATTGGCATGGGTATTAAATATCAGTAAAAAGAAAGAGGGATTGTAGAGAACGAGAAGAAAAAAACCTATTTTAGAATAGAGATGATATTTACATCATTCACCTCTTGGACGTGTGTCTCGGTTGCATGATGGGCCTGGGTTTTCACCTTTAGCTGTGTTTGCCTGTCCCCGTCATTATTCATGCTCTATATGTGTCGTACGCGGTTATCCCATCAAGAGCCGGGCTTCAGCTACAACAAAGAACACATTACTTTATGCTCTGGTTCTCAGTGGATATGAAACTGCCCACAGGGCCTTGATGGTAACATAGCTTTAACCCTAAGATTACTATATCAGTCGGTGTGACGTATGGGTCCCAAAGTCCAAACGCGAGGTGTTTGTATGTGGATTATATCTTGTTAAACAAGTGCCAATAATAGCACCAAATTCAAGCAATTTTCCCGGTGGCTTTTGGCTATAGCTTGATGAAATGAGTTCCAGGACTTAAACATACTTGAGTAGTTATATATACGCCGTAAAACAAGCTCCCCTGGCTATGCAAAACTCAATAGTAAATTCCGCCGAAAAGTAAATGGTTGATACATGAACCATCCATGTTGTTGACTTCCATGACGCCCAAGAGGATTTATCGGCCACGATATAAAAGAACACAGTTAAACCATCCATGCGTTTCGTTCTTCTATGCATATGCGTAAGTATAGGCCTGACGTGCCAGGGCATTTATCCCCTCTGAGGAAAAGGAAAGGTGTCATCTTATACAACAAGACACATCTTTCCACTGAGCTGCTACGGCTGTCGCCATAGATCTTATATTAAGGTCACGGTGTTTCCCAGCATTGGGCTTTAATGCTGTCTTGTGTATCTAACTGTGTTCGTGACCGATAAATCCTCTTAGATGCATCATGGAAGTCAACAACAGTAGGCCTGACGTTTTGCGAGCTATTTATGCTAGGGCATCCGCTGTGGATAGCACCCATTGGCAGGAAACGATTTCCACCTCGTGGCCGGCCTAGTCCGAGACACAAAAGAATAGGACCATGCCAAGTTTTCATCCAATGGTAGGTTTGTTGTTGTTACACAAAGCAGGCCTCATGATTACGTGAGCTCAGACAACTCCATGCATCTTCATGTTGTTCGTTGGTGCTCAGCTGCATCAACCCCCGCTCCCCTCTTCCTTTCACATCTCACCCTCAACATATACATCGCTCACGGAGACAAGACAGTCTGTACCAGAGGCCATTGTTATCACTTATCTGGTCTCCTCGTTATGTACAGTTCTTTCTGCATATTGTGACGACATGATCGAGACCGCCAGTTGAGACCTGGACCCGCCGTGAGGGTTGAATTGCATCGGGACGACTACTGCTGCGTGATATTTGTGGCTAGTTTGATTCTTCATTACTCTCATTATATCATTCTCCAAGAGCTATAGTTGCTAACTACTGCTTCAGCTTAGCCTCAAGCATTACCGTCCGTCCATAAGCAGAGGGGTAGATCTTGACGAGCTCCAAGCCTGCAGCCTCGAAAATCTTTTCGAAATCGGCCTTCTTCTTCTCCTGGCCCGTCATGCACAGAAGGGCAAAGTCAAGCCAGTACAAGTCCATGTTCTCGTGGTCCTCGACCATGTCTGGGACCAGCATGTCGCAGATGATGAGACGCGAGTCGGGGCCCATCGCCGAGGCTGTGTTCTTGACGAACTCGGTGCAGACTGGGGTATAAAAGTCATGGAGGAAGCGGCGCATGAAATAGATATGGGCGTCTGCAAAGAATAGTAAGCAAGGGGGCTTCACTAGAGACATGATTACCTCGAAGCAAAAACAGGGTACGTACTCTTAACAGGCTGCGGCGTAAAAGCGTCGTAGGTCATGAGCTCGAGGCCAGGATATTCCTCGGGCTTCAGATTATCAATAACACCAGGCAGGTCCTGCAGGATAAACTTGGCGTCAAAGGCACCATCAATCTGCTTCTTGATAGCGAAGCACGACTGGCCACGGCCGGCACCAATGTCGACGAGGTATGGGCGCTCCGGATCCTTCTCGACCTCCTCCTTAAGGGACGCAAAGGGAAACATTCCGGTGACGGGCATCAGCTGATCAACCATGAACATGTTGGCGTTCCAGACCTCGCGACGCTCCGGGTCAGGGTCAATCTCGAGCAGTTCGTAATACGACTTGCCGAGGTCCTCCTTTCCGACCGAGTACACGGCAGGGGACTTGATCAGGTCAAAGACATCATCGGGCTTGTGTGACTTGAGGTATTCAGGGAGGTGAATCCAAGCACGGGTGAACTCCAGAGTGATCATGAAAAATGAGCCGAGGGCCTTGGGGTTGAGGGCACGGGAGAGGTCATTATGGGCATACGTGTCTGGGGCCGTCTCCTTGAATAGCCCATGGTTGACGGCGACACGGTAAGTGCGGTGGATAACCGTGGGGGCGACGTTGGTGATCCGGGCCAACTCCTCAGCCGTGATGGAGCTACCATCCTCGGGCATGGCATGGTAAGCACGGATACCCAGGATGGTGTGAAAGGCGCCTCCCAAGCTGAGATCCTCAAACATGCGCGTCACCAGGTCGATTGGCTCCTGGAAGGCATTGCGGACACGCTCAGTCTGCTTGATGATGACTTGGTGGTTGATCGGGTTGTCCTCGTACGACTCTAGATCGGCAACAAGCTTCCGGGCCTCCTCAAGGGCCTTGCTCACTTTGGGATTAGCCATTCTGGATGAGTGACTTGACTGGAGCTTCAAGCACAGGGACGCTGATGAGGATAGGGGGTGGAGAGAGGGTATAGGATAAGGTATATACAACAACAGCAAAGAGTATGTACGAGCAACAAATGGACGACCCTAAAAGGTAGATACGCCAGAGAGCGGTGGGCGGAGGGGAGGTGGAGAGATTCCCACTACGTATCTCAGAACATGACTGCATGCTCTAATTGAGGATATTTACCAAGCGGGCGCAGGAGGCGGGGTTCACGTGAAAGGCCGAAGCCATACAGTTCACGGAATGAATGGGTCGATAGCGGCAGAGGCGGAGAGTTTCCTGCCAGGTACATCGTAGCGAGGCCAATCAGAGGGGATGGAGAGTTTCCCGGCGGTTGGAAACTGGCCATGCCAAGCAAGCCACGAACACCGAGGCTCTGGGAACTGAGGCGTCACGAGAAGATCCTGACCCGACTGCCCGGTTCCAGGAATATGGGATTCAGCACCTGGTCATTTCCAAGTGTATCAATGTAGATATGTAGGGAATCAAAGACAAAACCAAAGGCCGCCACCAAATAGGGCTTCTCTCATGCACTCCGAGATCCAGACTCTCAGCGGCCCGTCGCGAGCTTACTGGGCCCGGTTTAGCGGGACAGCCGGACCGGAGCGCTGGACCGAGTCTGAGCACGAGCAGGAGGGGAACGCGGTGGCTAGCACCTTCCAAAGGAGGCGAAATGCAAATATCAGGAATCACTCTACCACAAATGTATCGGTTTATCAGCATATCCTGCCCCAACAGCGTAGCATCCCTGATCTTCGCTTGCCTCTGACTGTCCCGCGTTTGTCCGTCGACAAACGCCGCCATTCTCACTCTCGCAATCAACAAGAGAGAGCAATTGTGTATCCGCATCTATCTAGAGCTCTCTTTTCGTGTATATCTTGGCGTCTTTTGCTCCTGATCGACAGTTCCAGACGCAGAACCCATCACATCAGCATCCCGTCACGCACCCCTGCCCCCTGGGCCCGGCCCACAATCACAATGTCTTCACCAGTCCCTCGTGAGGACGATGACTCTTTCATCCAACCCGATAGTGTATGTTCCTTCCTTGGTTATAACAGCGAACGTACAACACAGAACTCGGCCGATTTCCGAACCCAGTTGATCAATACATCCTGAAGCATGGGCAATAACATCTGCTAACCATGAGGATCTATAGAACCAACCGAGCATCGACGACGATGAGGTCAGTGAGCCCTGGCAAACCTTATACCCCATGTCTTCCCCAATAGCGTTGGTGTATCGTGGGTGCTTGGAGCTTCCATTTTGATGGCAAACACCATGCCTACCAGGCTACCACGTGGAGCCCCCATACACAACCTGGTCATGGTGAAAAATCCCCACCTGTAATGGAACGCTCCGCTAACCAACACTCGCCTCCTGTTTAGGTTCACGACGACCAGAGTGATCGATCGTCTTTGACGTCCTTGACATCATCCGTCTTGAATGGTACTGTTGAAGGAGGTAGAACCTACGCCGTCTATGGCAAAGAAGGTCCGCGCTCGAGTCAAGCGGTGAAGAAAGCCATGCTGACTGCGTTTCACGCCTCTAGAATATGGACTGCCCATGGATGAGGTCGAGCTTGACCGCATCGACATGTGCCATACCAAGTACTGCGCCCTGATTGGGAGGAAACGCCACTTAGCGCCCATCACCGATCCCCAAAGGATCTTAGATCTTGGCTGCGGAACTGGTCCGTCTTATCCTTGTTGGTAACAGGCTGGAACGTCAAATTGACGGGAAATAGGAATCTGGTCTATTGAAATGGCTGAGGAATACCCTGCCGCTGAAGTAAGATGTCATTTTCCCCTAGTTATCTTCCTTTATCGATGCTTACCAGGCTAGGTCATTGGCACTGATGTCGCCCCAACGCAACCCGAGTGGTATGGATATTTCGACTTGAGTGATCATCAACAGGGATCGTAGCTCACTGACCCCGCAGGGTACCCCCCAACTGCCGCTTTGAACTCGACGACATCGAAAGAGAATGGACGTGGAAGGAGGACAGCTTCGACTTTGTTTTTGCGCGAGACCTACTACTCGCTATTCGAGACTGGCCGGCTCTGATCGACCAAACATATAGGTGCGTTGATCTCTATCGGTTGTTGTGCTGCTGACATGTATAATCAGACACTTGAAGCCCGGGGGTTGGGTTGAGTTCCAAGCCATCGTCGGTCTACTTGGTAGTGACGATGATTCAATCCCCGAAGACAGCTACCTACGCAAATTCTCGGGCATGATGGAATCGGCTTCCTCCAAGTTCGGCGCCAGTCTTACCGACCCCATGAAGTGGAAGGGTTGGCTCGAAGAGCGAGGCTATCAGAATGTGACGGAAAAGGTTTTCAAGTTGCCATTCAACCCGTGGCCCAAGGACCCACGGATGAAGATTCTTGGGGCCTGGGAGATGGAGAATCTCCTCAGCGGGCTCGAGGCCATGGTGACGAGGATGTTTCAAAAAGGCCTTGGCTGGTCCGACGCCGAAGTGACTGTATTCCTCGCATTTCTGAGGAAGGAGATCAAAAACCCCAGAATGCACGGATATTGGCCTTAGTAAGTAAACTTGATAGGCTTTCTTGTGCAGATTGTCTCGTGGTTACTGACGTCTATTCCAGCTACGTGGTCTACGCGCAGAGGCCAACGGACGATTGATTGCAGCTACAGAAAATTTGATATTATCTACCCGCCTATTTACCCGTACATTATGGCTTCGGTCTCCTTACGACTTTTATCAGATAATTTTCTCATAACATCACCATCAAACACCCAAATATAGCAGGGGTCTTGGGTACCCCCTGAGTGCCATGTAACTAGCACACGATCAATAAATTGGGAACATACCAACTTTTGAATGAAGCAAACATAACTCAGTCCACCCCCTTCTGTCTTTGATGTATTACTTACCAACGATCACTTTGATGAGTGACAAAAAGGATAACGCATGAAAGGTTTCATCTTCGCCGCCCAGGATATCGACCAGCAGGAAACTCCCATGCTAGGTGCAACAATCCAGATGCAGGTCAGCTGCGTTAAATATAGTGAAGGGAGATTGCATGTCAGTACATGATTGGTTAATCCCGTCTTGGCAGGACGGTGGATGCCTTGTAATAGCAATCACCGGGAGCACGAATCTTGCTGCCCTTTGTTCGATACGCCCTACGCGGGCGTACCTAGATAGCATGTGCGTACCTGGTGTGATACAACTGGGAATACAACATAAAACGAAGCTAACAAGATTGGTTGTATTTCACTCGGTCGTGTAGCGCTTACACGGGATATCATGCTAACAGGACCACAAACACCGTTCCCACCCAGAATCGTAGACACATTTCCAAGATCCAACGACGTCAGAAACGCCCCCAAAGGTGACACCGTCGTTCACAGAACCATGACGGCACCCGCAGCACCGACAGCTGCGGCGACGGCGCCAACCATGCCAGTAGCTCGGGGAGCAGCAGCGTTGCCACTGCCACCAATAGTTACGTACTCCAGAGAGGCAGTCCTTGTGGTGGTGGCATCGGTAAAGACCATGTTGCCCTTGCCGCCGGAGCACTCAGGGACAAGGCCACCCGCCTGGGGGTTGATGGTGCTGCACTCCTTGACAATCTTCTCGGCGTCGTCGTTGACGCTGACGAGGTATTCTCCAAACTTTGTGAGGTAGCTCTCCAAGGGCTTGGACAGCGACGCGGCGATGGTGAGCTTGCAAGGGTCCGCGGTGGGGACGTCGCTGAGGAACCAGTCCAGGAGGTCGCCCGTGGGTGTCGGCATATCCTTGAGGAGATCGAGGACGGAGCTGGCGCACTCGTCGGCGGCGGCGCGGACGAACAGGTCTTGGCGCGGCGTGAAGCCCATCGCTGGGGCTCGGACGTTGAGGGTCTTGAAGACGTGGACGACTTCAACGTGCTTGACCTCGGCGAGGGCCGTGGAGGCCATGACGGCGAGGAGAGGGAGGAATTTGGGCTGCATGGCTGTTTCTGTTTGGGGGGTTGGCTTGGTGGAGAGAAGGAAAAGGACAGATGACAGAGACAAACATATCAATTGAGGCTTTGAGGCCTTCTTATACAAAGAAGGATCGTCATGTTGGACCAACAAGCAAACAGGGTTCACAGCCAACGGCTACCCGCAGTCATTAGCAGGGGGGAGATTGCCCAATAGCAGCGGCTCTTAGCGCTCGGTAGGATTTATCTACTGGGGCCGTTGTCAGTGCAGCATGTCAGGGCCCTGTCCCTGGAGGAGGGCGAAGTCTGTTGGTGTATGGCTGAAACGGATTCCTCCAGTTTCATCGCATCCGCATGAGTGATCCTCCGATGGATTTGGGCTCGAGATTTGCTGGCAGAGATGCCTAATAATAGCCTTGGGAAACACACAGAGGAGCAGATTGATGGCATGTTCATACCGATTCTATCTCGCATCTGAGATCAGCCACTTCCTAAACCAGCAGAGGCCGATTCTCACTGATCTCGTTTAACATCGTCTTAACATGCATTCCTTGAACCCAGGCAGAACCTCGTTTGTCCGCTCTTCCTTGTCTATTTATGAGTCATACGGTTAATTCATGTTCCTTCATTCAAACAACCAACATTTCTCGCATACCAACCAACAGCAATCAATCCTTGCATACACTTTATTTTCGCTGCCTTCCAGGAACTGATCCTATGGGCCGTTTCATCTCATGCGGAGAGGCCATCAGCTGGCCAATCCACAAATTCCTCTTTAGAGAGCTCCACCAAAAAAAGAACGAGATCCAAAAACAACAACACAACGCTCCAGATGAGCTCCGATGCGTAATCTGGGAATCGAACCCAGGGCTCCCCGACGTTACTCGAATGGCAACGGAGAATTTTACCACTAAACCAATTACGCCTTGTTATTGATGTTTCGAGATGAAGCTATCGCGGATGAAGATCATGGTGATCGCGTTGAGGTTAAGGGCGAGGATCAGTCTTTGACTTTTATCATCATAATCGAAACGGTTTAGTCTAAACATTCGCAGTAAGCTTTAGGCTAAGGTATACCTAAAAAAGTGAGCTTAATCTGATGTAGGTAGACATAGGAAGAAGACTCCGCAACCTACATATAGAGGT
Organism: Fusarium piperis; assembly: GCA_027886205.1. Taxonomy (NCBI): domain Eukaryota; kingdom Fungi; phylum Ascomycota; class Sordariomycetes; order Hypocreales; family Nectriaceae; genus Fusarium; species Fusarium piperis. Next base: position 276,246 of record RZGM01000034.1, read on the forward strand.
AGCTTGTTTGTCAACCCAGAACAATGAAAACGGCCAAAGGCTTCAGCCTTTGATGGTAGTCAACACTCAAATCTGAATGTCCATCTTTCCACAGCCTCTCAGTCAGGATGGCTCAAATACACCAATCTTCCTTCTTCAATTCTCCCCTTCTCACAATATCTCAGCCAGTCTCCTCACTCGACTTGCTTTGCCTCCCCCTTTCCCAAGCTCACCCCCCTCCCAGAGATGGACCAACCTCCCCCAGCATGGTCGCCCTTGGGAAGCCCGGTGCTCTCCCTCTCCCAAGAGCTCTCCCTCTCCCAAGAGTCTCGCACCTTATCCGCCCACAGCCGTCACTCTAGCCAAAGCAGCAGCTCTATCCTGACCCGCTGGCCATCTCCTGTGCTCCTTAATGACGAGTCTCTCGAGCAGTCAGGCAGCCCAGATGAGCACGAGACATTCTCAGAGTACGCCGATGATCGATATCCTATATTTTGGTACGGCGTTTTACTACTCGAACCTTATACGGCTCACCTGAGAGTCCCTCCTGCTGTCTCTCGTCTCATCAGCGATTTGGGGGATAGGCATGCAGGAACCCATCCACCATCGAGACGAAGCATTCGGGATAGCAATGAACTACACCGACTCTGGGAGCATTCTACCCGCCAAGATATCCGTCTCTACCTCCAGGGGCCAGGAATTTCCCTCTTCCCGGGTGAACAACCATTACTGCAAAGTGTGAGCGGTGAGCTCATCTATCACCACTTGATGCGTCGCATGGATAACCGAATGTCACTCCAAGCCCCTGCACCAGACGTCATGTACGGATACCGAGAGGCGGCGCTCGGTCGCTCGGGCGGTATTCCAAGCTGGGTCATCGACGACGGAAAGGCCACTGAGTCGAGCCTGTTCTACCCATTCTTGACAGTCCATATGCAAGGCCATGGCCTAGGATCGGATGGATGCATGCACAGGGCAACCAATGAGTGCATGATCGCCTCGTCCATCTGCGTCAGGATGCTCGACAAGCTCAACCAGCGCCTCGCCGTCCGCCAACGAGGCGACACATGCACAGTTGTGAACAGCGCCGCCTTTAGCATCGCCATGAACGGCGCGGTTGCGCGTATATACGTCACTTTTGCGTTTGACGAAGAAAGAGACCATGTTTACAAGGTCGACAGTTTTGTTCTCGAGAATCCGTCCCACTACAGGAAATTCCATCGCTACATCCAGAGCATCATCGACTGGGGGAAGAACGAGCGACTTTGGGAGATTCGAGATGCCATCGAGAGTACCGAGAGTCACGGCCCTCGATGGTATCCAAGATACCAATGATATTAGGCCGAAGGCGGACTATATTTATGCCCGAGGAAAGGATGCTGTTAGTGTTCCCGGGCTTTTGAGAGCACTAGATGTATTACAATAACTTAACTAGGCCTGCTTTTTTAGCATGGGATTGGATAACGAAAGAAAAGAAAGTCATATACCTGGGATTTTGATCAGCAATTGTCAGGGCCAACAAGGCATACATGTCCGTCATTTCCCAACCATCAAGACACTGTTGATAATCATGACAATGAATGCTCCTCAAGGGTTTTAATGCTGTCATGTGCTTACCAATGTGTTCTTTGATATTTGCTCGACAACTCTTCTTTGAGGCATCATTGACATCGGCAATAATCCTCTTCAAAAGAGATCATTAACCATCGACACACCTACTCGTCCATGGAAGGCCATGTCGTCTTGCAACATGACACCTTGGTAGAGCCTATAATCATCCTCTCATAATCAGTTCACTGTCAGGAGTGTTTACAGAACGACATCGGCATGTCGGCGTCTCAGCATGCCTCAAGATCATATTCACAGTCATGTATAGCTCCGGAATCCAGAGCTCCCTGGTAGATATTTGTCAATCTTATCGGCATAGTTGCTGTCATATGATCAAACATAGGGGACGTCGGCCCGCCAAGGCATAGTTTGTATCACACGTTAGAGTGAATGTGCTTCATTCACCCTCTGTTGCATTCACCCTAGGCTGCACTGACCTCCTCGGTGAATAATGGCTACCTAGGCAAGCATAAAAACACTCTAATTTTCCACAACTCACCCCAGTACATCAACCTTTCAACCTTACAACATCATCTCCAGCAAGACACCCGCAGCAAGCTTTCCACACAAAGCGGTGACATTGAGGGCACCCGCGGCAGCAAGCAGCATCACATGCCGTCCAAGCTAGATAACGAGTCAGTCAGTAACTCTGAGAGTTACCACCACATGGTCCGCTACGAAGAGGGTCGCATCGACGACAACGAAACTCAACTGTCTCATTCCGACACCCACCAGCTCCAACTTCATGGCAGCCGCCCAGGAGGCATGGTGACCCAGAGATATGGCGTCTCAACACACTGCGATGACCGGCATGCCCTCCGCATGCACAACATTCAGTACCTCTCTCCCCTCGAGGCCGCCGATCAGGTGTGCTCAGTGGTCAAATACATCTACGAGTCGGTGGTGAGCCAGGCCAGGGCACTTCCCGGCATCACCCTAGAGAGCATCAACAGCGATGCACTGCTACACGATCTAGAGTCTAGGCCGTCCACTGTGATCAAGGAGTACTTCAAATCACTCTTCTCCCCTCCTCCTGGCAGCCGCGTCCAGGGCTTTAGAGATCAAACCATGTGCTACGGAGTCGTCCCTCACCTGGAGAGCATCGAAGGTCCTAGACCCCCAACCCCTGCCATGCTGTATGGCTACGGCCTCGACGTATTCTCGGATGTCGAGAAGCAGCAGCAGACCCTCTTCGAGGCGGAAGCTACCAGATCCTGCCTCTATCCGTTCTTCACCATCGAAATCCAGGGTGACGGTCCAATCTCGACAGGTTCCCTGTGGACGGCTACCAACACATGCCTTGCCAGCTCAGCCGGCTGCGTCGCCCTCCTCAACAAGCTCGAGTGCCGGGTGAATCAAGTTACTGGCCCGGTCTCTCCCGAGCTCAACAACGTCGCCTTCAGCATCGCCATGAGCGGCACCGAGGCCCGTCTCTTTGTCACCTACCGAATTGATGAAGGCGTCTACAGCATGTACAAGGCCAAGAGCTTCCTGCTCCAGGATCCGGAACACCACATCAAATTCCGCAGGTGTGTCCTGAACATCATCGAATGGGGACAGCAGCGGCTCGTCAAAATCAGGGACGCACTGCGATACCTGCGAACAAACGACCCCAACGAGGCTATGGGGGTGAACTTCCGGTACCGCAACTATGTGGGTGATGATGGTGTCTGAGAGAAACTGGTCAGACGTCTCATGTCTTTCTTCTTTTTGTACTTGATGAATCAGTTTTGTGTAGCCTCATCTCTTGCTCATACTTACGATGGATGCAACAGCCTACTTGTTGGAAAGACTTGACGAGATGAAAGCAAGGACTGAACTGGATGTGTTAGTTGCAGGGCTCGACAAAGATTAGTAGTTAGCTCAGTTCACAACAGAGGGGTTTATTGAATATCCTTGCCCATTGTCCCACTTGCGTGTGCAACGCCAAGACTGCCATCATAAAGCATCACCAGCTCAAAACTCAGAGGTTGGTTGATGCCTACCAATGACCCACTCACAGAGGCAACCAACACTTGCTACGCCGCAAATATGTCTACTTAATGGCAATTGAGTGAGTAAACTACAACTTCTAAGGAGCATTCAACCATGGAGACTACTCAGACCGGCCTTAAAGGCCTCTCAGCCGAGCTCATCTTCCACATCATCGACTACGTCCATCCATCATCGCACCTCTCCCTCGCCCTCTCCTGCTCCAAGCTCCACCGCCACTCCCAAACAATTCTTGACCGCCACCGCGCTGCCCACAGCATCACATCCGACCTCCAACCCGAGACTGTGCTTGAGCTTCTGAGGGGTGCAGAGGCATGCAGTGTCGAGCTCTGGCATGTGCGGGAGCTAGAGTTCTGGGGCAATCGGAGTAGCTGGGAGGAATGGCGAGCCTGGGATGTGAGCATGGAAGGTCTGATACGACTCGTCGATGCAGAGCCGATCAAGCCCAACCTGAAAAGAGAAGAGATTTTGGACTTGTTCTCAATGGCTAAGCAATGGTGGGATATACCCGAGGACGAATTCGACGCTGCGAGGAACGAACTTGAGACTGGAGGCGACGGTTTCCTCAAAATGCTCCTGATCGCCTCATGTCCCAGACTTCACACCATCAGATTCGCCAAGGAAAAAGAATCTCACATGCATACAAGCCATCGATGGATGGCAAAGGCCGTATCGTGGAGCATGGACAGCGGGAGGTGGCCACCGGGCTTCCAGTCACTTCGCAACGTTCTCATCGGCGTCTCGACGGGGGTGCCGGCAGTACCAGGGGAGAACGAGGAGTACGAGCTACGCTTCGGCGACTTTGCAGCTGTCCTCAACCTCCCCGGCATCCACAGCGTGTACATCAGAGATCTCTACCCAGACTACGAGGAGGACGACGAAGGACAAGAGATGGAGGAAAAGTACCGTCTCCGACCCAGTTCGTCAACCATCCAGCACATCTACATCGACTGCGCGCAGAACCTACAAGAATTCTACGATCCTTTCCTGGGGGTTGGTAAAGACCTGCAGTCCATGACTCTCCGGGGCCTCGATGACACCTATTGTGATGACACGGATGCGATCCCCGACGCCCTGGGGAAGTTCTGCCCCGAGACGTTCCGCAAGATGACCTTTTACAGACCAGGGGGCCTTCATGGGTACAGGTGCGGTGTCTATCTGCCAGATGCAACGAGCGACATCTCCGGCATGAGGCACTTGTCTGTGGGTATAGACGACATAGACCTGCTGGCCATGTATGACCTTGGCGCGGGGCCGAGCATCGAAGAATACATCGACTGGTGGTGTCAGTTGATGCTACCGGAGAACATCGAGGTCATCATGATCTGGGGAGCGACCAGTAATGAATGGCTCAACGAACTGGACGGCGATGTAGGTCTGATGGACTTTACCGACACAGCCATCGCGGCCATGATCAAAGCCGGCACTTACAAGAACCTCAAGGTCCTCTACCTCGACGACGTCGAAAGGCAGACGGAAACCCAGCACGAAAAGGCGTGCTTCCAAAAGTCAATCGCCGCAGGTCGCGAGATGGGCGTGCATGTCTATACCCTGACAAACAGGGAAGACGGCGGCTACTGGAGGGAGTTTCCTGTCGCAGCAGACAGGTTCGATCTGAAGACGGGGCCATTCGGTGAGAGGCCTGCCTCGTGGAAGATCAATCGAAGGGACGGGGTGTGGGAGGATCCAGGTTGTGAGGGATGCGGAGAGTGTGAAGAGTGTTTGAGGGTATATCCAGAACACGTGTGGAAGAGTGCCGCGGCTTCGCTATCTGGTGGTTTGGGGAAGCTGGAGGTGTAGATTAAGCTTGTTTGAACAAGTGTATAGAGATGAGACAAGCGAGGTATCACCACCATACATTTGGCCTCTCTGATCCACCGACATAGCTATAGCGTCCACCGTCACGAATATCGGGTATCCATATAGGTGCGTTTCTCAGGGAGTGGCGTCCCCCTTCATAGAGGTGAGTTACACCCGTAGCATACGCCTTTATATACTAGGAAGACATCATCTTCCCAGTTGGTGCGTGATAACACCATCTTGTGGAGACCAGTCATCTGCTCCGTCTCAATCCTAACCTCATGTAAGCGTCGTACTTGAGCCAGTAAACAAGCTCACCTCTTGAAACACAGACCAAGAGACTAGCCTCGTCGCAATCCCCTCAGGCCTTTGCCACCTGATGATCCTGTCAAACGTCCCTCGAGGGCCGCGCGGCATCCTCGTAAACTGGGCAAAAACCACGCGTCCATCACCAATTGCCTCCTCTTCATCATCCACCATTCTCGTACCCCATCGCCCTCCTCCACCACGTCCCCAACCCCCTCCCCTCCATCTCCCTTGCAAACTCTGCCACGGACTCGGTCTCGTCGAACCCCATCGCCCTCTTGCCCGCGTCTTCAACTGGAGCAGGCTTCGCGACGCACCGAAAGTCCTTGTACCGCAGCGCCTGGACGGTCGCCACCCACTCGGCCAGCCCCGCCTCGTCGCGGCCCTCGGCGAACATGATGCCTGGCGATCCTCCGCTGCGCACTAGCAGCCAGTCCACATTGAGCTGTTGAGCCGCGCGCCGGACGCGCTGGAGCTTCTTTCGCGAGGTGATGTGATGTGTGCGGATTAGACAATTAAAGAGTCCTGCAGCGCGTGACATTGTTGGGTTGCAGAGATTAAAGCTGTGAGGTTGGGGTCGCGATAAGTGGCTGCCGGACTTTTGTGAATCCGGCTACCTCTAACCCAACATCCATCACCACAGAACCAAACCTCACAAGATAAACCACCTACGGGTCCTCACAGTTTCATCCAATAGCCAACTAAATGGATAAGCCGGATTCAAGTCATCATAAACTAATCCTAGCATGTGCACATCTAGAGATAAAATGTTTGACATTCCGCCTAACGCCGCATCTTCCACATTTACAATAATCATGGCATCAAAGTGTACCCACACGCTGATCCAACCATCCGCTTCCAGTTCCGCTTCCAGCATTCGCTATAGTCGTAAGAGGGGTATAATGTCAAGGGGATCCAAGTCTCCTCGATGGTCCCTACCAACACCGCACGCTTCGTCCACTTTAGACACCTCGGAACATGCGCACCACCAAGAACCACATCGCACCAAGGAACTTGAAGGCACTCAAGCCTGCCACACTCCAAAGCACGATCGACATGTAGATGTTTGACCGCTGCGTCTGGGCCTCCTCCTTGCCCTCCTTGCTGGTACTGATCCGACCCAGACCGGCTGAGCTGAGCACCACAGCCGCGATAGCAAAGTTGGTTACCATCCAGATCAGGACGACGCCAGTACGGACACCCTTGTAGTAGTCCATCTGCTTCTCTTGGAGCTGCGAAGGAGTCGGGGGCTTCTTCTCTATCACCTCCTTCGCGGCAAAAACAGTAAGCTCTCGTTGATACTGCGCGTTAAGATCACCCTCATCCGGAAGATCTGTCTTGGCCGTGCCGTCCTTTGTATTGACAGAGGGCAGTTTCTCCACCTTGTCGTCACCCTTGGTACCCCAAGAAACGTCATGGGTGTTGCAGAAGGCGTAGACATTGAAAACGTTGGTAAAGGCCGGCGTCAGGAGTATGTACTGCACGAACGAGGTAGCCATGTGCCAGGGGTCCAGCATGATCAGGGAAGCGATCAACCAGATACCCCATGTCGACATGACCGAGATGATGAGCATGTAAAAGACCTTATTCTTGAGAATGTCAGAAACGTGGAATCCGTCCGCGTCGTTCACATCAGCCATGATGGATTTGACAGAGATGAAGATTGCAGCGAAGAGAAGGTAGCTGCATCATTGTTAGCCTCAGAAAGCTCCGAGTTGAAAAGTGCACTTACATCATCATGCCGGCCCAGAACCAAACCATCGCAGCATAGAGTCCACCAGACCCTGTAGGCCGGTTACCCAGAGATAGTACGAAGCATGTAATCAAGATGACACCGTAGAGCCAGGTGAAGACAACACCCAGGATCTCGCCGGTACGACCAAGTAAGTTATCGTCTCCCAAACTCGTCGTCAGAATCTTAAAGACCAGGAAGAAGTTACCGATAGCGAACCAGGCGAAGATCATGTTGATAGTGTTGAAGATGAACTCGATGAAGAAGGCAAACTTCCTCAGGAACGTATGATCAGACCGGAGGAAGTCGAGGAAGTGGACGATGGCATAGAGGGCAGCGAAGAATGAACCGTTGAGCCAGCGACGACGCTGAAGCACCAACTCCGTAATCGTGTCTGGCACATCAGTCTCACCGGTAGCCGACTTGACATATTGCAGGATCCAGTGGCAGTTCCTCTTTGTGACCAGCTCAAAACAGAGAATTCGATCTTCGGCCAGATACATGTTGGATTCGAAGAGCCCAGCGTCACTACCACCATGGAGCGTCTCACCGAGGAAGTACTTCTCCAAGGGACCCTGGCCGTTCTTGTCGTTCTGGAGAGCCACGTATCGGTAGGCGGAAAAGGCACCGGGCAGCACAGAAACGAATCCAAAGGCGGATTCCAAAGGCTTGTCCAGGATGTTACTCATCTTGTACTCAAAGTTCTGCGCAGCGACCAGGGGGTTCAGAAGGTATTTTCCTCCTTTGCCCAACATGGCCTTGATTTCACCACAAGCGCCACCGCACATGGGCTCCAGGTCGAAAGCCTTCCACAGATGGTAGATGGAGCTACCACCGGGTCGAGTACCGGCATCGATAAGGACGCAAATGTTGGGGTTCAGGACGTTGCCAAAAGCCGTGAAGAACCATCGATGAGAGTTGATCTTCTTGGCGTTCTTCTCCTTCAGACAGAAGAGGATCTGAACTGGTTGGCGGCCGTGCACAAGCTGGACCACATCGTTCTTGATGGCAAGGTGAGTCTGCGTGGTGTACTCGTAAATGTGGGCTTCGACGTCCTTCCCGTTGACTTGCTGTTTTGCGATACCCTCCTGGTACACGCCCATGCCCGCCAAAAGAGCCTGTGTCCTTTTGTTGATCTTGGATCGGCCATCGCTGACCACGCAGACTACAATCTTCTTCCAGGCATCTTGGCCCCAAGTCTTGCTGTTGGGTCGGTTGCACATGTACTCAATGTTCTTGAAAACACCGGTCATGGTTCGCGCAAAGAGAATGTCGTCTTCGTTATACATGGTGACAACGATGAACAACTCGGTGTGTCGAGGCTTGCTGAACAGCTTTTGTCGGAGAGTGAAATCATTGTCGAAGAAATCGTTAGGGTCGCAGGTCGCGGCCGAGTATCGCATGTGTGTGAATTCGTCACGTTCGCCGTGGTTAACCTGCTGAAGCAAAACGGGAGGAACAGGGCAGTCAAGCACGAGGTTTCCTCGGTAGAGCTTGACCTGCTTCACAGTCTTCCAACGCTTGATTCCGCCCTGCTGGGGCTGGTCCTGGTATGGCTCGCTAGGCGCATCCGAGTCTTGATGCTGCAGCATGGGTCGGTCGGCAGGATCATCGTAAGCTTGGTCGTAGCGCTGATCGTAGCCTTGATCATAAGTATCGTAGCCTTGAGGGCGAGGTTCGTAGGGTTGGTTGTGGTACGCATCGTGGTGCTCCTGCGGGTTCACAGCGTAGTCGCCGCCGTGGCCATATCCGGACAAATTATCGACAGATTGCTACAAGCAGCGTCAGCGTATCTACTCCAGCAATCCCAGGTGCGAAAGACGCAGCACAGCACAATCACTTACCGCCGCATTTAGGTCGAGGCGATCACTGGGAGTCCCTAGTCTGTTTGGGTCGGGGCCCGAGGGCATGTTGAGATGGGATTGCGACTGGCCATATTGATCGTATCGATTGTCGTCGAAGGGGTTGTCTTCCATCTGGTAGCCGTGCTGGGGCATGTACTGCTGCTGCCCTGGCGACGGCGTCCGACGTTGCTGCGCGCCATAGCGCTGATCCATCTCGTTATTGTAGTAGTCGTCGTCTGCACGGGTTAAAGGTTAGAAGATAGGTATTGATACTGGACAGAGTGTCTAAAGGCGCAGAGGTAATGTTTCGCTCGGAGCCGAGTGGGTTGGGTTTGTGGATGCTCCGCCACGCTCGTGTACGTCTGTGGCATACGCAAGCGAGGGTGGCAGGACGACTATCCGAGAATCAAGGGGTAATGGGTGTATTGTATTAGACTTGCCTAAGCGGTTGTAAGACATGACGGCGGGAGTTTATGCGCACTCGGAGGGCGCTCTGCAATCGGCAAAAGAGTCGCAAGTTGGGGTGCGCGAGCGGTTGCCCGGGTTTCTGAAACAAGGGGGGTCTGGGGGGAGATTGTTCGTGTTTGATGGAGAGTGAGTGACGTCGCGGTCGGGGCTCGGCACCAATCGGTGGGGAGAGACTGGTTGCTGGTGCGATGGAGGAAGAGGTGATGCTGATTCTTAAGGATGATGGTCAAAAATTGATGCTGTGGCCCTACAGTGATGAGCCTTAGTAAGGTTGTCGTGAAGCAACTGAGTGTTTACCTACATGTCCGTCGGGGCGTTGTCGGGGGGAGTGGGGGGCCAAGGTGGCAGCTGAATGCGTCGACCTTTGCAGCCCGGAATGCACTCAACGGCTACCTAATTAACTATTAGGTATGAATGTCTGTGAATCAGAGAGGCCGGTAAGAGAATAAGGGAGGAGAAGAGGAGAAGGAGGAAGGGAATAAAAAACCGTCAGCTTCACAGGGCAGTCATGATGAGAAGTAGTAATGCATCTTCCTCAGCCCGATTCCTTTGACTGTCAGCCGAGCCCCGGCCTAGATCCATCCTAGTTCCCTTCAAAGCCTAGCCCCAGGCCGAGCCCCCGCCAAATATCCAGCCCAGATGGGTCTGGACAAGCCATGTTATCCTGGTTTGGTGCTGTCGCAAGCCTCTGCGCAGTCTGCCAGGCCCTAGCGGAACTCAGGCAAGGCGTTCTGACCTCCTCGCTGCTCGCTTCCCTTCCTTTTGATGCAGCTTACCCGTGGGTGCTGTGAGGGAAGACCGACTGGACCTATCACGGTTTGCTGACTTGTCTGACTGGCTTCCGCAGCCGTCACCCCCTGCTTGCGGAATCCTCGCCTGTTTGCCATTGCCAGACGGGATATTGTCTTTATCTCACGGATGCCAAGAGCACAAGACCAAAAATAAAAATACTCTCAGCCGTCAAATAGACCGCCACAATTGCATCTCCGGGTTGGCCATGCCCTCAAGTGCCATTGTGTGACTGCGCCACAGCGGGCATCTTGTTCGGCTGGTCTCTGTTCCGCTTGCAGGGCAGGGCATGACTGGCTGGCACAGTTTGCGAACGGTTTTCGCATACCCTTTGCTTCGCCCTGTGATTTTCGCATCCGTTGCTCTGGTGCTGGTGGGCATTTCCACGTACCTATCCTGTAGGCATCACCCTGTCTGTTGCATGTGGAGCGCCCTGCCTGTCATACTCTGTTGGTCCCCGTCTCATCTCCCGCCAACAAACATGCAGAAACAAACGCCCACTGCAGGCGCCCAAGATGAAGGGGAAAGTGCAGAAAGCCCAACAAATCAAGGGCACGCAAATCAGTATCCATAAGGAGGCAGTCGTCCTGGGGAAACACAAGGCCAGGTACCAGGCCAGCCCTTTGGCTGCTGCATGGGCTCATTTCGTTGCTTATTCCCGCGACCGCCACACGACCCTTCATGTCGTTGTATCTGATGCGATGCAACGGTCAGAATCAGGCTGGGGAATGGCTTGCTGAGAAGCCAAACTGAATCAGTTTACATTTTCTACCAACAAAGTTCTCGACCCAGATGAATATGACAGCTCTCATCTTCAACGTCCCTCTAGCCGCCCATGGTCGCTCCCCTCCCTTCGTAGTCCAGCTGATCCTCTGGCGATAACCTTGACAAGAAGCGCCCTCGTGAAATGTGTAGGGTCACGGGACCCAGCTCAGCTCCTCCAACACGAGCCAATAGATGCCTCGGTCCGTCCCTTGGCATGTCGCTCAAACAACCGCTTGACCTCATTCGTTCTCTCCAAACCACATCTGGGGCACCTCTGGAAGATCCAAATCCTTCCTCCTTGCAACGGTCCATTCTCGCACGCTCCCGTATGGAAGGAAGTTCTCGACCCATCACAGTCTACACCAATGAACATCGAGCAGTCATGCAGGTAACCCTCCTGCAAGGTCATGCCCTTGGGATCGTCGACAACGATCCTCTCACAGTGGGAAGTCTTCCATATGTCTCTGGGGGACGATGAGCGCCGAAATCTTGTTCAGAGCTGGACGAGCTGCCTCACCGTTGAACCCCTTACAGCAACCTTCAAGTGAACATTGCTCCTGATTCCTGCGCTACATCTGATGATATGCCGCCTCGACAGCCCCTCCCGCCCAAGACCCTGCCCTTGCAGGCTTGGTCGTTTTAAAGTCGCATCTAGGCTTGCTAGCCCAGTCAAGTATTTTCAGCTCATGCAGCTTTAGGCTTCAAAGACCGTTTTATCATGGGAGAAGGACCAATTAGACGCCCTCACCCCTGGCATCTTCATGTCGGACAGTCACCTCTATGGGCGGGTATGCCTACCTGCCACCCGATCGTTGCACCTCATCTGGCTAGGATGAACCACGCCCGAGGGCATGGAGAGGTTAGAGGACTTGGTAGACGGTGTAAATATATGCCGCACTGATGGAAGTCTTACGGCGAGGCCCTTGGAGGACTCATAAGAACCGAGTCCCCATCCTGGTGGTGCTGGTCGACTCTCCTCGTTCTGATGTTGTTGTTGGCTCATAGCGAGAACACAATCTTTATCTCTGTCCCTAGTTTTGGGGCACAACTTTGACAATATGGCACGTCTGATGTCTTTCCTCAGCCTCTGGCTTTACCTATTCCCTCTCGCTCTGTCCGCAGACTTTGAGAGTGTCACCATCAGTCGAAACCTGGACAACGTCGGGCACACATGTATAAGCAAATGTCTCTACTACACTATTGTGACCGACATGGGCAAGGCCATGGGCTGCGATGACCCTTACGACAACAACTGTTATTGTGCCACGGCATCTGCGTCGGCATCCCAGGCCGATGCTTGGATGTCCAAGTGCGCTTCCAACACATGCTCAGCAGGAGACCGATCTCGAGACCTGAGCTCTATGCAGTCCATCTACGCCTCTTACTGTATGGGGGCCGGGTTCACTCAGCCTGGCGCCACCAACTGGTATAACCCAGCCGAGGCGACAGAGGAGCCTGAGGCAACCTCAGGGGATAGCAACGATAGCAGCAATGCGGAGCCTAGCAATACGGTCGACTCGGGCTCAGCCGAGACAACAACACGCATGACCATCGTCACACAGACGACAGAGGGAGGCGCAGGCCCATCCAAGTCGCGGGGTAAGTTCCTGCTACTCATGGTGACGGTTCCTTTGCTGTTGCTCCAGGTACTGTGCCTGTGTCTGGCGTATGGAACTCGAGTCTTGTGCTAACTCTCTTCTCTTAGTAACTGTTGACGCAACCTCGACCTACTATGTGAACCCAGACGGATCTCCTGCACAGATCAACCTATCCGACTCGAGCGACAACTCGGCTGTCAAGATCGGCGTGGGCGTGGCAGTACCTGTGGTGGCTATTGCAGCGATTGGACTATTTGCTTGGTGGTTCATCAGACGGAGAAAACAACGACAGGCACAGACTCTCCCAACTACACAGCCCGTTACCGAAACCACCACAGGCGGCGGCGCTGGCATTGCGCCCGAACGCAAGGACACGATACAGAGGAAGCCCATTGGTGCCACCGCAGTCTCTCCCGTCTCATCTGTGTCTCAGACCAACGAACTCTCTGGCGTCGGGGTCCAACGCGAGCTTTCTGGCCGGGAGGTTCAGTCTTTCCCCGCCGTGACACCGAGCCCACCCGTCGTGGTCCCTGGGCAACACGAGATGACAGGCGATGGTTGGCGGCCGAATCTGGAGATGGATGGACGGGATGCCCGAGTTGAGATGTCAGGAGAGGCCAGGCCACCTGAGCTACCGGGACAGACAAGCAGCCCGCCTCCCGTGTATACGGCACACGAGACTACGCAGAGGTGGGAGTTGCCCGACAACTCGCGATAAAGGATTGATATGGAGAAGTCTGTGTGGGTTTTCGTTTAGCTTCATCAGTAATAGAAGCGCGTTTCATGCTTCATTCTCACTTAGTCTTGTATCTCTAGTCAACTGATGGGGGGAGTTGGGGATGGATCTAGCATTGGTGTATTGAGACAACAAGGTAGATGGAATAGGGCCACAATATTGATACCAGTTGAAACGTCATCGTTCTTGTACAGAAGCGGATTATTGATGACCTGAAGAGACCATGCCAGTTCTTTCCTCATCTCCTGCTATGGTTTCTATTTCCGGCACTTATACGAGATCACAACACAACATCACACAATGCAACACCCCCACATCCCCAGTCGCAGAAGACTCAAAAACCAGCAAAAAGAAATAACCAAGCAAATATCATGCTTCCCAGCCGACAAAAAGCACAAAAGAAAGGGTCTGGCCGGGGATTGAACCCGGGACCTCTCGCAAGCTTGCTTTCGGGTTTACCCTAAGCGAGAATCATACCACTAGACCACCAGACCGAGCCAAGTGAGGCGCACGTGATGCTCCTGTTGCTTGGGAAAGTGGGCGAAAATTGCGTCTAAGCGGGCAGGCGTTGACGGCCGTCAACAACTGCTGACACCTCGCTTCGGACGCCTCATTCTGCTGGCACTGGCAATGCCTAATCTTGCTTCCAATACATCAGAGACTATCCGGCCAGTTCAAGCTTCGCTATAACACGATTATTCTATCCCTGAGCCGCCTTGGTAGATAAAATTGCGGCCTATAAAACAACGATACAAGCATAAACAATTGACCCATCCAAAGTCCGCTCCTCCGCAACTGTCTCCATCGTGCAATTAGCCTAGGGCTGAATTAATAATCGTCCTACTCACCTCCCACGCGTCCGTCGTATAAACTTGACCTAGCGCAAGCCACACCCGCTCATCGCTACCCGCGGACTGCGTGGCCCCGTCCGAATGATGAGAAACTCCCAAGGCCATCCAGGGCCTCTGGTTGGTCCGTTGTGACCCGTGGACAGGAGTCGGAGTAATCTGGTATGTGGTGTGACCTAAAGTTACGCCGCCTCAGGTAGAACTGGGACAGAGGCCATCGTCGAGTGCGGACTTGTGTGGAAGGGCAAGACGTGGCCGGTGTTTTGTGATTAGAAATTCCGTGTGTATTGCGTCTGGCTCGGGTCAACTGTGAGTGTTGCGGAGATTGGACTTCGTAGGGATCGTAATGAGCGTCGTCGAATATATAAAGACGGGTGTAGTCGAACTGAAAGACAAGTTTCATCAGCACTCAATCGATCAGCATCCAAACCCCAGACAAGCATACCTTTAAGCTTACCCTTATACATCCTTCTCTTTGACCAACTTTGATCCATCACAATGTCTTCTCAACTCATCACTGTCTATGGTGCTACCGGCGCCCAAGGTGGCAGCGTTGTTCAGTCCCTTCTCCAGAACAAATCCCAAGCCTTCAAGATCCGCGGAATCACCCGGAACCCTGACTCTGATAAGGCCAAGGCCCTGAAGGAGCAGGGTGTCGAGGTCGTCAAGGCTGATGGTCTTGTCAAGGAGGAAGTGGTTGAGGCCTTCAAGGACAGCTGGGGAGTCTTTGTCAACACAAACTCGGATGATCCTGTAAGTTTGCTAGGTCAGCAACAAGCAATCTTCTAATAGAAATCATAGGCCGTAAACCAACCTGGTGGTCCAACCGAGACAGACCTGGGCAAAAGCATCGTGGATGCCGCCGCCGAAGCTGGAGTTCGTCACTTCGTGTATAGTGGCATGGCTTCTGCTTCCGAGATCACCGGAGGATCTGTCCCCAACAAGGCTTTCGAGGGTATGTTCTTTTCATCTTCATCTTTCAGTTGCCTTTTCTAACTCCTCTAAGAGAAGCATGCCATTGGAGAGTACGCCAAGAGCAAGGGTGTCTTTGAGACTGTCAACATCGTCAGCCCTGGCTGGTACATGGAGAACCACCTCGTCGAAGAAGTTGCCCCTGTCCTGGGAGGATTCCCTTTTGTCCCTGATGAAGAGGGCTACCTGACTCTGCACATCCCTCGCTGGGGTGGCAGCGACGAGATTCCCTTTATCGCGATCAGCGACGACTACGGTGATCTCGTCCACGGTATCTTCCTCGACCCCAGCAAGCACAACGGACGCCTTACCCAAGGCATCAGTTCTAGTTCGAAGCCTGAGCAGCTCATCTCTGACTTTCAGAAGCGTACGTACCAGATGTTCCTCTGATTTATGACCCAGCAGCTGACTGTTTGACAGTGACTGGCAAGAAGGCCCGGTTCGTGCCCATCGAGGACTGGAAGACGATGGAGACGTATGGAGTCGAGGCTTTTGAAACGGTCAAGTACATGTTCGGCTTCTGCCAACACTCGGGCGGCTTGTACTATGGCGTTCCCAACGACGTGGTCACGACGGGTGAGCTGAAGGCGAGGGCGGCCGAGGCCAAGGGAGAGTCCGGTGACAATGCGAAGTTGATGACGCTGGAGAGGTTCCTTGGAAAGTATTTCGCCTTGTAGTTGTCTAGGTTTGTCTTTATTCGGGGTCGAGTGGCAGTGTAGTCTTGTAGGTGGAGGAGGGAGTACGTTGATCTTGGTCAGGATGATTCCATGTCGTCAGCACCAAAGCCAGCAAGTTTAATAGTGATCGAGACAGAGAATGAATACCTTTTCTAGGCTTTGAATGTTCGGTGATATTGATTTTCGAAATCAAAAACCTGCCCATGGAAAAAGTGTCAGTATCCAAGTGGTGACTGCTCCAAACCACGGGTCAACGAACGCAATTAGAGGATACGTGACAGTGATTGCGCATCGCATAGGGAATGAATTCCAAAGCCAAACAATAGGATCAAAGAAATCCATTGAAGCGGTCGAGATAAAATCAAACACGCCGAGTGCAAGGCGGCCATGATTTCCAGGGACAAAGGGGCGCATGCAGGCCCGTTGCAGATTCATTGTCAGGCGTGCTAAAATCAATGCCCCCCAACTCCCGCTGAGTGATTCACTCTAGGCTCGGCAAATCACCAGTTGGTTTAGTGCGTTTACAGTAAATCTGCTCACCATATATCGGGGCTGCGAGAGGCCCAGAAGATGACATACCGCAGAGTCGCCTGCACACTCCCCCAAAAATAGTGCAACAGAAATCAAACGTGAAATTCTTTGGCTAGACATTGTTCTATAGCCTCTATTCATCCTATTTAATTTTTTTTCCTTCTGTTTCCTCTGCACTACGTTCTTTGGTGGTTGTGTTCGTCCGAGCCCTGACGGTGCTGCAGCACTCCTCGACCCCTGAGGCACCTATATCTCTTCCTACACGGCAGTAGCGAAGAGCCTCTCGGCCCGCACCTGCCCTGACTCTTTTCCTTCCTTCTCCAAACACACTCGGAGAGGCGGCCCTTTTCTCCTTCCTCCACCAGCTTCCATCGAGGTCAACCTCCATCTCCATCGTCACGCGTCTCGAAGGGAAGCTAAACGTCAACTGCATTCTCCCTCTCGGGCTTTGCCTATCTTCTGGTATTGTTCTTTGATATTCTGGAACCCTCACTATTTTTCTTTCCGGGCCAAATCATCTCCAGGCCGCCTGTGGTTGCCCTAGGTACCTACGGTGGCCCTCACCACGCACACAATACTATCCTCTCTTTTTTCTCCACCAAACATCACCGTCCCGGGACAACCGTCTCCTCAAAACACATCTCCTCTGCGCACGTCGGCTGCTTGAACAGGCCAAGACTTCTCTTGCACTCTGCTCCCCAGCCTTCTTTCTCGTGCTTGAGCAACCATGAGTGGCAACATCGACCCCCACGAGGCCAAAAAGCGCGCCGTCGCCATGGTAAGTGTCTTCATTTCCAGTCTCAATTGCTTCTCACAGCATATTCTTGTTGTTTCTTCTCTTCTTCCAAGGCCTTTCTATCCCCTCTAGTCATATACCTTCGTGACTAGTGAACTCACTCCCACCATGGGATCATCAACACACATGTATGACCTCGCGGCAGAAGCACGCTGTCCTTTTTCTCCCTCCCTTCGTTAATCTTCATGTATTGCATGATTACCAAGAGTAGATCCTAATCGCCCAAATATCCATAGGACGACCTCCACCGTCTTCGACAAGAGGACCTTCCCTTGAGTACTGAAGAAAAGCGAGGACCGTCCTTTAACCCCACCGGTCGGAACGGAACCGACCACATCAACCCTTCCTTCAAGGAGAAGCTTTCAAACAAGTGGGGCGGCAAGATCGACGATGAGGAGTCTCGTCAAACCGAAGGTCTCGAGATCGGCGATGCACGTCCATGGGCAAAGAAGACGGCCCAGGCGACCAGTGAACATGCTGCGTAAGTTCATCTGTCCATAAATACCAGAAATATCTAATTCTTGTAAAGAGGCCCGGCGTCTACCATCCCCAAGAGAGGTCGCGGAGATGACGACACTGGTTCTTCCCGCCCAACCAAGAAATCAGGCAACAGAACCTTCAAACCAGCTACACCGGGTTAGGATTCCCGTGTGCAGGGTTCAGTCGGTCAGAACAGCGCCCCATCTATCACCTTGGCCCAATGGGGTCCCCAAAACACTACTCTGGCTTCCGAGCAGCCTCCTGCCGCAACTCAGGAGGTTGAAGCCGTGTGCCTCCAGGTCAAGCATGAAAGCAACGGAAACGTCTCTGAAGCCGCCGTCACCGCCCCTCCCTCTACGAACCTCGAATTCGTCCTAAGCACCAAGGCTTTGGATCCCACTTTGGCGGAGCACGTCATCGGCACCGGGCAGTGTCAAGTCGTGCCTGGAAAGGATGAGGCATTCTGCTTCCCCGCAGAAGTGGTTATGAAGTTGCTCATCAGCGAGAACAGAGCTGTTCTAGAGCTCTCGGCTCCGGGCAAACCACACCGAATTCTGGATGCTTTGGAACTGGGCGACCCAATCATTGATGGTCAGTTCTGTGCCTTCACTCAGCTTTCCAACCGTGGTCTATTCCACCTTCGTTTCGCCAACGACACCGAAAACAAGAAGTTCAAACGGAACCTTGTCAAGATGCAGAAGTCGGCCCGGGCCCTTCAGCCTCAAGAGAACACTCGTGAGGTCAAGCAGCAGCAGGCCAACCAACAGGCGGTCAATCAGCAGGAGGTCAATCAGCAGCAGGTCAATCAGCAGCAGGTCGACCAGCAGCAGCTCAGTCCCACGAACCAAGGATTGGTGGCCTCTCTTGCAATTCTCAATGAGGGTCTGGAGCCGCTCATTCCCATGAATGGCTGGACAGGTGTCAAGAATCTCCTGTCGCCCAATCTAGAGAATGCGACTAGACACGTTGTGGCCTCAATCAATCAGCTGCTGGGGGAAATGACTCTAAAGGAGCTGGTTCTCAAATCAGCCAATCTAGGCATCGAACAGGGGATCATTGACCACTGGGTCCAGAATGGGTTTCTGCGAGGCGACAATGACAGCCTGAAGGATAAGTTCTTCCAAATGCTACAGTCCATGGTGCGGGTCCAGATCGGGATTCTTCGTCGTAACAACGGAGAGTTCGACGAGACGGACCAGAACGTCCAGCAGGCAACTCAAGGTGTTCGTAACCTTACGCTGCAGGATGCACCCCGAGACCCTACCCCAACTCTTCCCCCTCGCCAACACGCTGTCAGTCACCAGCAGGGTCCGTCCGCGCCCGCTTCTCAGTTCGGCTCGCAGCTTGACGGACGCCAGGGCCTAAGCGCTTCACGTTATGCAAGCGGACCCGTTCAGTTCCAGAACTGCTTCACCGGTCCTCGCATCAAGAGAGATCAAGATCAGTAAGCTCAGATCAGGCTTCTGTTCTGCTCGCCCGGGCATTCAGTCTCGTGCAGGTAATCACATGGTTGGGGGTGAAGAGAATCAGTGTGTGTGCTAAATCACTTGGGCATTTGCATGGTGCTACGGTCACTAGCTGCCCGGCACTTGACCAAGTCAAGTTGGAGACATTGATCTTTAACGAAAAGGTATTAAGGCAGACGAAGGGTTTGATACTTGAAAAGGCATGTTTGTAAGGTGTGCACAGGATCTGTCCTTGGTAGAAGCTTGCAAGATAGCCCAAATGATGAATACACACAATTTCGACATAGAGATGGAGTTCAGTAGCTGTCAAGAGTATCGGTAAAGGGGACATTGTTCTGTTTGGTACGTTCATCCATCATGATTGTAGATTGAGTTTGCTTTGGCATTTCCCCTGATAGATACCCAAGAGCTGGCGCGAATCTCGATCTAGTCCATCGCTTCCAGCGAGAGCCGAGGTGGCTAATTGTGCGGCCTCATGGTAACGGCGAAAGAAGTACAACTCCTCGACAGCATGGATGATCTCCTGGATGTCCATTTTGGAAGCCCCTGAACCCAAAGGCAGTTTGATCTTTTTGTGTATCTGTAGTTTTCTCAGCATCCCTATTTCAAAGATGGCATGCGAGCAGAAGGGGGTGCCTACGTCGCCGTTTTCCACTTTGGTCTTGTAATCACGCTGGATTGCTCGCCACGCCTCTTCGGTCTGACCGGTGCGACGATTCTCCTTTGTATCGGCCTCTCCCTCGTCAGAGGAGACGTCTGCGATGGAAAAGTTGGCGAGGGGGTCTTCTTCGTCCATTTTTCGGGGTTGAGCTATGTTGAGGAGGAGATGAGATTTACGAGGAAGAAGAGTTGGTGATGGGACCCACTTGTGGTTTGTGGTGTTTTGTGGTTGGTTGGTGGCGTAACTTGGGAACAAAGAGCCAAACTTTGATGGCTGACGATAGGAGGAGCATAGGAATAGTATCCCCGTGATATTGATTGCTTGTATTTTGTCTTGGCAGAAACTATATGTAGTTTAAAGGTGAGACAGGGATTGTCATCAAGTATATACCAACAACGGCGTCTTAATAGGCCATTGTGCGTCAAATCGTGAAAGGACAGGAGAGAGTTGTATTCAAAAATCACACAAGCAGACATCCGAGAAAACATACATCTATCTATCCATATCCTCGATGGCATCGGCGCAGACGCCCCGAGGTGGAGAGGTCTGATGTAACAACGTGGGGCAGGGTCCTTGGAACGCGGGGCATATCACAGACTACACTCCAGCTTCTAGTATCAGGATCAGTGTTCAATTTCTCATCTCGCAACTCATATAGACACACCATGGATAACCAGGTTGAAAGACTCGTCGAAAAGGCGTGGAAGAAGTTTGAAGATACGCCAAAGGATAAGCGACTATGTAAGTCGTCACCTCAAGATCTGGAGCATGCGTCTAACTCTTGTCTAGTAATCGGCGTCGCTGGCATCCCAGGCTCAGGCAAGACGACCTTGTCCCAGATCATCACTGCACGCCTCAACACTCGCGCGGACCCTTCGTCTCCTCCTCCTGCAACTTTTGTCCCCATGGATGGCTTCCACCTCACTCGCGCTGCTCTGTCCGCCATGCCCGACCCGGCTACGGCCCACTTCCGTCGCGGGGCTGCCTTTACCTTTGACGCTCCCAAGTTCTTGGCCCTTGTCCAGGCTCTATCTACGACGCCAATTCCATCGGAGCCTGTCCTAGCGCCGTCGTTTGACCATGCTCTCAAGGATCCGCGTGGCGATGACATTGAGGTCAAGCCGGAGCACCGCATCGTCGTGCTAGAGGGCAACTATCTCGCCCTGGACCAAGATGTATGGCGCGATGCAGCCAGACTACTAGATGAGCTGTGGTTCGTCGAGGTGGACTATGAGGTTGCGAGGAAGCGGCTGAGGGAGAGGCATGTGAGGGCAGGCATTGTAAAGGATCTCGAGGAAGGGGATCGAAGGGCGGTGGAGAACGACTTGGTGAATGGGGAGGAGATCATCAAGTATAGACTCAAAGTAGACGAAGTCATCCAGAGTCGTCAAGACGGGAGCTGGATACACGAGTAGAGTGAATACTTGAGATAGATGGAAGAAGCTTGGTTTATATGTTCTGTTGACCAATGTCAATGGATATCACCTCTAAATACTGTATCTAAGCTACCTAAACATCATGAGCATCAAGAACATTCTGTAAACACAATTGAGCTATGCAAAAAAACATCATCATGAATCCCTACTCCAGCGCTGTGTCAAAGAACCAGCAAAAAAAAAAGCGGCAAACAAATTCGTCGTATCATATCTTCATGTCTCAGGCGTCCGAGTTCTCTCAGCACTCAGCTTCCGAATCTCTTCAGCCATACTCTGACCCTTGCCCTTGCGGGCAGACGTTACCGAGTTGCGGCCAGCGCTCCGGGAAACGTCCAGGCCCAGGACCTCGATGAGCTCCGGGATCTCGGCGTGGTCGCGCGTCGTCTTCATGCGATGGCACCACGTCACCCTCTTCTCTTCGTCCCCGTAATCTCTGCTCCTTCCATTCTCTCGTCCTGGTGCTGACTTTTGAGCATCCTCCAACGTGTCCATGGGTTGGAACTTTTCGTCGCGCGGTGTCGTGACTGGCGTGAGGATGTTGCGCGGCTCAAAGAGGAACTCGCCGCCAACTTGGCGCTGATCGCCCATCTTCAGGACGTTGCCGGTAGGCAGCTGCTTCACACCTTGGACGATACTATCGACAATGCTCCGCGTCATGCTCTTGCGCATGTAGGCAGGCTTCGCACCCATCTGCAGCGTCTTGGACATGCCCAAGGCATGGAAGAGAGACCTCGTGGGGTCCGTGTAGACGGGGAAGCGGCAGTTTGTCTCGTGGACATACATGTCGATGAGGGCGGGATCACCGCAGCCAATCACTGCGATGAAGGTGCTGACGGGGAGTCGGAGGAGGGCTTCGGGAGTTACGGCCTCAGACAGGGACCGAAGGAATTCTTGGCAATTCTACAGCTTCCTGGTTAAAATTTATACGGGCTTCGGAGGCTTGGGGGTTGACTTACGCCGCAGAAGAAGTGCCGGACAAAGATGATGAGCACACGCCGAGCAACATTGCTGCCGGTGTATAGGCTCGAGAAGGGATGCGATTTCCCATGCCGGTCCAGAACGATGTAGTCTTCGATCTTCTTGATAAGTTCAGGAGGAGGGAGCTCGTTTGTAGTGGCTACCTCGCCCTCAAAGTCCTCGGGTTGCGATTTATCGATCTTGATTGACTGGGGAGGGGTTTTGGTAGAGACGGGCTTGCGATGTATGGCAAAGCCGTTGTTTGGTCGGGGCAGCTTCTCGTCGTATCCAGCCTCGAGGGCTTTCTCGTCGATATCGTCATTCTTGGACTGGATCGACGCGGGTCTCGGGGGAAGTGTCGGGGCTCGTTCGACGGAAGGCTCCTCGGGAGCTGCGTTTGCGATGGGCTTCCGTTCCATGGGAGACTTCTCATCTAGCCCTGATACCAGATTATCCGTATTGGAGGCTCCCATTCTGACAGAACAGGCCCCCTAGGCGATTGTAGAGGCAAAACTGAGGGGATAGAAAAACGTGAGACAAGAATTGATGTTCAAGTTAAGCGCCGTGCTTGTGGTGAGACAAGACAAGACAGTTAAGGAAAGCTGAAAGACGGAGTGGCGGGGCACCGGGTGGCCCGAAGTGGCGCTGCTTGCAGAGCTCCAGCTTATAAGGCTCCAGTGGGGAAACGTTTATTAGCAGCGACGGGCCACGCAAGCCTTGGCTTCGTAACGGCTGATGATGTTGCCCGCTCACTCACGAGGCGGAGGATCATGGATGACAGTTGGAGAGGACGTGGCAACATCTCGGAGGCGGCCCCTTTAAGAAGCCATTCGTGAATTTGGTGGCTTTCTGACCCTGGGACCGCGATGCCCTGAATTTGGGCGGGTTAGGCTTGATTTCAGCGGCTGGTGAGGTCATAGTTTGGCTCTTTTTGGTGGGGGGATCTTCGGGCTCGTCCCGTTACCCTAGAGTCAAGCATTGGACGAACAATACGATCAAAATGGCTGCATTTTTCGGATTATCGTCATGGGGCTTGAGGCCTCCAAATGTCAGATACTTGCTTGCAGCTGCCCTGCGCCAAGTTTCCTCAGCTGCCAAATGTGCAGAGTCATGCCAGCTGTGTTACAGCTCTAAAGCCACCAACAACTGCAGGGTCCAAGCGTGAAAACAAATCAGCGTGTGCTGGAATATTGAACGCAAAATAATACGCTTGACTACTTCGATGGATGGGCCTAACGAGTCGCGTCTTACTCGATTTCAGGAACCAGGAGGTGGCGCAGACGTTGTGACCTCAAGGATAAGCCAGCGACGGGACTATTCTCTTACGTAGGATGAAACACTCGTATACTTGGTCATCGATGTTGTAAGCTGAGAGTCAGCGATGGGGACTTTTGAAAATACGAAGTATTGCGAACAGCAAGAATAATTCGCATTATCCCACACTCTTAATAATACTCCAGTATTTGACCTTATCCCACCAAATCCTCGCGTGGCCAACGTGTGATGCACCCACTTTCGTCATGTCAAAAATCTGTTGCGGGGACTTAGGGTGACAAAAAAGACCGCGCACCAAAATCGTACCCTAATGAGCAGCTATTTGTGTCACCTGAGCCAAAACTCTGGTGGGGTAACATCTTCCCACTCCTCCAACCCTCCCACCATTTCTCTTCTTGACAGCAGCATTGCTCTTTCACCCTCACGTAGTTAGCCAAAATGGCAGCTCAAGTACCCACCGAAGCTCTCAAGGAGCTCAACGGTAAGCGTCTCCTCCGAACGAGGCTGTGAGCCGTTAGTCCTGGATCGAACTGACTCCGAGCGCCCCGCAGTGGCCGAAGGCACTCAGAAGCCTGGCGCAACCGCTCAGTCCAAGACCGACGCTGCCGGCGACGAACACGGCGGCGATGATTCTGAAGACGAAGCCGATGGACACGTCGACGGTGCCGCCCCTACTGGCGAGGCCACCAAGAAGAAGAAGAAGAGAAAGCCCAAGAAGAAGAAGAAGCACCCCACCAGCCAGACTGACCCTCCCCGCGTCATGATCAGCCAGCTGTTCCCTAACAAGGCTTACCCCAAGGGAGAGGAGGTTGAATACAAGGACGAGAACAGCTACCGCACCACCAACGAGGAGAAGCGCCACCTGGATAACCTCAACAGCGACTTCCTGACCGATTTCCGCGAGGCTGCCGAGATCCATCGCCAGGTGCGCCAGTGGACGCAGAAGAATACCAAGCCCGGCCAGACCTTGACCGAGATCGCCGAGGGTATCGAGAACAGTGTCCGTGCCCTGACTGGTCACGATGGCTTGACCGAGGGTGACGCCATGAAGGCTGGTATGGGTTTCCCTTGTGGTCTGAGTCTTAACCACTGCGCCGCGCACTACACCCCCAACGCCGGCAACAAGATGGTCCTGCAGCAGGAGGACGTCATGAAGGTGGACTTTGGTGTCCACGTCAACGGCCGCATCGTCGACTCGGCCTTTACCATGGCTTTCGAGCCTAAGTACGATAACCTGCTCCAGGCTGTTAAGGAGGCCACCAACGCTGGTATCCGCGAGGCGGGCATCGATGCCCGAGTCGGTGAGATTGGAGGTATTATCCAGGAGACGATGGAGAGCTTCGAGGTTGAGATTGACGGAACTACGTACCCCGTCAAGAGTATCCGCAACCTGACGGGCCACAACATTCTGCCTTATAGCATCCACGGCACCAAGGCGGTGCCCATTGTCAAGAGCAACGACCAGACCAAGATGGAGGAGGGCGATGTCTTTGCCATCGAGACGTTCGGCAGCACCGGCAACGGATACGTCCGGGATGATATGGAGACTTCGCACTACGCGAAGCGAGGAGACTCGCAGCACGTTGACCTGCGCTTGAGCTCGGCCAAGTCTCTGCTCAATGTAATCAACAAGAACTTTGGCACTCTGCCGTTCTGCCGACGATACCTGGACCGTCTCGGCCAGGACAAGTATCTGCTCGGGGTGAGTGGCTGTACGGGCTGTTGTTGAAGGTGAAGCTAACAGTACGCAGCTCAACAGCCTTGTCAACAGTGGCATTGTCGAGGCGTACCCGCCCTTGTGTGACAAGAAGGGCTCGTACACTGCTCAGTTTGAGCATGTAAGTGAAGCGCGAGAATAGTGTGGTGCTATTGAACTAACGGTGTATAGACCATTCTGATCCGACCCACCGTGAAGGAGGTCGTCAGCCGTGGCGACGACTACTAGCCGATACATAACAGAGGGAGCTGTGTAATGGATTGCGAGAAGGACTCTGAAATATGGTTCCTATCTTTTATGCGTGCATGGCCTCTTGATACGGAAAATCTATAGTTTGATGACTTGAATTTGACAAAGTTACAATGATCGACGCACGAGACAAGCAAGTATGCATTGCATTGAGCTGCCATTTACCACGTCCCTGGTTCCGAGCATGCATAAGCGCCTGGAATTGCTACCTACGTAGTTGTGATGGATGCCCTATGCAAGTATCTGGCCATTCTGTCAAGCCTGCAAGATCCCGATCGATGCGTCCCAAAAACGTGGCTGACGGCAGAATCAGAATCAGAAAGGATGCAATTGTTCGAAACATGGCCCTTCTTGCACATTCCAGCATCGAGACCCTGAATTTGAACGATGCGAGCCATAGTCAATCCCTTCCCGATCTCGACGACCTAGGAAGAGGCTCTTGCAGCGGTTGGCCAATGCTTGGCCCTTGATCGCCAATGCCTGCGTCCCTTCTCCGGTTTTTCCCCATCCTTTGACGCACTCGCCACCTTGTGGCACAGGCTCCCAGAGAAAAAAGACAGAAAGGCTCCTCCTGCACGAGACCATCCTGCTGGACCCAGCTCCGAAGCGCGGCTCTGGGAGGGTAGAAAAGGCCCTCCTGCTGGCCGGGCCAATCACAGCACGGCAGAATCCCGAGGCTTTCTCGCGACCCAGACCGACCTTGCTATCTAGAGTTAGAGGCTGGCCACATCGGGGCTAGCGTTCGCAGTGGCGACGCTCGGGCCAAGCTTCCGAAGGCCGGAGATAGCGAGCGTGTGCGAGTCTTCTTCACATGCGGGATCAAATTTATCAAGCAGTGCCTCCCCAGGGATAAAGGCCGCATTCCCGCTTGCTCATCATTGCCCTCACTTCCGTCTACCTACTTCCGATCGCCACCGGGGAATCTCTTGTCGTCGTCGTTTATTGCCTGGGATATTAATTGAGAGGCGTCTCCTTTCTTCCTTCATTTTATTCTCTGGCTCAGCAATCGACAGAGCCCATTCGTTCCAGCCCCTCTAGTAAAAAAAAAAAAGCTTCCTACTCCGCACCGAACCTCCCATCAGCAACTCTTCCACCGACATCGACCTACGAGCTACCCTACGAATAATACAGACACAATGAAGGTCTTTTCCAACTCGGTTACCTTCAACTACTCGTGGGATGAGGTCTCGTCAGCCAACTGGCGAAAGTACGGGCCCTGGAACAACAAGTCGGAGCATGTCATCGCAGTCGACACCCTCTCACGCGACGTCGACCCCGAGACGGGCATCCTCCGCACTGAGCGCCTGATCACCTGCAAGCAGTCGGTCCCCGACTGGATCAAGACTATTGTCGGCAGCACCGGTGACGAGAGCTTCGTCTACGAGGCCAGCTATGTCGACCCCGTCAACCGCACCGTCACCATGGTGAGCCAGAACCTGACGTGGAGCAATCTCGTCAACGTTCAAGAGGAGGTCATCTACAAGCCCCTGGGCGACCACCAGACCCAGTTCATCCAGACGGCCAACATCACGGCCCTGTGCGGTGGCTGGCAGCGTATCAAGAACAGCATCGAGGATACCTTGGTGCATCGCTTCAAGGAGAACGCCGCCAAGGGCCGTGAGGGCTTTGAGCGCGTTCTCCTGATGAGCCGAAAGGCTTTTGCCGAGGAGAAGGCGCGCCAAGGGCTGATGCTGTGAGAAAATGGCATACGCCTCATCCCGCCGACCGCTCCCTTGGTCCCCTTCCCTCACCGCAACCTCACACACACTCTCTGAGGCTTGCGCACGACCCATCTCCACTACTCTCAAAGACCTGTTACACTACAGCAAAACCTGAGCTTTTTACGACGACACGGCAATTGTATACTTGGCGCGAAAAAAAGGGGAGAGAGGATTCTTTTGAAGCATTTGCATATTGGTCACGGCGTTTAGAGGGGTTTAAAAAAAGTTTTTTTACCAAAGGAGCCGAGATGACTTTTTTACTCTCCGGTTTTCTTTTCCACGGGCAAACGAAGCCCGTACTTGATTTCTTGATTTGGAGTTGTTCGGTTTATACCCCCGGTCTATTAGACAGTCGAGAGCACCTGAGCCCCGGGGAATCGCCCCGGGCTCAACGCCTAGAACGGGCTTTCTTGATAGAGTCACTGATTAGAATAATTGATCAAAGACGAAACGTTATGAACTCTTTGAGTTGGTTTTCACCGCTTAGCTTGTCGTGACCAGTTCAATGCATGTCATCATCACTGGGGGAGCTTCACCGACGAGCTCATATCGGCGACTATCAGACCGTTGCACTCGAGACTACCGAAGATGGACTCGGCACTTGGCCAAGCCCAACCCAATCTCAACGGCATACCCCCCCCTCGGCCGAACCGATCTTGTTGCACACCATCTTTTCCGGCTTCAACGGTCTATTCCCGGCATTCGCTGTTCCTGTGGCTCAGCAAACCCAAACCTCCCGTTCCCATCCGGCCGGGCGAAGAGAAAACCGTCTCTAGCGCTCCCCCGCAACGGTTCTCCGCATGCGTTTGTGGGCCGGCTTTATCCGGAGAATGGGGTGGAGGGAACACTGGAATGATTGGGTCTTCTGAGGCTTGGCTTGGAGGCATTGGAGGGGAGAAGGAGGGGATGGAAGAAGGTTTTCTTTGGAACTTGTAGTTCTATGTTTAGTGTATCGTTTCGCACGTTGGAATAGGTGGTGGTCGGTATGAGTGATGTACTGGTTGCTTGGTGGTGAGAGACGCTGGAGTTGAGGGGAGATTCGTGGCCTTGAGCTGTGTCACATGTCAGACCGATTGTTGACTGGATGCTTGGAATGTCATGAGACAAATCTTGGCGTTTCTTTGGGTGATGAGTTTGGGGTGCCCAAGTTGCGGTGAGCTGTATCGTGTCGGCCGATGATAGACATCAGGCACGTGAGTCCTTGATGATTGATACCTATAAGGTTATAATCCTGTAATTCGGACCGTTTTATTTTGAAACGAGACCATACAGCACTCTGCCAAGGGGTATCTGAGTTGTATAAGTAGACAAGCAGACATTGCGTGAGTGTCATAGAGTCCAAGTCATTAAGCGAACTCCTACTACCACGAGAAGAGGGAAGAAATATAGAGTGTCTCTTTTTCGTGTATTCTGGTTGAGTTGACGCCACTTTTATATACCTAGTGTAGCTTGTGAGCACTGATCAGATAGGAATGTATATTCCCGCCAAGGCACTTGGCAGCTGGCGGGCACTGACGGAAATGGGAAGTAGTTATGTTTGCTACTATTGTGAAAGCAAACAGACCTAGATAATGAAAGCTCGCCTGAAGCAGAGATCAAGTGTCTGCTCGCCCACTTGAACGTGTTGATGCGTACAAGGCAGTTCACGTTTGATAGACGCATATCCTACGTGAACTCGGAAAAGAAGAATGACGCCACACACCGAAACAAAACCGAACACAGAACAAGGCTGACGGAGCCTGATCTAAAATTGGGCATCTCCAGGGTTCAACGGACTCGGGATGCATCAGATACCCGCCACCAGGGGACCTTGCCAAACCTGATGCAACAGCAAGGGAGTGAATCCACAGGTGACGGAAACTATGGAAGCAATGGAACATGACCTGCAGAGGGTTTCGTCCGGGTTTAGAAAAGGAAAAGGGTCTGGCGTGCCTTGTTTGTCGAATGATCATGCCACTGAGCCCCTGGCCTGATGCAGACTTTATCCGGAAAAATAAGCAGAATGTTCAACACGGATGCTGTCCAAACGGGCTCTGCTAGAAAATATATGAATACAATGAAGCCTACGACATTCATGACTGGAGAGGGGTGAGAATTGTATCAGTTCGTCCACTCGACGTGTTAGGTACCAATGGCTGTTCAGTGTTGCCGCCAAGGGCTTGACCTTGACCATTTCTGGACCACGGGACGTTGTCAAAGCTACTTTGGCCTTGAATCAAACCATTATGTTGGAATACAAGTGTGTGGTCCAGACTGCCATTACTCTGACGTCTGCAAATGGCACTGGCGATTTTATATCTGCAACTGCGAGTATGTATGCGTGACTCTCTGCGAAGCAGAACGGAGCCTGTTGACTTGGCAATGAGGCACAAGGTAGCAAACCCTCCTGGGGGAGCAACACCCGCCTCTTTTTGGCGTTTATAGTGTAATATGGGTGTGGTGTACTCGATGAGAAGTGTTACCTGCTGCTACGTTGGACATGAACGAGCACCGGAAACTAGATGTAAGGGCGTTTACCCTAACTGGAGGCACAAAACTCCCAGTTCACACTAGAAATGCAGTGCCTAATAATAAAGCTGATGGGTTATAGGCCCTGCAGGACAAGTCGTCCGTGATGCTTGACCGGGCGTAACTGGTGGAATTATCCAAGGCTGATCATTAGAGTCTCATGGGGGTAGTCACTTCAAGACAGCTAATATGACCTGAGAATAAAGCAATTGATGTAGCTAGCGAGTATCGTTGATAATTAGAGCGCCATCCCGGCTGGCTCTTGAGTACATGTTCCACGAGGACTTTTCCTGTCCTATTTGATAACCTCCTGCCTTGATTGATGAATGCCCGCGTTGTCTGATAACAATCTGCGTTGATGAATAACTTCTTCCGTCGATGAATAACCTCGTTGTGCTGATCGATGTTTGTTAGCACTGTCTTGCTGTCTCTCATCGTCGACGTCAAGATACATACCGAGTGATCCTTGATGGTACCCTCGACGGGTTTGAGATCAGTCCTTTCTGATCGATGAACTTCCTTTGTTGAGTAAAGGCCCTCATCCCGTAGGGCCATAGTCGTAAATAACCCAGCTAAAACTGGTAGAGTATGCTGCCAAGAAACACATTCTTTCCGTGTAGATCAATCTCCGTCGAGTCACGTAGTTGTGACGATGGGTGAGTCAGTGAAAAGCCCCTTAGTTGGCGTCCTCATTCTCCGTGCCCTCGGCGGAGTCGCTGTCGTCATTCTCCGTGAGCTCAGCGTAGTCGCTGTCCCCATCCTCTTCGAGGTTGGACTCGTCAGTTGCCATGTAGATGTTGCCGTAGCGGGTGTCTCCGAGGATGGCCTCCAGCTGGGCGCGGAGTCCAGCATCACGCTCGTAGCCCTCTCGGCGGCGGCGAGCGAGGAGGTCATGGCAGTACGTGGTCAGGATGCCCTGGATCTCTCCGTGGCGACGGGGTGCCCAGGTCATGGCGGCACGGCCGGCGATGTGCCAGAGCTGCTTGGCCTGGTAGATCCACTTGATCTCCTCTTCATCGTTGTCGAGGACTTCGTCTTCCGTGTCGCGGAGAGTCTGGTGGAACTCCTTGACTGTGTAGATGCAGCGGCGGAGGGCAGAAAGAGGAGCCTCCCCCAGGGCGGTGCTCTTCCAGGCTGGCATATGCTCTAGGTTCTCCTGGGTGAGTTCATGGTGCATGGTCTGGAAGACCTCTCGCTCCTTCTCGGCACGCCTGATGCGGTCAGACTGCTCCTGTACGAGAACATCGGTGACAAAGGTAGCCTGCTGGCCTTCCTCCTGGTGCTTGGTGAGGACCTGAATGTCGTCCGCGAACTAGGCGGCGATGGCGCTATCAAGCTGATCACGCAAAAGACGGACGTGCATATGATACAGCACCACCTTGCAGATGCCGGCGAGCCACTCGGTCTGGTCAAAGATGCCAAGGTCGTCGCCAGGGATTTCGGGGGTGGTGGTAAGGACAAGATAGAGATCCCAGGTGCGACGGATCACACGGATGGAAAGCTCACCATACTTGGCGACGAGGGCTCTGGAGAGACCATGGAGCTGTTCCTGGTCCTGGTCCTGGTATTCCTTCAGCTCACGACAGAGAGGGATAAGGCGCTCCTTGAGGGCCTTGTCCGTCAGATCGTCCATGTCGCCGATGGCCATGTACAGTTGAGTGTTGCGACGGATAACGTGAGGAAGCGTCAGGGAGAAGGGCTGAGGAGTGGGCTCAGGGTTGCTGGCGTCAACATCCTCGCACCAGGGCGGGTAGGCGGTGACGAGCTTCGAGGGGAAAGGCGCCATCGTTAATGATGTTTTGATAACGATGATGAAGCCGAGTGTTGGGGTGAGGGTAGAGTCTGGAGGAGGGAAACTCTGGGTGAAGAGGAAAAGACCCGGGAGGGGAAGACGAGCGGGGAAGAGTCTGAGATAGTTGCTACAGCAGCTTATCAAGTCTCTAGCTTGGCTGCCTAGGTGTATCTATGACGGGGACCTTGCTGTCGCCTGATCACTCAGCAGCTGTGAACGCAACAAACGAGGGGCATGGGAATAATGCGTCTGTGAGAAATCTCTGCAAATGTATCACGGTAATGGTGATCTATATAATTCTACTCATGAGTTATTTGATGTGTGATGTTCTGTATCATTCTGGTTACGGGTGATTTGGCGCATGATGCCATCTACTGAAGCCTGGCACTGTCACGGTTGGAAGCCTAGTTAGCGTTATGCACTGTAGACTAACGAACCGATTCGAAAGAAAATATCAAAGGGTATCATTAAACTTGGCTATCCTAGGGGACTCGTCCTCCACCCGGTCTTTGTTTTTATCTCTGTGTAAACACGCATTGTAAACAAGCATGAATCTCCTCCCGTATGTGCTGCTCATGGTGACCTGGTATTCAGATGTAAGAGGTCGTTTGGTAAGTGGCCATTGTCTCGACCACATCCTCCAAGTTTCAGGGGTCGTTACAAAGACGGCATGATGATGGCCTCGAGAGGTCTGCGCAACTGGCCGCTCACTAGGCAACACACCGGTTTCTTGCTGAGACAAGATATATGCCCCACGAGTCGAATACGAGTAGGTCACCTGCCTGTCCCTGCGACACACTCATCCAGAAACTAGAAAAGCTCACGACGCAGGAGGCTGGGGATTGTTGCCCACAGTCTTGTACAGATCCCTCAGCTCAAACTCGTCGTGTCCTCCCTCGGGAATCTCACCGACAACCCTCGCAGGCTGTCCAGCAACGACGGAGAAGCTGGGGATGACCATGTTGGGAGGGACCACGGTGCCGTCGAGGATCTTGACATAGTCCTTGACAATGGCAAACTCGCCAATGGTGCAGGCCTTGCCGATCTGGACGTGGTTCCCGACGGTGGCGGCCTGGACGACTGTGCCCTGACCGACAAAGACGTGGTCGCCCATGCGCAGCGGCATGTAGGTGAAGCTGCCCTTGTACATGCGGCCTGGGGGACGCAGCAGGGCGCCCCGGGCGAGGAAGCAGTAGCGGCCGATGGCGACGGCGGTGTTGCTGGCCGGGGCGCCGGAGGAGGACGATGAGGAGGACGAGGGGGCTGTTCGGGAGAGGTCGCCGCGGATCATGACTTCGGGCTGGATGACGGTCTTGCCGCCGAGCATGATGTTTTGAGTTCCGACGAGGACAGCCCTACGGGCCACCTTGTTGCCGGTGTCCTAGGGGTTAGAGAGTCAGCAGGAAGGTGTAAGAGGGGTGGAAGGGTAGCTCACCGTCTCAATGTACTCGCCCTTGGGCGTACGGCGAGACATGGTGGGCGGGAGACGATGCCGGGGCCGAGACGGAGACGGAGACGGAGGAGAGAGGAGTCGGTCGAGTCGGTGTAGCAGGACCCGTGGAGGAGCCGAGATGATGTGCAAGTGGGGCCGAACATTACTGTCGTTGGTTAAGTGGCACGACTCGAGACCAACATCAATTGCCTTGATTATGCCTGTTGGGTCGGAACTGTTGGCAAGGCATATTGTGATTGTCAAGACCAACATACACACTCAATTGAGTCTGCAGAAAGAAGCGTCAATGCCTGAGAGAGCAGGGCCAACACAGACAGACCCTCTCTAACCAACCAGCAGCGACTCACCCACCGTCAGTGTCACAGCCCTCAGGTGAACGCCTCGTGCAACCCAACCACGAGGGATACGTAGGATCCAAGAAGAAAGCCAAGCCTTTTGTTTTCGTCTTGGGAGCAAGCACCGTTAAAACATGGGTTTTAATACAGATCTCCATGGGGTACTCGACCTATCTCTGTCACGCTTGGCCTGGGATCTAGCTTCAACACTCGAAACGTGGCTGGCTTCCCCTCCCGTGCCGTGCCGCAGTGGCTCTGATCCTTGTTCTTTGAGGGGAGAATGCCTCCAGCCGAGGGAGAGACGAGCCAACCACGCTTAGACAGCGCGTCTGTGGGCGCGTAATTCTCTGGGCACGTTAAGCATGCGCGCACACACGCTTCGGGATATTTCTTTCAGCTTACCAGGTGAATACGGTAGAGCAATTAAACAATGTCTCTTCTCTTTTCTCGTCCCGTCTTGATTGTGTCTAATTTGAAAGCTGATGCACGGGAAAGGGAGGAGGAAATGAGCAGGCGTCTGAGCCCTTGCAGTCACGCTAAGCCTCTATGTAGTAGGCAGGGCTTCAGCTGAAACGACGGGCAGATCAGATAGATGGGGTTCGCCTATTTTGCTTCTTCTCTGTTTCTGCCCATCTCATCCCGACTTTGCAGTGGAGATGATATGCAAGCTGTAGCGTAGCCTTGAGTACTACGTAGTAGGTAGCTGACTGCTTCTGCTGCTGCTGCTGCTGCTGACCTCTTACGATTTCTCTCGGCCAGGGTACGCATTCGCAAATCGGAATCCTTGCTCTGTCGGCTTGTCGTCGTGGCCGAGCCCCGTTGGGTCCCAAGACGCGGAATCGATGGCGTTTCCAGAGATGCCGAGTTCTTTTCTCATCTTGGCTTTGAGGGGGTTAGTTGGGCTGCTGCTGCTGCATTCATCGAGAAGCAAGCCAAGGATGGCTTTGCTCTGGTTGCTCACGTACGGATGGATACCCTCTGCTGACCGTCCTTGTTACTTTATACCGGCAGGATCACAGCCGTTGCGGATCATTGACGAGCCGTCTGCTGCGCCTTTTCTCCAATTGCTATTAATTCCCATAAAATTGATTCCAAAGTTTGACTGCTTACTGCGGTTTAACCTGCTTATACTCCGCCTCCTTCAACCCGCGATACCACACAAGCACGCGGAATATTTTCCTTTTACTCAGGCTGACGGCATCAGAAGCAGAGCCCACCTGATGGCCCTGTCCATCCCAGCCTTCTCCTCTCACGCTAGGGTCGCCTCTACGCGGCCGTCCGGATCCCCCCCCTCCACCTCTTTTTTCTCACCTGCGCCGGTCAAGCGAACAGCGTTGCATTGCATGAGGCCCCTAGTCCGTTTATTATTTTTCTCTCTCTTCTTGTCAGACTGAAAGTTTGCTCTCAAACGGACCCCAAGATTGCAGGCTCAGCACTTGTTTAGCTCTTCCTGTCAAGTTGATATAAACCTCGTTTCGTCTCCTCGTTTCAACCACCTCGACAACAACAACAACAACAACATCAACAACATCTTTACTTCTCTCTTTCTCTTCTTCTGGAACTTCTTCCACACACCCACTCACTACCCTTGCCCAATCTCCACCCATCCACACCCCCGCCCTTCTCTCTGCGCAACACTCTGCCGTTAAGCGCCCAGGTGGACACCCTTCATCCAGTGGCATTCCTTGGCCGTAGCGTTTATTATTAGCATTGCCGCCTCTTGTCTGCTCTGCTCTTCCTTGCCGCGCGCCCGGTATAAACTCCATCAGACGCTCTTCCTCTTTTCTTTTCGTTTCGTTTACTGCTCCCTCATACCTCGTTCTTCTCTCTCCTCGTTGGTCGGCTAATTCGAGATCGACACCCTCTTTACCTCTTGACTTCAACGCCCCGTGTCTCATCCCACCTTACTCCATCACCTACACAATGCTCGCCAACTCTCTCTTCTTCCTCGCCTCAGCCGCTCTGGCTCTGGCTAACCCTGTTCGGTATCGTCCTGGCTCCAGCTGCACCGCCTCGCAGCCCGAACCAGTTCTTCCTCAGACCGGTGGTGAGTCTAAGCCAAGCCATTGAAGCCTTGAACCAAATACACTAACACCATCTTTAGCTGAAGAACTTCAGTCTCCTCCTCAAGGTGCTACCCTCAAGCACATCGCCCTTGGCTTCGGCATCCAGAACTACACCTGCAAGGAAGATGGTGCCGCCGCCACCGCCGCCGGTGCTCTCGCCATGCTCTACGATGTAACTCACCTCTACCCCGGCCAGAGCCGTGGCTCTCTCTCCCAGGAGAAGTGGGCTTCTCTCACTGCCACTGCCCTCTCTGGTCACAAAATCCCCCTCAACCTCAACCCCTACGGCAGCGGAGCCTCTTCCGGCAACCCCTTCACACCGGACGCCCCCCTTGAGCTCGACGGCTACAAGAAGATCCCCTTTGCTGGTCACCACTACTTCAACGCCAACGGTGTTCCCACCTTTGACCTCACCAAGGACCAGCAGCTTCTCCTGGCCAAGAAGATTGCCGGCGTCAAGGCCCCTACCTCTGCCAGCGCTGGTCCTGATGGTACTGGCGCCGTCGACTGGCTCTACCTCGGCGATGCTGGTGGCAGCTACGGCGTCACCTCCGTCTACCGCGTCTTCACCGCTGGCGGCAATGCCCACGCTTGCAAGAGCGCTGGCTCCGATAGCACCTCGTACACTGCCATGTACTGGTTCTACGGTTAAGCTTCAAACCATCTCACACCTTTCATTTCATAATTACATATTTTCAGGATAGAACTGGGTTTTGGAGTTTATAAATGGTCACCTCACGATCGCTTTTTATACCTACCTTGGTTTCTCACACCAAGGTCACTTTCTCTCTCTTCTGGGCATACTTATTCTCGGCTTCTCGGGACAGATACCACGGTTTCATACGGGGCATTTACTTTTTTCTTTCCAAAAAAGGTTTAACAATTGGAAGTCCTCTCATTCATGGCGTTCATTGTTTGCGTGATAGATACTGGTTCGGTTCATGCATGGCGCATATGGGGATTGCTTAATGGGACCACGGACAGGATAGGACAGGATAGGTAGTTAGTTAAACATCAACTGAAATGAGTTACATCTTAATATGCCTTTCCATGTGAAGCGTCATAGCCAATATGTGATGGGTTGAGTGGGTTTGCTTACAGCAGACGTGGCAAGATAAAAGACATCATCCCCTCCTGAGTCTTTTTTCTGAAGTGGTTTATTCGTACTTTGTCGGGCATTCTCGGGTGTACAGGTGAGGTTTAATTGAAAGGTTCACCCTCGACCATGTGTCAACAGTGACTTACACGCACCAAACAGACAGGGCGTTCTCTCGAAGGATGTCATATTATATGTATCAATATGAGCCAACACTTCATTTCATCACAATTTTTGTAAAATTACTGGAGACGTTTGCTGATGCTTTAGCCAGGGTCAGTACATGAACGTTACGTGACAAGGCGTACCTCATGCCTCCTCCGCAAAAGCTTCTCCCTATTCGGCCAGATTAAGACCTTCAGTGGCATAATATTAAAGGCCTTGCTTCGATCTCGTGTCAAATCTTTCATCCTTGTCCATCAAATTCACGAAAAACAGAAAACTCGCCTTGACTGGCATCTTGACTTGAAAAAGGTCTTGTCTATCACCCCCAACAGACACACTCTACCTAACACATCCACCCACAGACACAACTTTCGCAAACAAACATGCTTCGAACATCTTTACGTCGAAACGTTACCTCGGCTTTTGCGAGAGCCCAGACGATATCGAGCCTGCGGACCTTGCAAGCACCAGCGCAAATCATGCTCCAACAGCAGCGAGCTCGAATTCACCAAAGCACTCCAGTCCAACAACCCCCAAAGCAACCAGAAGGGGCTCTGAAAGATCCTCAGAGTCCCCCCAAGCAGGCAGAGCCTCTCAAGACACAATCCAAACAGCAAAAAGATGCCCCGGAGGCAGCATACAACCTGATGAGTCATGAAAAGGACAGGAAGGAGGCCGAACGGTGTCTTCTGATAACGGTTATAGCCGACCTGATCCATGAACTGACTCATGACTGTGACTCGTAGCGCTTGAGGAGGAGCGGAAACGAGAGGAAGGGCAATATTAGTCCTCGTGGGAGAGGAGAGAGGGAACTACAAGTTCTGGGCCATGGCGGCCAAAACCCCACTCACAAATGGAAAAAAGAATTAATTAGTTCAAGACTAGACTAGCAGTCTCTACCCCATTGTGTTATCCAATAGAGCCTCATTCAGTTGCTTGTTGCTATACTCGGCCCTCGTTCTTCTCGGCATCCTGATCCGGGCTGTGGTTTAAGCCCCTTGTCTCGCAAGCCATAGTCTTCTCTTTAGTATACCTTTGACCTTTGCAAGTCAACGCTGTACACCATACGACTAAGGCTATGCAGCACGCAATCATTGCCCACATCCCTCTCTGCACACAAGTTAGACACATGTGACATCTCAGACTCAGGACTTACAATGAACCAGGGAGCCATTGAAGCCCCGTAGAAGACGATACTCCACCAAGCATTGACGGCATTACTTCCGACGTTCATTCCCGCGAGGACGACGCCTCGAAACATGGCAGACTCGTGACGCATGGCGTCGTTGCACCAGGCAAAGAAGGTAGCCTGGCAGGCGTAGACGGCACCAGCCCAGTAGTACGCCGCAAACGTGATCTTCGTTGACGCTGAGCTTGTTGGATCCTTGGAAGCCACCAAGATCATGATGGAGGTGGCAATGCCAGTCACGCCGATAAAGTAACCCACGAGGTGACGCTTCCCCCCTAGAAAGTCTGTCAGCGTAGCCCAGAACATGGTGGAAACGATTCCCACAGCGGGGACGCCGGTTGGGTAATTATTCAGCTGGGAGACGGTATATATATTTGTCGGATGGTTCTGCATGTAAAGGGCGAGGAGGGCGTTGGAGCTGAACGACTCGGTCTCGCCGGCGATGATCCAGAGGATGACGAACCCCCACCAGAACCAGGAGGTGAGGACCTTTCTCGCAAATCCGAGTGTGAGGGGAGGTCGTTCTTCTAATGGCAGAACTCTTGAAATGGCCAGAGTCTTTTCCTCTTCGGTGAGGTAAAAGGCTGTCGTCGTATGTGGCGTGTCTGGGAAGAGCAAGAAGCCATACACGGCGACAGGAATCGTAATGAGACCATCGATGATGAATAGCCACCGCCATCCACTCAACCCACTGAGACCATCCATACTATTATGTATGCCCGTCTGTATAAAACCCCCGATGAAGGTGCCCGCTAGGCCAGAGGCGGTGAAGATGCCGCTCCTCTTGCCCAGTTCCCGCTCAGTGTACCAGGACCCGAGGATGTAGTGTGTGCCGACAAAGGTGGAAGCCTCGCAGATGCCCTGGAAGAAGCGAATCGCCATGATGGACTGGGGGCTGCGGGCCGAGGCGGTGACCATGGTCAGGGCGCCCCAGAGGAGCATCATGAGGGGGAACCAGATGCGAGGCTTGACGTATTGGAGGGATAGGTTGGAGGGGATCTGGCCCAGGACATAGCTGACAGATATGTTAGAAGCGATCAATGGCCGAGAATGAGGTCGTACCCGACAGTGAAGCAGGTCAGGACCTGGTTCAGCTGATCTCCCCTGAACCCGACCTCGTCCCTCATGCCAGAAACGTAGGCATTATTGATGTTCATACGGTCGAGCTGTCCAAGTATGAGCACATGAGAGCTGTGAGGGAAGGGCAACGTACGTAGTTGACGAGATAACTCAGACAGCAAAACGTCAAGATGAAAAAGTCAATCTTTTGCACCAGGCGTCGCTCTCCCGGCTTGTAGTCGACATGCAGATACGCTTTGACCCTTGAAGACATACTGAAGACTTCAATTGCATGGTTGAATGACGTAGAAAGTTGGAAAGAGTCGTCGGGGAGATCTGGTCGAGGTGAGACAAGGTTTGGCCCGTGTAACGGCTCATTCTGTCCAAGATCATCATCGATTGAGTCGTGGTCTATCCACTTTGCAAACCCATAGCGCCTCGCCTCCTGCCTAACTGTGGGAGGTTTATACAACGTGAGGTTACACTCAAAGACTTGTTTGTATTGTCAAACATGACAATCGTAGACTTGACACACCGTTTGAGATGGTACAAACAGCCTTGAGGCATTCAAAGCTTATCGTGATACTGATCCGGAAGGCAATCGGCGAATAACAGTGAGTAACCATGTGATTATTCCTTTCTCCTGGGTTGTATATCCTTCCATCAACCCCAACTCCCCTCAATCGACCAAGTAGATGTCACACAACCCGAAAACCACTGGTTGGTTAATACTCTGAGAACGCCTCTCCTACTGACCCCTCTGCCTACAGCCAACGTGATCACGAATGAGGAAATTAGCCCGAGCGAGAAGAGAAGGACTGGCACGGACGCAAAGAAGCTGCGAATATCCACATCAAAATCACCGAGACGGCTGAGGCACAGCAGGCGATGGGACTAGACGACGCACTACACACATCAAATGAGCAGCGAAATTGTCAACTTGGCCATTTCTGATCAAGTGTGTGCTTGCGAGTAAAACGAATAGATATTTGGTACGTCAGCTTGAATGGTTCCGTGTTGGTATAGTGCCGAGACTGTGCTGGGCGGGTTCTCATGAGCATCTGTATTTGTGTATTATTTTCTAGACAACAAATGTGTCGGAGTAGATGAACATAATCCAAGGCCAACTAGAGCTCGTCTTGTCTAATCATTCAGTCATTGTGGTGTGAGGCTGGGTATGTGTCTAATATCTGCCCCCTTTACAACCCACCAATGGCACATGCTAGACCTCGCAAATCAAAGTGCAACAGATAGTGGCATATCCGGCACGAGATGGAAAGACCCTGAGCCTGGGGACTGGGATTTGTGGAATGAGGAGCTGAGTGGACGACAGTAAAAAGCCATCACCTTCATCTCAGAAAGCCGTCAATATCGAGACCAGCGTCCACTCAAGAGCACCCTGGCATGGTTGAGAATAACTAGCAGATACTCTTTTACAGAATCTACGCAATAATATCTAGGGTATATATAACACACCTTTATTACGACTGTGCTCGGAGATAGTCAAGGGAGCCGACAAACTCGAGCCTTCTCATCATCTATTCATCCCTCGCGCAAGTGACCAAAATACATTTGTCCGAGATGTCAGTGATTAGACTCAACTATCCATTTCGATTAAAACGCAACAACGGAGTAATACATGGTTTGTCCGCAAGCCGTAAGCTTGGAACAAAGGGACCGAGAGCATAGTAAGTCTTGGCAATCGCATAGTTGGCCCATCCCAGAGACTCCAGAATTGACCAGGAGTAGATCACAAATTGCGCATCAAAGGGAGTGATTCAAGTCGCCAATCTGAAAGACATGGCGATTATATGTAACCTCAGCGTATATCTTTGCGTGTATAACTACCCTCTCGTTTACTGCTAGTCTGCTCCTATTCCAACACATACTTGATCATGACAACACAAACGCATATGCGAAACACAACCAAGTCAACAGAAAAGGCCCATGTGATATATCTCGTATCTCGTTTTGTAGAAAATATAAAAAGACGAGGGGATTAACCCTCTATCCTTGATGCCACATGCATAGACATGTCTTTCTCGCCGCCATCCAAGCTACCATGAATGTCTGTTCCCGACTTTCTCGTCCGGGCATTAAGCTCTCGAAAATTATCCAAGGCCGCATCTTCTCTCCTTTGAAGCTTTTTTTGTCTTTTGACCATTGTATCTCTGATTCGTCTAGAATAGAGCTCGCTGTCCATCTTCTCCTGTCAATTGACTATACGTCTACCTCCTCGATGCGTCGAGACCGCCCTGGAGATCCTGCTCGAGTCCCGCATGTCCGTGGCCAACATATTCTTGCGGTCGGGGATCCTCAGCAGTCCACTGGTTGCCGCCCTGGGGCATGGGGACCTGGCTGGCACCGCCCTGCTGGCCAGGAGCACCACCAGCACCACCCTGTCCGGGAACGGTGCGGACGAGCTGTCGGAATCGCATCACCTCGTCCAGGATCATGCTGCGCATCTGACCGACATCCTCAACCACTTCAAAGTCAAAGTTAAAGGTGGTGGGGCAGTCGGGCTCATCCGAGGCGTCGTGCCAGATGTGCAGGTAAGGGTGCTCAAGAGCCTGCTCCACGCTGATACGAGACGAGGGGTCAAAAGCGAGCATCTTGTCGAGGAGGTCGAGGGCGTCTGGGTTGGCCTGGGGGAACAGGCTGGGGAAGGGCTTCTTGGGCATGAATGGCAAGTTGCGCACATATTCCTGGGCCCGGGGCGATCCAATGCGCGACAGCGTCTCCTCGTTGGGGGTTCCGAGGATGTGAAGGATCTGGTTCAGCTGGTCAACATAGTCGCGACCCTTGAAGAAGGGTCGGCCGCCCAGCAGCTCGGCCAGGATACAGCCGACAGACCAAACATCAACTACTCAAGTTAGCAAGGCACACATGATTCCCACATTGGACATGACGTACTAGCTTTGGTGTAGCTCTGGAAGCTCAGCATAATCTCAGGGGCTCGGTACCACCGAGTAGCGACGTATTCAGTCATGTAGCCGGCATTCTCCTCAGGGTCGACCGAGAAGCCTCGGGCCAGGCCGAAATCGCAAATCTTGAGCTCGCAGTCGGCATTGACGAGCAGGTTTCCTGGCTTGAGATCTCGGTGCAGGACGTTGGCTGAGTGGATGTACTTGAGACCGCAAAGGATCTGGTAAATGAAGGACTGGAAGTGGGCGTCGGTGAGGGGTTGTCCAGAACGGATGATGGCCGCCAGATCGCACTCCATCAGTTCTGTCGCCGCGTCAGCTCTTCTGTGCATCTCTCCCAGCTATATCTATATCTGACTAACCCTCGTACAGGTACGTCTCGTTAAAGTTGTCGGGTCGGGGAATGTCCATGTCGTACAGACATGTGATCTGTTGGTCGGGCATCAGCATACACATCGTGTTGCGCCTGGTTGTCGGGATGCGCCGGGGCCGAGGCGAGACAGCTCGAGGTGGGTGGGCAACTCACGTTGCGGTGACCGCGAAAGTGCTGGAGCAGCTTGATCTCGCGCAGAGCGCGCTTGGCGAGAATCTTCTTGCTAAAGACATTTGTAACCTTCTTGATGGCGACGCCCTCGTTGGTCTGGTTGTTGACGGCAGCACTGCATCTCCCGACGAGGCGGGGCTGTCGTCAGCAAAATGCGGCGGGGTAGAAAGAGCAGGAAAAAGAGGGCAGCAGCAGCAGCAGCAACAAGATTGTGCGAAATGAGGAGCAACTCACCAGACGATACCGTAGGCGCCCTGTCCAAGCTCCTT
Organism: Fusarium piperis; assembly: GCA_027886205.1. Classification (NCBI taxonomy): domain Eukaryota; kingdom Fungi; phylum Ascomycota; class Sordariomycetes; order Hypocreales; family Nectriaceae; genus Fusarium; species Fusarium piperis. The sequence goes on from RZGM01000034.1 coordinate 319,049, forward strand.
GGTGACCGTGTAGCGCTCATCGACGATAAAGTCCTGGTTGAAGACCTTGAAGACCTTTCGTCCTTGGAGGTCGGCCATGGTGAGAGAGTGTATGTGCGGGACGACTCGGCGGGGTAAGAGGAGCTCTGAGAGAAGCCGTCGTCACCAGACAACGAACAAACGACAGCGCAAAGTGAAGAGAGAGGCTTGTGAGAAAGCAAGAAAGGAAGAGACAAAGGGCCCCCAAACGTCAGCGCGTCACGATATATGTATGCAGTTTGATGGCACGCACGCACACAGCGATGGATGGAAGGGGGGATGAATGGATGGAGCTCACAACCCGTCCGTAACCTGGTGGACTCTCAGCTGCGACGGGACCTACCATTGGGGGCCGTTTCTGAGCTGCTACTGGCGGGGATCTCCAGGGCTGCTAGCCTGCTACATTCCGCTACACGGGCGGGTCCCTCAGTGGTCGGAACCGCTAAGAGGGGGGAGGACCCCGCAACCAAGGTCACCGCCTGGCCGTGTGGCTGATTTGCTGGGCTCGCGGCCCCCACACCATGCTTCGCCCAATCAGACGCCGTATCAAGCTCTTCACCACGTAGCCGCGCGACAACGACAGAGCTTGTCACCCCTGATTCTGCTTGAATCACATAAAAAAAAAGACATGCCGGGTTTGGACGTTACAAAAAGGGGGCTAAATCCTCGTGTTTGAGAAACCCGCACAATCTCATGGAGTGCCATAAGGCTTGTGGGGCCATATGTATAGGGGTTTAAGCCAATTAGACGAATGCATATCAGCGGTACCTTAATTTCCTACATAATTGGCCCATGATATAAGTACTAATAATCTGGCTCTATATAGATAGCTATATCATATGTAATATATTAATAATTTATCTACCGCGGCCTCTTCTAGGGTAGCTATATATTAGTATAGGCCTTGCTAAAAGGCTAGCGAGAGCTTTAAGTAAGGGTATTCTTAACCTAGTCTCTTTTATATACTTTATAAAAGGTATATTTTACTAATTTAATATATTTATATTATTTAAAAGATATAAATTTATTACTAACTTTAAATTTCTTTTTTATAGCCTTATTAGCCTAATATTTTATATATAACTCTATTATAAGATACTTTTATTACTTATCTTATATTATAAATAACTTTTAATTATATCTTTTTTCTTACTTTTATATAATATATATATTAATAAAAGTAATATTAATAAAAAAGAATTATATAAAAGCTTATTAAGGGCTATATTAAAAGAAATAATTATAGTTATAATAGCTTTATAATTAGTTATCTTAATTAATAATATTTATTTAATAATTATAAATAATAATAATTAATAATATATTAATTTCTTTTTAATACTTATTATTAAAAAATAATTATAATTATTAAGCTTATAAATAAATTAAAGTAAGCTAATATCTTTTTATATATTTAATCTTATTATTAAAAAAATAAGAAAATATAAATAATATAAAGGTATTATTTTTTTATATAATTTAATTAATTTAAAGAAAAAAGAAATAAATTAATAAAGGGATTATATAAAAAGCTATCTCTAAGAGCTTTTTTTTAATTTAATTATTAATTATAAAAATAACTTATAAATAATTAAAATCTTAAGTCTTTAATTTTCTTATATTATTAAAAGTCTTTATTTTTATAAAAAGAAAATATATATTATTATTAAGATATATAGTCCTTATAATAATATAGCTATAGTCTTATAAGACTATAAGGAATTAAGGTATAATAAAAAGGTTATTAAAAAAGATATAATATATTATAATTAATAGCTATAATATAAGGTTTAAGATAATAGCTTATATTTTAATAAAAGCTTATTTCTTAGCCTTTCTCTTTAATATAAAGCTATAAGTAATTATTAATATATAAAATTATTATTATAAAAAATAGCTTTTCTTAGTTATAACTTAAGCTTTAATATCTCTTTTAATTAATTTTTTTAATATTAGGTATTTAGCCTTAGTTTTTTTTATATAATATATTATATATTTATTAATAATAATTTAAAGGCCTAGCTTTTATAGATTTATAAAGATTATTTATAAAAGGTTAAATTACTTATTTATATATAAGATTATATATTATATAATATTTTTAAGTTTCTTAAAAAATAAGAAAATATAAATATATTAAAAAATAAGCTATTATTAATTAAAGGTTATAAACTTAATAATTAAATAAATAAGGTAAAAAACCTCTACTTAAGAAGTCTTTTAATAATTTATAACTCTTATTTTAAGGAAAATCCTTATATAAATAAAAATTATAAGCTAAATATTATAAATCTCTTAACTCTAGTAAGAGATCTAAGTATTACTAAAAGCAAAGGGTAAGAGGCTAACTTTAGCAGCTCTATTATTAAAAGCAAGGCATAAATATAAGGCAAAGTGCAAAGTAAGGGTATAATTATATATATATATTAAGTTATTTCTTTTTTATTTAAAGGCTATTAGATTTATTATTTATAGAAATAGATTAATTAGGTAATAAAACCTATATTATCTAGATATATAATAATTACTAGGGTCCTTAAAAGCTAAGTTATCTTAGCTAAGTTTAACCTAGTTATCCCTATATTAGTCTAATAATAAAATTATTTTTAATTACCTCTTAAGTATTTCTTTTTTCTTTAAGGTTTCTTTATCTTATTTACTAAAAATACCTATCTTTTTAATCCTTTTATCTTTTTTATATATTATTAAAAAAGTTTTTATTTTATTAAAGTTTATTTATTTCCTTAGGCTTATTAGTTTTATTAGTTTACTTAGTAATTCTAGTAATTTATTTCTTAGGTTTTATAAGTAATTTTTTAATAATAATTACCTTAATAATTTCTCTATATATAATTATAATATAATAAGATATATTATTTTATAAAACTAAGGTTACTTATTTATTAAATAAGTTCTTTTATATTAGTATTAGTTTTAGCTTATAGATAATTATATTTACTTAGTTAATAATAATATACTTTTTAATTTCTTTAGCTATAAGTCTTTTAATTACCTTATTAAGTCTATTAATCTTTTAGTTATATTTATTAATTTATTTTTTAATATTTTTTTTTATATTTTTATATATTATAATCTTAATTACTTAATTATTAAATACCTTTTAAAGATTACTAAGATCTTTATTATTTTAATTAACCTTTTTTATTAATTTCTTTTATATATTATCTAATTCTTATATCTTTATAATTACTTAATTATAAAGGTTAATTATATTTACCTTAAGGTTATTAATCTCTTTTAAAGTAATAATTAATTTTATTATAATATTAGTAGTAATTATAGATATATTATTATTAATCTTAGTCTAATTATTATTATTTCTAGAGTTAAGGTATTTTTTAATTTATAATATCTATACCTATTATATAATTATGAGGTACCTTATAATAATTCTATTTATTATATTATAGAGATTAATAAAATAAAATAATATAAGTTTAGCTTAATTAAAGAAATAATTAATATATTATTTCTTATTATCTTAGCTCTTATTATATTTATTAAAGAGATAGGCTTTTATAATATCTTAGATATAGCCTTTAGTCTTATAAATTAGGTTTAATTTACTCTTAGTTTTATTATTTTTATCTCTATTATTAGCGGCTTTAGCTTATTTATAATTATTTATTTTATTATAATATTTATAAATAAGTTATTTAATTTATAAAAAGAGTTTATACTTTAAGTAATTATTATTAATAAAGGTATAATTAAAATTAAGGACTTCTCTTATTTAATAATTAAGGTAATAAAGCTAGAATTTAATATTTAGGTATTATAATATATCTTAATAAGTCTAGGTCTTTTTAATTATAAATCCTTTAAATAAATTATTAAATCTATAATTAATATAGCTTTTTTTTTATATAACTTTATTTTTTTATTAATATTATTAAAAAGTTAATTATTTATAAGGTTATTAATTTATTATTAATACTTATAATAAAATATACCTTTATTACTTTTTAAGGGCTATATTAAAAATAAGTATCTTTTATTTATTTTTTTCTTAAGTAATAATAATTTAATTTCTTTTAAATTAAATAAATAATTACTTTTAGATATATTTATAATATACTTAAGTTTATTATTAATAAGGTTAATATTACCTTTATTAAAAAGGTTTTAAAATAATACTTTATTTTACTTATTAATATTAACTTTAGTATTTAAAGTATTAATTTCCTTATTAATAATATTAGTTTTATTATTCTTCTTAGTATTATTAATTATATTAATATCTTAGTTAAGTCTAATTATATCTTAGGGGAGTTTAATATTATTAGGTTTACCTTTAATATAATCTATCTCTAGTTCTAGGACTAGGGTTATTATTATAGTGGAATTTTATTAAGATTAATAATAGCTAATTAGCTTTATAAGATATATTTTTTTAATTTAATTAATTTTAATAGTAAGTATTTAGGTTTATTAATAGCTTATTAGATTTAATATTAATTATCTTAATAGCCTTTTTATAATAATATAAAGATAAAGGTTAAATAAGTTTTTATAAGGTTAATAATTTTTTTTTATATTTATATCTTAATAATAAATTTAATAATATTTAATATTATTTTTAGGTTTATTTTTACTTTTATATCTTTAGTAAAATATTATAGCCTATTTTTATTTATATATATATTAATTATAACTAATTTTCTTTTAAAATTAATACTAAGTCTTCTTTTATTTTTATATAAATCTTTTTATTAAGAGTTAAATTTAATATAAATATTATAAAGTTTAAAATAAAAGAAGTTATTTTAATTAGGAAATAATTATTTAATAAAAAAGTAATACTTAATAAAGGAAAATTTATTATTTAAGGTTTATAATCTTATATATTTTAATCTTATTAGATTATATATTATTAATTCCTTATTTTTTATTTTTTTTAAAGAACTTAGGTATTATTTTCTTTTTTTTCTTATATTTAAGGCTCTAGTTAATAAGATTTACTTTTTTTTATATATTAATTATACTTCTTATTATAATTTAGAGCTTAGGTTTAAAAATTTAATTATTATTTTTTATTATAAAGCTAGTTTATCTTATTAATAAATCTTAGTATAGCTTTTTATTTTTTTATTTAATTTACTATTATATAATTTTTTTTATTTCTTAGTAATTTATAACCTCTTTATTATTAATTATAATTAAAATAAGTAATAAAATTATATATTAATATAAGTCTTTTTTTTATATTAGTTTCTATAGATATATAATTAAAATAACTAAATATACTTTTTAATACTTAGGGAAGTTAAGTTTAAATACTTAATAGCTAATTTTATAAATAACTTTATATAATCTAGCCCTTATTAATAATTATTTTTTTTTTAGCTTTCTAAGTAAATAATATCCCTTATATAACTATAAGTAAATAATATTACCTTTATTAATATTAATTTCTTTATACTTTATATTATATTTAATCTTTATTAAGGATATTAATATATTAATAAAAAACTTAATCTCTTTATAATAGATTTTATATAATACTTCTAATACCTAGTTATTAATCTCTTCTTTCTTAATTCTAAAGCTAGTTATTATATTAATAAGTCTTTATAATTTAAATTTATAAATTAAGTTATTTAATGCTTTTTTAATTATATTAAATATTATATTATTAAGGTTATATTATAATAATAGTAATAAAATTAGCTATAAGGTATTTAGATTTATAGCTATATAATATCTAATTATTATTTTTATTATTTAGTTTTTTCTTTTAGAGATTTTATTAATTTAAAAATAATAAATAACTAATATAAGAAAATTAATTTTAAAAAATTTAAAAATCACTCTTTAGATCTAAGATATAAATTTTAGATCTTAGTTATTAATAATATAAACTAAGATACCTTAATTTAATAAAAATAATATCTAAAGAAATATAATTACTTATTTTTTTATTATATATAATATATATCTTATTAATAATATTATTTTTTTTAAGAAAATATAATTAATAAGGGCTAAGTAATTAAGTTTATTATACCTAGCTATAGTCTATATTATTCCCGCGGCTAAGACCTTAGGTAAGTTTATAATAAAGTTAAATATAATTATATAAAATAATTAAGGTATTACTATAATTAATTATAATTCTCCCTAAGTTAGCTTTTTATTAATTATATTCTTATAGTATACTAAGTAATAAGTAATATAATTATAAATTATTTTTAATATTTAATAAAAATAAATAAGGTCTAGCTTTTATATTATATAATTAATTTTAAAATAATACTTATTATTATAAATAATCTTAAGGATTAATTTAATAAAAGGGCATAAGATATATAATTATTATTTCTCTTTATATTTTATATAATATAAGAGGTCTTTTAAAAGTTCCTAGGGTTAAAAAGGGATTACCTTTTATTATTAATTTCTATATTCTTAGCTTTAAATATCCTTAATATAGTCTTATATATATCTTAGCTTAGTATTTTTATTATATCTCTATATAATTTATTAATAAAATTTAAGGGTTATATTAATCTATATTAAACCTATTTTTATTAATATAATTATAAAGTCTAGTTTATTAAAGCTACTTTTAATAACTTATCTTATTAATTAGTTTTTTATTAATAGCCTTAAGAAAGTATTTAAGATTATATTAAATACTTTAAGGATATAAAAGATTTTTAACTTAAATTAAGATAAGTAATTAATAACTTTAATTAATTTTAAGTTAATTTTATTAAAATCTATTATCTTTAAGGAGATATATATAATAATTCTCTTAATTATTATATAATTTATAATAATATTTACTAAGTATTAGCTAAATTATATAAGCTTTTTTATCTTTTAAATTACTTAAGCTAAGGCTATTACTTTAGCCTTTATTAAGCTATATCTAGCTTTTATTATAAAGGTTAAGCGAGAGAAAAAGCTAATAGGTTTTAGCTTATTACTTAAAATATCTTTCTTAGGGATTAATTCTTTATCTTAGTTTCCCTTAATTTAAAAAATAAAAAGCCTAAAATTATTCTTATATATATTAATCTTAAAGAATAATAGTTTTATTAAGTTATAATATTAAAGTATAAATTATTTTATTAGAAATTATTATATTTTATTAAATACTTTTTCTTTTTTCTTTATAAATATAAAGGTAATTACTAAAGCCTTTAGTCTTTTAATTAGTTTTAATACTTTAATAAGTAATTTTAATATTACCTTAGCCTTATATAATAGCTAAGTCTTTTATTTAAGGAGAGATTTTATTTAAATATTATATTATAATATACCTTTTTAAAGATATCTAGTTATCTTAATATAGGTCTTAAGAGTAGCGAGGTTAATTAAGTATATTATTTTTATAAAGGCATTAAGTTAATCTTAGGTTTTATATAAATTATTTTTATTAATAATATAACTAAGTAGCTTAATTATATTATATCTTATAAAGGATTTATTTATAGTAATCTTAAGTTAATTTTTATTAAGTAATTTAAATATAACTTTAAGGTATTTAAAGTATTTTTTAAATATATTAAAAAAAATAACTATATTATTAATATAAATCTATATAAAGGTATAGTATTTTAGAAATATATTATTTATAAATTACTAATTAAAAGTAAAAGAGTTTTTAAATCTTATAAGGGCTATATTAAATACCTCTAGCCCTTAGTTAGATATAATTATTATTTAGTTATAATAGGTATTATAAATTAAGAGCTAATAAAAAAAGCTAATTTTATTAAATATTAAAAAAAACTTTTTTTTTATATTTATTATAATATCCTCTTAATTTAATAAGGGGTATATATTAGGTATTATAATATTATTTAAGAGTTATAGGTTAATAATAATCTTATCTTTCTTTTTATTATTTATAGTTCTTTAAATAATAAATATAAGGTATATAATTAATATTAGTTTATTTAAATAATATATCTTCCCGGCTATATATAGCTTTCTATAAACTTTATCTAAGAAATAATAATTTTTAATTTTTATTAAGTAAGCTTTAATAATTCTCTTTTAATTTTATTAACCTTTAATTAAATTAATTTTTATTTTTTTTTCTTTAAGTATAAGAATAATACCTTTATCTCTATAAATATTATATTTATTTATAAGCTTAAAGAGCCTTATAGTTTATTTTTTATTAAGGCTAACTACTTTAATTTTAAAGTTATTTTTTATTAATAAGATATCTTTAAGATAATTAATTTTATAATTTAAGAGTTTAATATTAATATATATTAAGTTACTTTTATTATCTTTTATAATAAGTTCTTTTAATTTATTTAATAAAGATCTAATTATTAATAAATTTTAGACTTTAGTTCTTTATTTAAGGTCTTAGCTAATAATATCTAAGAAGTTAATAGTTTTAAATAGGCTAGTAATAATATTAGCTATCTTATTACCCTTATAATTATAAATATAATTAAGGAATTATCTCTTATAGATCTAAGTATTTTTATTATTATTATTATAAAAGATAATTATTTTAGTAATAGTTTTATTAATAGTGCTATTAAAGGCGCGCTTATTTTTTCTTTTAAAGTAAAAGGCTTTATTTTTCTTATTTAATCTATAAGTTTTAAGAAGATTTTTATACTTAATTAAGAGAAATATAGTTTTACCTTTCTTTATTATAACTATATAGGCACTTCTTATTACTTAGCTAAGAGTAAAGGTCCTTTTTTTAAAGATTTCTCTTTTAATAATTATATTATATATAGATCTAAAAGAAGCACTTAGGTTAATAAAATTAATCTTTGCCTTATACTTATATAAGAACCTTATTTTAAGTAGTATATAAGGGTTAAGGTAATTAATTATATTAGCTTTAATAATAAAGTATGCCTTAACCTTTATTTCTTAAATAAGTCTAAGTAAATAAAAGTTAAAAGTAGCTAATTATATAATACTAATAATCTTTCTAATTCCTCTAAGTATCTTTAGTTCTTAGTCTTTTTATATTACCTTCTTATTATATTTTATAAGCTATTTTTTATTAACTATAGTAACTAAGGTATTATTATTATAATATATTTAATAAGTTTTAGTATTCTTAATTCCTTTAAAAATAAGTAAGATTTAGAAGTATATTAAGGTTTTTTTATTAAGCTAATAGCTAAAGTTAAGTCTATTAATTACTTTAATAACTTAATTATTATTAATAATAAAATTAATATTATTTTCTTATTTTATAATATAATAAGATTTTATATTATTATTTAAGATCTTTATATAATAAAAGGTATTTTTATTATTTTTTTTTATTTTTTTTTTACTTTAAGATTTTTTATTTATAAGATATACCTTTTTTAGCCTTTTTTAGTTTTATTTATTATAATTTTAGTTTTATTTATTTTAGTCTTAGTTTTATATTTTATAATAATTTAGGTTTATTTCTTTTTAATTAAATCCCTAAGTGCCTTAATTTTATAATTCTTAAGATAAAATATCTTTTTATTATTTTAATTTTAGCTTAATAATATCTCTTTTTTATTCTTTTTATAGCCCTTAGTTCTCTCTTAGTTCTTTATTATCTTATTAATTTTAAGTTTTTAATTATTAACTTAGCTTATTAAATTATTATAATTAAAATTAATTATTATATATATTATCTCTAATTTCTTTAAGTCTTACTTCTTATAATAATTAGTTTTAGTCTTATTATACTTAGTTTTATAACTTATTATTATTTTATAAGACTAATTCCTTTAGCTTTATTTTTTTTTTATTTTTTTCTTTAATAAAATAGGCCTATTTATTCTTAATTTAAGTCCTTTTACCCTTAGTTTTAGGTTTCTCTTTATAAGCTTTTTTTAGCTTTTTTCTTAAGGTCTTTTTTTTATTATTTATTATATTAATATATTTTAATTATTTATTAATTATAATAAGGGCTTTATAAAGTTAATAAAATTCTAGGTATAATTTAATATAAAAATAAGTAAATAGCTTAAGATCTAATACTTTTCTTATTATCTTAGATATATTAAATATTTTTATTAAGAAATCCTAAAGGGGTTAATTATTTTTAATATCCTTAATATTAAAATAGGCTTAATTAAGCTATTTTAAGGCTTTTTAAAGTTTTATATTAAATTTATTTTAAATAATATTAAGGAAGGTATTAATAAATATAATATAAGTTTATTATTTATTTTTATTAAAAAGTCTTTATTATTATATTATTATATTACTTTTAATAAGTCTTTATATATTATTTTTAATAAAAATAACTTATTTTAAATTACTTCTTTTTATATAAAAATAAATAAAATCTACTTATAGGTAGGTATTTATAAAGATAATAATAGTCTTCTTATAAAAGATTTTAAATAAAAGGTTTTTAAATTTATTTTTAAATAATAGGTTTAATTAAAATAGACTAATATTTATTAACTTAAATTTAATACCTTTATTTCTTTTAATACCTTATTTATTAAGTTTTTAATAGGCTTTTATTATTAGGTTTAATATAAACTTTAATAAAATAAAATACCTTAATAATAATTCCTTTATTTATAGCTATTTTATTATAATTAGCTATTAGAAAGAGTAACCTATTTATAAGAGTTCTTAATAAGGGGGTATAATAAATATTATTACTAATAATATTAGTTATAATTTTAAAAGAAAAAATACTAAGTATAATAACTAGAGGTAAATACTTATTTATTCTTATAAATATCCTAGGGGCATAGCTTATAATAAAAGTAATAGCTATTATATTAAATATTATATCTTATTACTTACTTTTAGTCTCTATGCCTATAGATATAATATATAAATAAGTAATACCTAAGTCCTTATTAAGTAAAAAGTACTTAGGCTTATTTATATATTAATAGTTTTTATTTCTTTTATCTTAAATCTATAGCCTTTTTTAATAAGTTTAAGTATATATCTTATTATTAAAAAGTATTAATATATTTTCTTAATTTCTTATTTAATTTTATTTAAAATTAAAGTTTATTAAATTATATTTTATAATTCTTATAATATTAATCTTTCTTAGCTTATAACCTTTATTAAGAGTTAGGTTTTAAGACCCTTAATAATAAATTCTAATAGATTTATATTAAATATTAAAAGTAAATTTATTAAGGTTAGATTTAGTTTTTTTTATAATTTTATTTATATACTTAGCTAATAAGTACTTAGATAATTTTATTATCTTAGTATTAGATTTAGTAAAAGATAATAACTTAATATAAGTTTAATAATAAGATATTTAGTAATTAAAGTATTAGTTTTAATACTTTATATAAGTTTTAAGAAAAAAGATAAATTTAAGGTTTTTTATTTTCTTAGGTTTAATAAAATTACTAATTTCTTAGTATTCTTTTATCTTATAAATTAAAGTATTTTTAATAATCTTATAAGTAATTTTAATAATTTAAGAGTTATATTTATTAATAATATATATATTAAGTATTTA